>JAODXP020000031.1:14966357-14971357 GCA_027497455.2 Sardinella longiceps
CAGTGCTCACCACACACCCGCTTCACACACCACACACAGGGGTAAGAGAGGGAGAGAATCAACAGGGATTTTAGCATCCTATTTAGGCTTCTTGCCCTTAAAGGAGAGTACCGGAGTGAATTCAAGCATAGCCCTGTTGAAAGAGCTTGCTAAATGCGCTAGTTAGCGAGTGGAACAAAATAATTTGGTAAAGCACAGACTGAACGCGAACGCAGAAGCCAACAGGCACTTTACACTGAATCAATGGGACCTGACTGTTGGAAACCAAAAGTAAGATCTGAGGTTACATTGACTCAATGTAAAGTGTTTCGCGTTCGCGTTAGGTCTGTGTTGTTCGAAAATCTTTCATTTCATGCTAAATATATTGCTGTTAGAAGGCTCGCGCAGCAGGGCTATGCTTAAACTTACTCCGGTATATTGCTTTAAGCAGATAGGATAATGAAGAGAGTCGAGAAACTGGTGGGACAGCTAGGACCAGATTGGGAAATGACTGCAGCTGGGCACTAGGAGCCAAAAGTGAGCAGAGGATTTAAAAGAGTGAGACATATGGAGAGGGGAAGAGGAGAGGGAGAGGAGAGAGGGAGGGAGGTATTGGAGCCAGTGAGATGAGGTGAAAAGCATATAGAGGATGGATGTCAATGCACTGCACATCATTATGTGAACAGCACTCAAGCCAATTAGAGACAGAGGGGAACATGTAGTGCCTTAGGCGCCATTCCATTACAATGTACAACAGGTTATACCATTTCATGGCTCTGATTATTTCTTGTTGTGATGCTTTCTTTCAGATGAAATGAGCTGTCAGATATCTGCACCCTTTTGAAGTAGCTCCACTTTTCCAGTGGTATTATATACATTTATTGCTAAAAGTGCTGTAGACCTGATATTGACTGACACATTTGTCTAGAGCGACTAATGACTTTATGATAGCTTAGAGCATAGCAAAAATTCTGTCATTGGTCAGGGCCGGCTTTTAACGCTATTACACATGCATTTAGACCAAGGGCATTAGTGATTTTACAAAGGCAAGACTTTTATGAATCTTATCATTTGCTGTCTTGAAGATGACAGATGAAGTCTGGAACAAACACCATTAATTTAGAACCAATAGCACTTTACATGAGGTGAGGAAGTTCAGAAATTGAGAGTGAAATTGATCTAGAGATCAATAATTCGAGAAATTCACTGAATGCAGATGTGGTAACAGAGGTGTGTGATGATGGCTTTGTCATGGCACTCAAATGAAAGTGAATGCACTCACTGCAATGCTATAGGGGCACCTGCCAATCTGTTTGCCACTGTTTGTATTACCTGCATGAACATGTGTTCATTTTTTCAAACCTCAGGCCATGTTGATCATTATTGCTCACATATGGTGGCACATGGCCAAGATGGCACTGTTCTTGCCACAGTAGTAGTGCACATTGACCACAACAGCATAATAGGATCCTTCCCACTTTCTGTACATAGGGAGGGGTGGGGGGGGGGGATTGTGGCAAAACTATGGGAAGACCTTAACCTGGGTTTGCCCATACTTCCTGTCGCCGCATGAAATTTCGCGATCAACTCAGTATGGCCAAGGAGTCAATTTCCTCAACTCTCGAGCCCAGAAAAATCAGGACCCAATGAGACACAAGCAGGCTGAAGGAGGTGAGTTTATGATGACTCTGTCCAGGACATCTGTCCCATAACATTGATAGATGTTTGATAGCATTTTATTGACGTTTAGATTAATCCTGTCCGGAATTCCCGAGCAATGTTAGCTTTGCCAGACCACAGTTCATTTCTGGGTGTGGTCGCGCAAGCCAGGAAGACATGTGTTGGAAGTTATGACATATCAACTTTGGGACACATCTGCTCTAGAGGTGAAATCTGTGCAGGTGTGATATGTGTCTGATGAGAGAGAATATAGGGGACGAAGCTGCTCTTATGCGGGGGTATGCAGTTCCGGCACCTCCGATAAACAAACAATATCATCCCATTGTTCTTCTATACATTTTTCTTTGTTTGTGCCGACACAAAATATGAGAGTTCCCCCTCCTGCCAAATCCCACTCACACAACCACTGTCTATACACCTGTCCTCTGGAGAACCTGTACAAAGGAGAAAAGAGAGGGAGGGATGGTAAGGTCGGAGGAAAGAAGAGAGGGAGAGGGGGAGCAGAGGAGATGGAGATGGAGGGTGATGTAGAGGAAGAGTAGAGCGGTAGAGCAGGGGAAAGAAGGAAGGGAGAGAAAGGTGCTGTCCAAGCTGACAGGAAGTGCTGACTAGGGTCATAGACAAGGGTAGTGAGCTAAATCAAGATACATCCCCCCCAACACACTCTTTTGGTGTCACACACACCAGTAGACATGCTGTATCTATAACTCTCTATTCCTCTCTCTCTCTCTCTCTCTCTCTCTCTCTCTCTCACACACACACACACACATAAACACACACACACACACACACTAACTCTCTTTCTCTGTCTCTCTCTCTCTCTCACACACACACACACACACACACACACACACACACACACACACACACACACACACACACACACACACACACACACTGTACACACACACACACACACACACACATACACACACACACACACACACACACACATACACAGTTGTAATTCTTATGCGTGAATATAAAATCTGTTCTGTCCCTCTCTATTTCTTGTCTCTTCCACTCTTAAGTTGATGGCATGGCATTGTTTGTATTTCCGTAGCCTTTCTGATGTAGCAGGTTAAACTTGTTTGTTCTTGTTACATCTGCTTTGTGTTTTGGACGAAATTAAGGTGCAGGCTGCTATCGTTTATTCCTTCCCCTGACAACAACAGGGAACACAATTAGGACCTGCACGGTTTTGGGTTGCGTAACACTCACCAAATGCCCAAAAGTCACCCACTGGACTGAACATAAAAAGAGCAGTCAATAAAGACAAAGATGTACCTGAAAATAACAATGAACACAATTAGGATCTCCGCAACTTTGGGTTGCACTTACCAAACGTTATAAGGGTAGACAGTATTAGCTTAGTTAGTAGCTTGTAATCCTCTCTATGACAGCTAACTGTATGCAGTATGCTAAACATCACATACCATGGACACATTACTGTAAAAAACAAGTGGCAATTGATCCGTGTACACTCAGTCATTATATATTACTGTAATAATAATTAAGATGAAATATAAGTTATGAAGTTGTTTGTATAGACAAGACAGGTGTGTACATCCTTTGCAAATGCATATCACAGAGTAGAGACATTATTCTCCGGGTCTGTGAGGCAAATCTCATGCAAAAAAATCATGTATATATCAAGCAGAGTCATGTTAAACTCTTACACTTATCATAAGATTTGCTTTATAGACTCCACCCCTTTTCGACACATATTACACACACACACACACACACACACACACATAAGATGCAGTTCTGGCCTCAGCTGCTGTGACATTGGACTTTGCATGTGAGATCTCTACTAGCTCAGCCCACACACATGCAGCCTCTGTCAAAATCATCATCTAACAGAATACTGTGTGACTCACACTCCTATTCAGAGCTAGCAGCTTCAGTTCACTGGCCCAGCGGTGTTTGATTCATCATATTCAATGCACAACTCTGTGTGTGTGTGTGTGTGTGTGTGTGAGAGAGAGAGAGAGAGAGAGAGAGAGAGAGAGAGAGAGAGAGAGAGAGAGAGAGAGAGAGAGAGAGAGAGAGTGTGTGTGTGTGAGTGAGAGAGAGTGTATGTGAAGGGAGAGGGTTTGGATGTGTATGTACAGTATGTGTTGAAGAGCAGTTGGGGATTGAAGCATTACTTGAATTCATTTATGTCTGTTTAATGGAAATATCTTCTACAGCCCAGACCCATGTTGTTGCCTAAGAAGCTGAATGTGGTGCTTTGGTGAAGATGTAGGCCTATATTTTTATTCTGGAGGGAGCAAAGCAGAGATTGAAGAATTTCATGAGAGGGAAAACTCCATCTCTTTCTGACAGAGAGGCAACTGCTAACAAACTCCCTCAAGGTTACAGTTCACTGATGAAAAAGCGTCAGATCACAAATGTATACACACACAAACACACACACACACACACACACACACACACACACACACACACACACACACACACACACAAAATCCAAGCGCTGAGATGAATAATCACGGATGTGAATCATCAAATGACTTGGGACAAACACAGATGTACAACATAGACACACATGCACACATGCTATAAACAGTACATACTGTATGTACATAGACCTTGCATAGTGAACACATGCAGAGATGAATAGCCACAACTGTACATATTAAAACAAACCTGCACAAAAGTGCACGTGCAATGAGCATCCCCCCTGCCCTCCCACCACACATACACACACACACACACAGACACACACACACACACACACACACACACACACACACACACACACACACACACACACACACACACACACACACACACACACACACACACACACACACACACTCCTCCGTATGACACATACAGTAGAGGCATGCCTTGCATGCTAGCGGTGTGGCCCGGCGTTGACTGGCTGTGCAGGGTCAAATCTGACACAGCAGCCACACTAAAGTGAGTCAATAACAAAAGGCGCTCCACTCTCAGCACAGCAGCCATGACATCCACTGGAAAACACTATTTTTACTGCCTGCTTAAATAAGCAAAGCCCAGTTTGAAACGTCCATGCAGCAGTTTTTTTTTTTTTTCCCCCGTTTTTTTTTCCAGAGAGAATATATAGTTCTGCTCAGTCTTCCAGCCCCGTGAATACCCAACTGCACTGTTTCCAAAAGTGATATATCCCCATTAGCTGTCAGGGATTTGGCAAATAGTTGGAAATACGAAGAGGGGGGCAAAAATGTCAAGAAAAGGCAGTGGGAAAACAAATGGTGTTTTATGCTCCCTTCTTTCCTGCGAAAAGAATGAAAGTGTTTTGTTCTCTCCCTCTTTTTTTTTTGGAGGGGCTTGCGCTTTTTCCCCAACTC
>JAODXP020000031.1:14976357-14978857 GCA_027497455.2 Sardinella longiceps
TGTGTGTGTGTGTGAGTGAGTGAGCAAGCAAGAGAGAATGTTTCTCCTAATACTTATAAACAGACTCCACAGAGAAACAGAGTACAGCCTGCAGAGGTCTGGGCTACAGGTAATGATGGATAGCCCAGTCCACAACCCAGCTCTGTACAAAGCTCAGACTAAACTACATTTTCTCCTACTCTCTCTCTCTCTCTCTCTCTCTCTCTCTCTCTCTCTCTCTCTCTCTGTCTCTCTCTCCATTTCTTCTCTGCTCTATTTCTCTCTCTCACACACACACACACACACACACACACACACACACACACACACACACTCACAGAGGAAGAGAGAGAGAGAGAGAGAGAGAGAGAGAGAGAGAGAGAGAGAGAGAGTTAAACAAAGTTATTCATCATATAAAAGTGGAGCAAAGCAGTGGTTTTATAGCACTGAATTTCACATGCCTATTACCTTGTTGCCTATTTACACTGCTGCTGTAGCTGCTGGAGGCAGTTTGCTGTGTTTAGCTAGTAGTTCTGGGTCATGATTTTGCCTAATGGTTGCTATTCAATCCTCAAAGCTCATACTCTGTTATCAAGCACACTAGAGGTCTGGCACCCTATCTGCTTGCACAAGGTGGCTTCTGGAGGTCTGACTCCACTGTTTCCAATACAAGAACGCCGTAGTGGTTCTACAGTTACTGGGTTCTCCCCCTTA
Organism: Sardinella longiceps; assembly: GCA_027497455.2. Lineage (NCBI taxonomy): Eukaryota > Metazoa > Chordata > Actinopteri > Clupeiformes > Clupeidae > Sardinella > Sardinella longiceps. The sequence goes on from JAODXP020000031.1 coordinate 14,977,051, forward strand.
ACATTCCGAACACAACATTCCGACAGTCGCAATCTCAGGAGCTTCACACTTCCCCCTCTTGTAGCATTTAGAAGAATAAGTGAGATGAGTGAAATGGATTCACATGCAATTATTTTAGTCCCTCTTGGTGGATATTTACCAGTCCAGTTTAATGTTAATGTTTTACACGGTGGAAGGTTTAACTGTGCCAGCGTAAGTGCTAAGATGAGGTAAATAAGCACTGATTTCAACTGTACACACACACACACACACACACACACACACACACACACACACACACATGAAAGAGTGCATCACATGGATGAATGTAGAGAATGCCACTGAATTTAATATAACTTAAACTCTACGCTTCTAGTGTAAAAATATTTGAGAGATCATGGGAGTGGCAAAAAAGTGTGTGTGTGTGTGTGTGTGTGTGGTGGTGGTGGTGGTGACAGAGCAAGACACACAGAGAGAGAGAGAAACATTCCAGGTTTAAATTTAGAGCTCCTCACAAAAGACTTAAATGGCATTTGCTTCAACTATCAAGTCAGCAAGTGGCAGTGGCAGGTGTTTTTTTTTTTTTTTTTTTTTTTACTCCCCCAACGCGACGCCCTTGACTCTGTGTCTTTGTGGCATTGTGACACATATATCCTGTGTGTCTGCTAGTCAGGGTTAAACAATTCCTCCCCTGAATAACATGAATGATATCACCAGAGAAGTTTCCGGAGAGCCTGGGCTGATATAAATAAGGACATTAGGTCAGAGCATAATTTGCAGATAGGCCGCTCGAGGAGGATAATAAAATGGTGTCACTCAAAGAGAACAAAGGGAAATTAATTAAAATCATCCCAGCAACAATTCAGCAAGTTTGATTAGCTTCCAGGCAACACAACAGCCGGCTAATTTGAATTCTTTGAATGTAAACCCCAAGCAGAGATAAAGCTTGTCAACACTTTGAACAAATATTTCTGCAGCCTTTGGCAATGGCACATGCAGAGTGAGAGACACAGAGAGAGAGAGAGAGAGAGAGAGAGAGAGAGAGAGAGAGAGAGAGAGAGAGTAAAGAAAGAGAGATAGCGAAGAAAGAGGTAGAGAATAAAGTCACAGTCTTACTCAAAGACACACATGGTAAGGTGGAGTCTGCTGTAATAGTCTTAGACTGTGGGTGTGTCTCATAATCCACAAAGGACCTGTCACGTTCAGGCTGCGGCGCAAACACAACAATGATTGATGTGTGTGAAGCCAGTCAGTCTTGTCTTTTATTTGAGACTACACTGAAGTACTTTTGGGCCAAGCTGCAAGTGCGTCGGTTGCAGTGAAGAGGCAGTTTGGCTGGGAACTTGATTTTGTAGATGGATATTGCCAAACAGAGCCACATCAAGTGGAAATGAGATTTTTGGGTTTTCAGTTCTGAGCCATGTGCTTTGTCATGTCAGGGTGCTCTGGGCCCAAATCTAGTTTCTGTGTGTGTGTGTGTGTGTGTGTGTGTGTGTGTGTGTATGTGATCTGATGTGACAAGACCGTTGATTAATTAGTGTACTGATGTAATCTCAGTTCATCTCCTCAAACAAAATGATGTGTGTGTGTGTGTGTGTGTGTGTGTGTAGGCTATGTGTGTGTGTCTGAGTGTGAAACAGACAGAGTGAGAATACGAATTAAATGGTCCTCCAAAAATCAATTGGATTTTGAAATACCGTAGGAAAAACATGAAGAGAGAAATGCAGCCACCACACAATATTTGCAACCAGATTGCAATCAAACTGAGCAAAAAGAGTTTCCGGAACAGTCTACACATCAACAGGCTTAGAGACAAATCTCTTTGAAT
>JAODXP020000031.1:14983857-15013857 GCA_027497455.2 Sardinella longiceps
GTTAACATGAGCTAACATTAACAAGACCAGCAAGCCATTGGTCGCCCACAGCATTTAATAATTTATTTACCTTATGTTGACAACGTTGTAGAGGCACAACATTAAATGGTAGTCAAGCCATGGATGGTTGTCTGGATCGCAAGATCTGATATCACCAAGTAATTAAGAGTCCAGGATCAATGTCAAACTTGTTTGTCCTGGATTAATATACTCTAACCCTAAGCCTAAGCCTAACCCTAACCTTATTCCTAACCCTAAACCTAACCCATTGATCCAGGGCAACAAGTTTGACATTTATCCTGGACTCTTAATTACTTGGTGATATCAGATCTTCCGTCTAGATCTGGCTAAGCAGTGCGAGGGTAGAAATGGGAATGTTTTAACAAGTGCTATTGGGGAAGGGCTAGTCATAGGGCTACACCTTAATTTGGTTGCTGCATGCTCAGCATGAGTTGATGGCAGAAAGTCCTCCAGTGCGAGGCAGGAATGAGACTCAGCAGAGATATGATTGTGGTGTACGTGGGCAGAGGAAGCAAATGAGTTAGCCTAGTTCGGCCAGTCAGGCTGATTCACACTTCACGGATCATTCATATGTGTTATGTGCGTAAAAGGAGTGGAGGGGGACGGGTGGACTTAGTATTACTGAGGTATAGATGAACTTCTGAAGTGGACCCAGAGCAGAGCAAAGGAGATGGGAGGATGTGAATAGACAGAATCAAGGAAGGAGAGCGAAGAAAGAGGCAGAAAGGTGGATACTCCAGAGAGAAGTGAGAAGAGCAACAAGGGACCAAATCTGATGGAGAGAGTAAAAAAAAAAAAAAAGAGAGAGAGAGAGAGAGAGAGAGAGAGAGAGAGAGAGAGAGAGAGAGAGAGAGAGAGAGGCCAGGGAATGGTAGAGTTGAGGGAATGATATGAGAGGCAGGCATAGAGAGGAAGTGGAGTGATGAGGTGCAGATGAGACAGGGAGACTGACTGGAGAGGATGAGAGGTCACTGAAGGTGAGAGATTGCAGAAACAGCCCTCAGGTGTGTACATGCTGGAGGTCCATACAGAGCAACAGGCAGAGTAAACATATGTGTACACACACACACACACGCACGCACGCACGCACACACACACACACACACACACACACACACACACACACACACACACACACACACACACACTATTGTTTGTTTTCTTCACATGCAGCCATACACATACTGAGCTTGAGGTCTTGAGGTGAGATATACTGAAAAGAACTTCATGCACCCAAATAGAAAAACATGCACTTACTTGCAAGCACTCCCCCCTCCTCTCTCTCTCTCTCTCTCTCTCTCTCTCTCTCTCTCTCTCTCTCGCTCTCTCTCTGCTCAGCTTCTCATATGTAAAGACACATGCGCTGGTAGAAATATAACTCTATATGTATAGGAAATATTGTCAGTCATGTCAGTCATTCTATTGTGAAAACCATCAAACCAGCCGAGCTGACATACTGAATCACTAACTGTGTGTCTGCCAATGAAGTATATGTAGTCAGTAAGTTAGTGAGCTCATTTGTGGGTGTCAAAATAGAAAATATGTTGACATTCTATAATAACATGATTTTGATACATTCAGACATATATTTTGCCACATTTTGTCACATTATACAATACTTCCCTGAGCTTGTAAAAAGCACCAAGTGTTATAGCACACAGCTTCAGTAGTACAAACTTTAGAGAATATTTTTTGTCTACCAGCCTAAACTGGAACAGTCAGTGGGTTATAAAAGAACAGCAACACACAAAACATAGGCTACTTCCTGATTATAGTAAAAGTCAATTCAATGTGCCTAAAACGTTTAGAATAATGTCTGGAGCCATGTTAAACACACTAACAAAACCACAAGTTACCAATGAATCCTCAGCATCCTTTTTCTGGATTCCTCTTGGCTGGCAAGTTGTTTCAAATGGAAGGATCTGCCCAATCAATACTTCTATCCAATATGTAATATAACCTAAGGCCAGTGTGGCTACTGTTCTCTCTGCTCTTGATGCCTAACAGTGTCTGAGGGGAAAGAGTGAGGGGAGATGGAGGAGAATCAGTGGCAATGGATTACAGTCTACATTACTTATTCTCTGCTACACACCTGTGTGTGTGTGTGTGTGTGTGTGTGTGTGTGTGTGTGTGTGTGTGTGTGTGTGTGAGAGAGAGAGAGAGAGAGAGAGAGAGAGAGAGAGAGAGAGAGAGAGAGAGAGAGAGAGAGAGAGAGAGAGAGCTGAGTTGATAGTGCTAACCTGCCTAACCTGAGGCGTTTCATGAAATTTTTCCTTGGCCTCAATCAGACGCCTAAATCGCTTCATCTCTGTGCGGTGAAACGGAAGAGAGCCCCCTTCAAATTTAATATTTCTCAAGCCGTCGGACTTCCACACACCAGACTCCCCACTGCCTTGCCTTACTCCAGCGCTAAGTAGATGTGTCTGTTCGGGCTGCCTGAGGTGAGAAAACCGTCTACTGCAGATGGCTGAAAAATGCAGTGAGGCAGGTGTGTGTGTGTGTGTGTGTGTGTGTGTGTGTGTGTGTGTGTGTGTGTGTGTGGGGTGCAATGCTGGTGGTATGTTGCTGATCGTTGAAACTGGAATGGGAATCATCATTTGTGGAGAATAACATTTCAGTGGATGAGCTTTTTGCTCCCAGGTGTCAGTGTGTGTGGAGTCTGTTTCAGTGAAACTACCTGCTTAGGGAGGCAAAAATGTCCCCATGCCACTTGAAAGAGAGAGCGAGAGAGAGAGAGAGAGAGAGAGAGGGAGAGAGAGTGAGGCAGAGAGAGAGAGAGAGAGAGAGGGAGGCAGAGAGAAAAATACATGGCTGAAGCAGACCCATGATGAGGTGAATATAAATGAATAATATCTCGTGACTAAATTCAATAAATGTCCCTTTAAAAAATCACTGCAGAGCTCCCTGCCCCCTAGTCAAGAGCAATGTGGTCAATCTGCGCGTCTGCCCCTTCCTGCCTCCGCCCTCACCACTACCCCTCATCCCCCCCCCTCATCCCCCTCCCAATCTACCCACTTCTCCTCTAATGCCAGAGGGCACATCACTGGCCATCCCTCTCAAATGGTGGTCGGGGGGAGGGGGGTGTAAAGAAAACTATCTTTCATTTTTTCGTTCTCTCTCCAAATCGATATCCCCTTAAGAGGACATCCCCAAAGTGTCCAAATTAATCAGGACTGAGGAGGTCCTCTCTTCCTCCTCCCCCCTCCCCCTCCCACGGAAAACACAGCAGCGCTCTTGACACAAGAGTCAAGTGGTGGGAAAACACTGAATTGTATCGCCATCTCTGGCTACGCTTGGTTACCCCAATGACAACGCTCTCCAATCATTAAAGTTCACCATGCAGGCACCAAGCTCACCAAGACAGCAGCACACAAGAGCAGGGGTTAAAGTGGGGGGGGAACGCGGGGGAACGCAGTACTGGCACCTCAGATAAATGGAGAATATCGCCCCATTCTAATTCTATATATTTTTTTTTTTTGCCGACACAAAATTTGAGAGTTCCCCCTCCTGCAAAATCCCACTTTAACCACTGCACAAGAGCAACATGCAATGACCACAAATGCTCCAAATCAACTCTAATGTTGAACATAGGTGCACTATACAACAGGAAAACACAGACACAAAGAGTGGAAAAAAAATACAATTGTGTGTAGTGTAGTGCTTTATTTTCTATTCTTTCTGAGCTCTATGTTGAGTTAAATCTAGGTACTGAGGGTTTATGCAGGGATTTTTAGATTTGTATGATAAATTCTTAAATTCTTTCACTTAATACACGTTAATTGATGACTAACCCTACTTATTTTCACAAAGATAAGACTTATTTCTGTTTCTAATGTCAACAGCCAGTGCTTCCATACACACATTAATAATTTGGTGAGTAAATACAATCTAAAAACAATATTAGTGAAAATCTATACTTCTCTGCAAGTTTGTGTTCTGTATACGTTCAACATTCATAACACCTACATCCTCAGTAAGCTTTCCCTGAACACACTCACTCACACACAAGCACACACATACATGTACACACACACACACACACACACACACACACACACACACACACACACACAGACACACAGACACACACACAATCCATGAAAGTAAGTGGTTGCCTTTGAAAACGGCACAAGCAGAGTTCAAGGGTAGCTGCTGCATGTTGATGACTGTGGCATAATGCAGTGAAATGGAGGGTGTGCACACCCTGACCTCTGGGTCAGCGCTGTCCTTCTCTTTGTGTGTCGGTGGCCTCTCTGGCCCTCAACTCACACACTCCTCTCCTCCACAAAGCCAGGGCAAGGCCCACTCATCACCCCCACGTCCAGCCTGCCTTTTATGTGTGCCGCAGGAGAACACACGTGTACGTGAACATGAGTGTGTGTGTGTGTGTGTGTGTGTGTGTGTGTGTGTGTGTGTGTGTGTGTGTGTGTGTGTGCGCGCGTTGTTCTGAATGTCTTCAATGTTCTGAAAGTGTGAATGTGGTTTTAATGTTCAGAAGGGTGTTTATTTGTGTTGTCAGTGATTTCAAACACGTCAGTTATACATGTGCCTGTGTGTGTGTGTGTGTGTTCATGTGTGTGTCTGCATATACATCCTAATATTTTTTTTCAGTTCACAATCAGTGTCCCCCTGCAGGGCGATAGAAAGTGAAAAGTTGGTCCTTGTATTTATCACTGTTGTGATGGTGAGGGTTGAGTGTCACGCGCCGCTCACAGCTCACAGCCCACAGGCCACGAGTTCTCCCTCTCCGCTGCCTCTCAGCACAGCGAGGCCTCCAGCTCACCCAGCTTACAGTTCACACACTCTCTTCATCCCCTGGACTGGACTTCTGCCTTTGCTCTGCTTGGAAAGAGCACAGGGGGTGCAATGATGGGAGGAGAGAGAGAGAGAGAGAGAGAGTGTGTGTGTGTGTGTGTGTGTGTGTGTGTGTGTGTGTGTGTGTGTGTGTGTGTGTGTGTGTGTGTGTGTGTGTGTGTGTGTGTGTGTGTGGCATCAGTATGCCGGCCATGTAAAACACCCCACTGCAGGAGAGCTGGGCATGGGAGCTCATGTGTTGCAGCAGCTGATGTCTGTAAAGAGAGTGAAGCGCTGAAGTCAGAGTAGAGAGAAAAGAAAAAAATGGAGAGAAAGAAACAGAAAACAGTGAGGGGAGAGAAAGAGTGTGAGAGTGTGAGAGACAGACAGAGGAGATTAGTAATTTTGTCTGAGCAAAACTGATTGAACTAGCCAGGGCTCTGTGGAGGTCCCACACTGCCTACAGGAGGTGAGTTCCTCTCTGGCCTCAGCAATGAGGGTCTTCCCTCAACAGTGTCAGAGGCCTGCTTCGCTTGGTCTCCCAGCTCCTCATTATAAAGCTGCTCTCTTCAAAGAAAATATCCCAACACACACACGCACACATACACACACATACACACACACACACACACACACACACACACACACATATACACACACGCACCTCCCTTTTCTTTGTGTGTGTGTGTGTGTGTGTGTGTGTGTGTGCGTATGCGTATGTGTGTGTGTGTGTGTGTGTGTGTGTGTGTGTGTGTGTGTGTGTAGACAAGCCTGACTGGAGAGATGATCACCGCTTTAGCATGCTAATGAATCTGTTATTTATACACATTTAGCTGACAATACAAAAATAAGAAAAAAGAGAGAAAATAAATGGGACAATAAACACATTTTGGACAATATAAAAGGGATGGGGAGGGGGTTAGAGAGAGAGAGAGAGAGAGAGATAGAGAGAAAGAGAGAGAGAGAGAGAATATCCCCGAGGTGGGACACGCAGCAAGTGTTCCCTTCCTGAACAGACTAAAGAGGCAGACTCTGGCTGTGAGGTAACACAGACCTAGTTTCATAATTCAATTCAGCACAAAGCGAACTCACTATCTGAGTGCAGTGCAGAAACACTCCATTGCCCATCAGTACTGGACTCTAATCACACATGATTGGCCAGAAAGTCCAGCTAGAGAATGACACCAGCCAATGAGCTCTGTGCTTTAACAGAAACAACAAGAACAGGACGGCAAGACGGAGAAGAGAAGATACTTGCATGGCTTATTCTAGATCATGTCCCTCAGGCCACACACACAGCAACCCCCCCACCACCCCCTCCACACACACACACACACACACACACACACACACACACACACACACACACAGCCTTCCCTTTAACACAAAACACACACACACACACACACACACACACACACACACACACACACACACACACACACACACACACACACACACACACACACAGCCTTCCCACTTGAATCTTGCTCACATCTCAATGAGATGTCATTGAGTTCATCTTTCACACACACACACACACACACACACACACACACACACACACACACACACACACACTCACACACAGACAAACACACAGGGTGATAAACATACACACACCATGTTGCATGTCAATGAAGCTGCCATGACATTGCAGATTTGTCAAACTAATGAAAATAGCAGGAAGCGAAGGTCAGGGGTGTCACCTAGAGAAGAATGGCAGGCAGGGGTCTGACACCAGCCTCAGGTGAGACATTAGAAACATGGTGTGTGTGTGTGTGTGTGTGTGTGTGTGTGTGTGTGTGTGTGTGTGTGTGTGAGAGAGAGAGAGAGAGAGAGTGTGTGTGTGTGTGTGTGAGAGAGAGAGAGAGAGAGAGAGAAAGAGAGAGAGTGTGTGTGTGTGTGTGAGAGAGAGAGAGAGAGAGAGAGAGAGAGAGAGAGAGAAAGAGAAGAGAAAATGAAAGAGCACTTCACACTCTAATAGATAATAATGAGGCCTGAGTGTGTGTGAGTGTGCATATGTGACAGAGTGTGTGTGTGTGTGTGTGTGTGTGTGTGTGTGTGTGTGTGTGTGAGAGAGAGAGAGAGAGAGAGAGAGAGAGAGAGAGAGAGAGAGAGGGGGGGCGTAAAAGGGAGAATGTGTGTGTGTTTTTCCTTTGATGGCTTGCGTATGATGCATAAAACCTGAAGATTATAGGACTGAGTCTGAGAGTGACAGCTAGATGATGAGAATGGCATTCACTAAGGCTGAGAATAGATCGCCCACCTTGTCTCTCATAAGCCTGATATTAACTTCAAACACACACACACACACACACACACACACACACACACACACACACACACACACACACACACACACACACACACACACACACACACACACACACTCAGTACACTAAAGAGATCCAAACTCCATAAAGAGAATAGCTGAAGAGTGAATGCCGTTTTTTCTCCTGTCACTACATGGAATTTGTCCACTTGCTGTAATTTCTTCTTGAGAGTCGAGGAGAGAGATCTCATCTCGGACAGACCAACCACAAACACCAACCACTGAGGTCTTCCTTGGAGCTAGAGGATGTCTCTGACATAGACAATAAAAATGGGATCATTCACTAACTTGGCAAACTCCAAAACCTCTAAAGCACCTAAGATTGCCAATGTCTTTGTGTGTGTGTGTGTGTGTGTGTGTGTTTGCGCGCGCGCGCGTGTGTATGTGTGTGTGTGTTCAGCGCTGACTTGAGTAGCTCCAGGAGTGGACTGGCGAACTCTGAGTGAGTTCTGAAGACTAATATCGGCGAGCGCTCTTTGGAAGGACACAGAGGATCGGAAAGGAGAGCAATTTACAGCCCCGTCAAATCCACCCCAGATTAGTCTCCACCCTCCCTCCCCGCCCCAACGTCTGTCTAGTGGATCCATGGCTACATCGCAGCGCTCCGCAGACCCAGACCGAGCCCAAGCCAGAGTCTCGGAATGACCTTTGAGTAAAGCTGGAAGCAGCCGCGAGGAGTTGGTGATGAATTGAGAAGCATTCTGAGAGAAGGAAAAAAAAATGAACGGATGAGAGATGAAAGAAAGACATGTAGGGAGTGTTTGGGAGATGAAGGTGCACATGCGGTGGAGAGAGAAGACGAGGGGCGAGGGTGTGTTTGCGTGTGTGTGTGTGTGTGTGTGTGTGTGTGTGTGTGTGTGTAGTGGGGGGGATGACTTACACCGGGCAGCGTCCTTATATCACTTATTACAGACTTATCGCTGGCGGCTGAGGAAAAGGTGAAGGTGGCTGTCTGCTCCATCTTCCGAGGGCCCTGTTTGAGACAAGCCATTCATCAGAGTTTGTCATTGGCTTGGAGGTTACCTTCCTCTTCTTGATGGAGCATGATGGGAGATTGGTAAGGGGGGGTGGGGTGGGTTGAGGTGAGGCGGTGGGCAGTGGTGTATGTGTGTGTGTGTGTGTGTGTATGTGTGTGTGTGTGTGTGTGTGTGTGTGTGTGTGAGGATGCGCAGCGGAGTGGGATTGTTTGGCTGACGTGGAGGTGGTGTGCATGGGAAAGGGCCGGCTGCAGAGAGGAGAAGATGATGGGGGGAAGTAGAGGTGGGTGGAGGTGGGGTGGAGTGTGGATGGGTCAGATTTTCATTTGGGCTCCCTTTATAAAGCATCTATCATGGATCAGACGTGCGGCGGGCGGCTGACTGGTGGGGGCAGACAGCGGCGCTGTGATATGATCTGCAGGATGCTCGGTGCTGTGGCAACCTCCAAAAGTTTACCTTGACAACAAGAGACGGCAACAGTGCCTTGGCCGCTCGCCACACAACAGGAAGACAACTTTGTCGATTTTCTTCTCCTTAGAACAGAGGGCAGGTCAAATCCAGCCTTACTTTTGTTTATTTACTTTCATTCTTTCAGGCAGCTGTCTCAAGACTAAAAAAATAATGAGAAATTAGTGCTGGAAATTGCTCAGCCTTTGTTTACTACTTGCTGGTCTTAACTACTGTTTCAACTCCAAAGGTAAATTATCAGAACACGGTCAATCAGGAGAAAGGCACGCTAAAGGAAGCGATCAATGTTGTGTTTTTGCACCGGCCTCCATCACTGTGCCAACCCCCCGTGGTGAAACCAATCATTTGCCAGGCAAACAGCGTAGCTGCCTCCACACACCCCCGCATACTATTTTCAACTCCTGTTGCAGGGATTCCTCCTGTGTGAGAGGAGACATGCAGCGAGAGGAGAAGAACAAGGTGAAGACATACAGGAGATGGTCAGACTTCAGCCATGGAGTTGTGTTGTGTCGCTCAAAGCACACCCACCCACACACTCACTCACTCACTCCCACAACCCACTTCTTTGCTCGGTCAGCACCCCTAGTTGTGCCCTGGCGTGTTGTTTGTCCCTCTCCTCTCTCCGTCCTCTTCCTCTTTCCCTGGCCACACACACAGTTTGCCCTAGTGGGCCATGCGGCCCCTTTACACTCCTCTCTTCCTCTTTCGTCTCTCCCCAGCTGTCCTCATGAGGTCCAGGCGAGCCAGCAGCCCGGGAGCCATGGCCTCGGGAGTGGTTATCCGCGCGGCGTGGCACAGCACGGCTGTCCAATCCAATTTGCCAGCGCCGGTCAGGGCAAGCGGCTGACAGCGTGACTGCGAGTGCCCTAAACTGTGTTGACATTGCTCGATGTGTCAGTGTCAGCACTGACACTCCATGTGGCCAGCGCCAGCACTGGCGTGGTGCATATAGACGCAGGTTTAGCTCGGCGTTTCGGGGGCATTTTTTTTTAGAGGCGAGTCATAACACAAATTGATGAGTGGATGCATCACTGCTTCGACATGACCTATAAAAATGATGGCACTTTGGTAACTGTACATTTGAACTTCTTTCTTTCATCTTTAGAATTAACGCTCATGTGATATACTGCACAACAGTTATAACAATGTAATAAACTGTGTCTATAACATGAAGCACAAGAGTAAATGGTCGTCATTTTCTACTCCTTCAAGCAAAAAAGCACTTTACAATTTCATGCCTCACATTTACCCTTTCACACTCACACACACACACATAAACACACACCCACACACACACACACACACACACACACACACACACACACACACACACACACACACACACACACACACTACCACACACACACACACACACATACTCATACACCCATTGGCGGAGACTGCAATGGAACTGAGAGCAGTTTGGGGTTCAGTGCCTCGCTCAAGGACACTTTGATGGGGTCAGAAAGAGCCAGACTCAAAGAACCCTTGAGTTGCACAATGATTGCTTATACCTTGGGTACTACCAGAAGCCATGGACAACAAGCAACAACACTGGAGACTTAGTTCTTAGTCAAGCATGGATGAAAATTCATTTAATGCTTGAAATTAGGGCTGTAGGAGCCAGACTTAAAGAACCCTTTGGTTGCAGAACAATCCTTTATCTTTTGTACCACCTCTGAAGACTTAGTTGTTAGTCAAACATGGATTTTACGGTTTGAAATTAAGTCTGTGGTTGTTAGGTACTGATAAGGATGAATGTTTTAAAATATACTTAGTTATAAAGTCCTTATACAACTGGTCACATAATGCTTGAATCAAGAGTCAAGTCAGCTTGTCTAAAATTGAAATTCATCTGTATTCCACAATGACAACAGAGAACAAATTCTTCAGAGCTATACAGAATGGCTAAATAACAAACAAACAAACAAACTCTCTCTCTCTCTCTCTCTCTCTCTCACACACACACACACACACACAACACACACATGCACACCAGTAATGTCCTTCAAATTTTCAAGGAAGTCCGAGATGAAAACGTTCACATCTATAATCGCTATATAACATTATTTACATGTCAATTTTGCAAAATTAATAATGGATGCCCATTTTGGAGGCGTCTGTTGGAGCTGTTTGTTGTTGTAATCCATCTTGTTGACAGTTATGATATTCTGCGCTCCTTCGCCTTTGGTCTCTGGTGGGGAATTGAAAATGTCACATAAATAAAGAGAGGGGCTGTAAAGCTGTGTGTGTGTGTGTGTGTGTGTGTGTGTGTGTGTGTGTGTGTGTGTGTGTGTGTGCGTGAGAGAGAGAGAGAGAGAGAGAGAGAGAGAGAGAGAGAGAGAGAGAGATTAGTGGCTTAGTGGTATTATTACAGCCATTTAGATATTTACTCTTTAGCCTCCTGGTCACAGAGGAGCAAGCATCACTACTCTTGGTCCCATATTAATCTCCCCCCATAGAGTTTGACAAAGCCCTCTGCTTTATTCTCCATTTGCCTATTCAACTCGGCAGAATTCGGTGCAGGGTGAAATGACCAGTGTGTATGTAATGTGACCAATGTGTGTGCAAGTGAGAGGGAGAAATAGGGGTGGAAGTTATTGTTTATACTACTAACCAGAGCAAAGATTTCCCCACTGTCATGGTGGGAAGGGGGGGGGGGCTATATTGTGTGATATGAGTGGTGGAATGAATTTGGAAATGTCTGTCCACCCCCACCATCTTCACCACTGCCCCACCCCTCCACCCTCATCTCCAAGCTGGCTTGGACAGAAAATGGGGGAAAACAGCAGTGACATGCAGAGGCTGCTATCATTGGAGCATTCAGTCGGTCAAGTCCAGTCCTGTTTATTATGTCCCACGACAGATCCTGTCTGTGATTCTGCACCCTAGGGCTCTGGGCCATGTCAATGTGGGTGGGAGTTTGAGTTAAGGGCATTACAGGCCTACTAATAGGGTTCATGTGTGCTTTCTGTACAAAGGGTTAAGGGTGCTGTGGGCACAAAGCACCCTTATATCCATGCATGTGGGGCCCCCTCACCAGAGCACCCAAGAGCAGGGATTGGCACTGCTTTGGGTCGCCCTCCGTAGCGTGCTGCTGCCACACTGCACCAGAGGATGAAATGGCGGCGTGGTGCTGGTGAGAGCATGCGGAGGGCAGCGGGTGCTCAGGCAACGGGTGCTCAGACGAACGCCAGTGTGGCGTTGGAAGTGCTAATGAAATTGTCAAAACAGAAATAGAATCCATTTGCTCAGAGCTGTCTAGGATGACAAGACAAGTTACGGAAAAATGACTTGCTGGAAGCGACTCATAAGAGCTATATTTAGGTGATCTCTTTGATTTTTCAGTTCTCTATTATGTTTTTGCATTATTTATTTTATTTTAATTTTTATACCTGATCGGCCTACCTACCCGTTTTCATATCTAATGGCTACAACTACCCACGGAAAATTGCCTTTCTCGCATGCATTTAAAGGATTAACTGCAAATATGCCAACGTCAATTATGCGAGTATAAATAAAGAACTATTAGAGACATATTGTTGACAATACAGTGTTATATTAGCTGCACATTTCTGAAGTCTTTTAATGTGAAAACAAATAACCATTAAAACATACCTTTGAAAAGAGCCTAAATAAACACATCAAAATATTGATAAAAGAACATGTATTTATATGACTGAAATAAATGTTGTCTTAGTACTTGCCTAATGTCCACACACATCAGAACACAATGGTACAACAAGTACTTCGGCGGTTCAGTCATTTTGTTGGAGGTGTGTGTGTGTGTGTGTGTGTGTGTGTGTGTGTGTGTGTGTGTGTGTGTGTGTGTGTGAGTGTGTATGTGTGTGCGTGTACACGTACACATGCGCTGCGATGACCTTGGCCTGTGCTGCACTGGTTCTTTGGCACCTGCTCAGCCCCGGATTGGAGTCTGAAATTAAAGCTAAGGGGTCAGTGAGGGCCCCTGCCGGGGGACTTGGGCCCCATCGACCGCCCGCCCGACCGACAGCACACATGCAGGAGAAGTCAAAGAGGTGGAGGAGGGGAAGTGGAGAAACAGGCGAAGTCACGTGGGGCCCACACTCCACCTCCCCAACCCAGCCAAACTACAAAAGAGTAGAGGGCAGCCAAAACAAACAAACAAACAAACAAACAAAGAAAATAAATAAAGAGGGGGAAAAAGCAGTGTGGAGAGAACAATACAAATGGATGAAACAGACTTGTGTTGGTCTTCTAATGTACTGTAGTAAACGGTTTATAGCATTTAGTGTTTTAATATACCTTTTTCAATCAAATGCCTTCCATAGTCTGATAATGCAGAGTTTACCGACCGACAGTACTCTCGTCCTGATTTGATTGTTTACCAGAATAATTGAGGTTCTCACAAAGAGTACAGGTGGGCTATTGCTTGGTGCTCTAAAAAAGAGAAATAAATAAATAAGAAATCGATGTCTACCTGTATTATGCAGCTAGACCAAACCAAAACAAGTCTGAAAGGTGGTGAGAGCATGAATAAGAGTGGGTGTCTGATTTTAAAAAAACTTACGGTTATGCAACATACCATGTTTATGACAGTAAATCATGTCAAATACATAGAACAATATCCACACATTCAAATGTGCAAAATTGTAAGTGAACAGTTAATCCCATGGCTGATTTATTTTGCAGCATTTATCACATAATGCACAAATAAAATCATATAACTATAACATCTGACCTGTGGGACAATTGCCTTGGTGATATAAATATATAAGCTGTGCCCAGTCTCATCTTCGCAGCATTCCCCCTCCGCTTGGAGCATCTATCAGGAGGTCTGCAGGGGATGCGGGCTCGGAGGCTGGAGATGGAGATGGAGAGAAATAGATCTGAAAATGAGGCCTCGTCTCTCCCCACTGATGCCACTGTTTTATCTGCACTGCACCAGGGAGAATTAAAGTTTGTGGCCATACATATTCATTCAGATTCGGGATGGGCGGATTTATTCATGTGTTTCCTATTTGCTGTCTTGTGTATGGAGGAATGGAAGAGAGAGAGAGAGAGAGAGAGAGAGAGAGAGAGAGAGAGAGAGAGAGAGAGAGAGAATGTATATATATTTATCCCCCCTAGGGAGTGATCGTGGGAGATTTGAACTGAAGGGCTCCTGGCAAGCCAGCTTGCATGCCCCAGAAAGGCCTCCAGTCTGTAAAATCACCCCTCCCCCAACACCACACACACACACACACACACACACACACACACACACACACACACACACACACACACACACACACACACACACACACACACACACACACACACACACATCGCTGTTGACTGTCAGTTGCATTCCATCTGAGCATTGGTTGGGTAGAGGAGGCTGACACTCCTGGGCTGACTTCAAAGTGTACGATTTTAAAACCATTTAACAGCCACGGCTTTCTGTCTGGGCCTCCCTTTGAAGGCGTTTCTCACCAGTCGCACAGTTAATATGTTTGTGGAGATACTGTGGCACCATGAAGAGGAGCCAGAAATCTTCCAGCTTTTGTTGCAGAGTCAATAGTTGTTTTAATGCCAAAAAAAAAAAGCGAAAACAAATAAATTAAATTTACCTATTTTGGATTTATTGCTAGTGGGAGATCTAAGATTGGGGGAATTACTAAAGCTGTTTATGCATTATCCCAGGCTGGTCAGTAAATAGAAGTCTATGTGTGTGTTTCACATGTTCCATGCAATCCTAATGTCTTTCCAACATTCAGACAAGACAAGACTTAATGAGTAGCCTGGTAATCTAGGGCTGGTTTGAGTATCCACATATGATGTGGAAACCACTGACCAATACACCATATGGTATCTATGTAAGGGATAACGGCCGCCGAGGCGTCCCGATATAGAGAAATAATGGACGACGTGTATGGCGAAGAACAGCCCGACGGTGCAGCCGAAGGGCTGTTTGCCTATGCGAAGTCCATTATTTCTCTATATCAGGACACCTCGAAGGCCGTTATCCCGCTTATCACCCGGTTGCAACTAAAACGTATAGATGGTAAGCAAGTGTTTAAAACATAAAAGAAACATGTGGCTCCATTTAGAAAGAAGTTATCCTATTCGGTTGGGGTACTATTTTCATATGAAAGAAGATCCGCAAGGCTGCATTCTAAAGAGCATTGATAAAGAACGCTGGTTAAACTTTTTTAACCCAACAATGCCTTACAGTAGGTGTCCTTTTATCTTGAAATAACGGACACCCTGACAGCCAATCAGAAAACAGTATTCCATTCCACCGGGAGATAATTTCAAATAATTGTCAGTGATCACATTAGTATACATATTACTTGTTACTGATTCACTTGTTTGATTGAGAAGTGGCTTCCTATGCAATGCAATGGAAAAATGCCTGAGGAACTGTGTCTGGCCTGCAGACCTATCTTCCTGTGTGATATGTAGTGTGTGACAATTGAATTCAGATGAGGGGTATCTCTAGGGGGGTCCAGTGAAACATCTGTGGTGGGACATTTATGTGTGTGTGTGTGTGTGTGTGTGTGTGTGTGTGTGTGTGTGTGTGTGTGTGTGTGTGTGTGTGTGTGTGTGTGTGTGTGTGTGTGTGTGTGTGTGTGTGTGTACGTGTGTCTCACTGACATGACGGGAACGCTCGGGAGCCTTGAGTCTTCAAGTCGTCTGACGTGCGGCTTCATCCGGCCCAGTGATTATGACTGCAGTGCGGCCCTGCGAAACATGGCGAGGTAGCTTAACCTTCTCAAATGTCAACGAGTCAGTCACGCTGATGGAAAACACTGTCAGCGCAATGACAGCCGCCTGTCGATAAGCGTGCCGCAGGCCGTCCTCATCCTGGCCCCTTTCAAAACGTCCACGCCGTCATCCAAAAATGTCTGTTCGGCCGACACGGCATCCCGCTTTCTGCTGTTCTGGGGCCTGTCAGGAGATCAATGAGTACATCTCCATCCATACTGTCAGGGAAACGGTTGGGATGTTGTCAATAGCAAAACGACAACATTAGCATCAATAATCTCCATATTTGGCCATTGCTGGACCAGACTGGGAGGGAGGAAGGGAGGGAGAGAGAGCCTGCAGCTTTGACCTTGTGCCGATATGCATATATGCATTATTCATGAGGCCCTCTCGCATGTGAAATGAGGTGCCCATGGCCCGAGCCAGGGTGGGTGGCGGCTCGGTGACCTTTCACCCCCGCGGGCCCATGTCCTGCTGAGCCGGCTGCCCTGATTCGTCCGAGGGCATGACGGAATCCTGCACGCATCACAATCTACCTGCTAGCCCCAGGGGGCTCGAGGGAAATTAACAAGCTTGGCACGCCGTCTGAAATTAATTAACGAGGCCGAGCACAAACATGCCAGCATGCTCCACTCAAATGCTGCCACAAACACACATACACACACACACACACACACATGAACATACACTATAAGCACACACACACACACACACACACACACACAAAACCCTCACAAATCAACACACATTCTTAGCATGACATTCCAGGTAGACACAAACCCAGACACATAGACTCTCTCTCTCTCTCACCCACACACACACACACACACACACACACACACACACACACACACACACACACACACACACACACACACAAATGTGTGTAAAAAGGCTTGTGTAGGTATCCAGGTAAGAGATGTGGGCCATGAAGAAATTCACTTATGCATTTAGTAAACAGTAAACAAGGGCACTTGCAAGTATAGGCACACACACACACACAACAACAACATACAAAGCATCCTTTTCCCAATACAAAGTAGTACTCCAAGGGAGACCATGCTAGATTTATTCTAACAGCATTACAGTACATTGCAGTAATTACAAGTGTGGGAGAGACACACGTCTCGTTCAGCTTGCATCATTCGACCTGTTTCACCTTGTTTCATTTGCTTAAACAACTGTATCCCATTGTGTGGGTCTGTTCAGGGCTTTCATTTTATAAGGCCGTAAAAACCCTGTGTAGCGAAGGCCACTAGCTAAGCCTACGCAATGCCTCCTGAGTCTGTGTGAACTGCACAGAGAGAGGCAATCCCTCCAAGAGACAGCTCAGCACTGCCAAGGATCGGAGGTGTTTAAAGGCAGTATAACTTCAAGCTAGCAATTTATGAAGTGGCTAAGAATGCAAGGCCATATTAAGAACTTTCTGTTCGGTGGTGTGCTGATTTGCTGATATTTCTGAATGCCCTGTACCTCTAAGCCGCCACGGATATCTATAAAAACAAATATAGAAAGCGCTTGTACCATGAAATAAATAGGGAATGTATTGGAGGATGTGTCACAGTAATACCACAGCCTCACAAGCAGAACTAATATCCATTTATTTGCAGAGAGCACAGATTTAGATTAAGGTTAACTCCCATACTGCCTGAAAGCACCAAGCATATTACAGAGCCTAATAACTTCAGCAATACGGAAAAGGCAAACACATGTGCACACACAAATACAAACACACACACACACACACACACACACACACACACACACACACACACACACACACACACACACAGTGAACAGATTACAGCAGAGAAGAAGGGGGACAAAGACGTGACCCTATCATATATCAGTAGCTTTATGCTATGTAAAGTTTATGTAAATACAAACACAAACACAAATAAAATGTAAATATGTATCCTAAAGCTTTAGTGCTTCCTCGTAGGCCACACCAAGGCAGGCTATTCAAATCAAAGTGAGGAGAGTGAGGAGGATTTAGGGGTTGACCTCAGCTCAAACATGCCTGGTGAGGGGCGCCGTGGCTCAGTGGGCTAGAGCGTCATACCATCACTCCGGGGACCCGGGTTCGAGTCCGACCCGAGGTCATTTCCCGATCCCACCCCATCTCTCTCTCCCACTTGTTTCCTGTCCACCTCTATACTGTCCTATCCGATTAAAGGCAAAAGGCCCAAAAAATATCTTCAAAAAAAAAAACATGCCTGGTGAAGGTAGATGTGAGGTGGCAGAGGTTGCTGCTCTGCTCTCCATTGCACCATATATGAGGGGAATGAAAAGAAGACAGTAGCCTTGGGTGCTAATTAAGCAGATGTACTTGAGATACTTGTGAAAAATGACCCCTAAACTGCTTAGTCTTAGTGGATGACCCTGGAGATCTGTGCACACACAGATCTTTTCCCCCGACAACAGTTGTTGTTTTGGTATCATTTCACCAACACTATGAGGGACCATAAGATTTTTACACACCCATACAGTACGAGGAGAAGAGGCTCATTTCACACACACACACACACACACACACACACACACACACACACACACACACACACATACACACACACACACACACACACACACACACACACACACACACACACACACACACACACACACACACACACACACACACACACACACACACACACACACGAACACTGGGACAAGTGTGTAAAACATGATAATGGACACACCACTGTATTGTTGGCCCTCTCAGGTGGAGCTTCTTGGTGCTAGACTACCTGAAGAGCTGAAACCTGTGTACTTCCTGTCCACTCCCTCCATCTCTCCCTGTGATATGAGCCAACACAAACACACCCCAAGCCAGCATGATTAACTCCACCACAGCATAATAAAGGCATTCACAGCCACTGAAACATGTCAGTAAAAACACCCGCATTTTGCAAGGTGTTATTACTATTTTTTTCTGTATTTATTTATTTTCTTACTTTTAAATCCCTGAATGGCATTCCATCCACGTTTTTCTCAGATGCTGGTGGTAGTAATTATTCTAGGTGGCCAACAAACTGCCACTGATTAAGTCCTCAGTACAGGCAATGTTGGCTGGCATTCATCATAGTTAAGCGTGGGGGCCTTGCAAATGTAAGTCGGCTATAGAGTGCCTTACTTATTATGATAATTACTCCTTTTATAAAGTGTTGCTGAATCACATTAGCGAGGATGAAAGGATGCCTGTGTCCCAGCACGGCCATTATTCTCCAAACAGAATGCAGGTGGAGCGCGAGGGAAGTCCCCTCGGAGGCAAATAAAGTGTTGAACTAGGAAATGGGTAAACTGCACAAAGAGAAAGAAAAAAGGAGAAGACAAAACCTGAGTGTCTGCGGAGATGTTAATCCCTGTAGTCGGGAGAAGAGAGGAAAGAGAGAGAGTGAGAGAAGGAAAGGAGAGGAGGGTGGAGGGAGGGAGGGAGAGACAGACAGAGACTGGTGGATAGATGAAACAGAAAAATGTAGATGACACAAGGAGGAGGAGGAGGAGGAGGAGAGAAGTGCACAAGAGTGTGATAAAAGCAGAGAAAGACAGAGAGACAGAGAAACTACTGTCAGAGAGAGAGAAAGAGAGAGAGAGAGAGAGAGAGAGAGAGAGAGAGAGAGAGAGAGAGACGGAAAAAAGTGAGTGGAAAGTAGAGAAAAGCCAGGAAATGAAATCTAGGAGAGGAACCTAGGCCTTTTCTCCAGTTCCTAAATCACAAGCCAGACTGCACAGGTAAGACAGAGAAAGAGAGCGAGAGAGAGAGAGAGTGTGTGTGTGTGTGTGTGTGTGTGTGTGTGTGTGTGCATGTTTGTGTGTGTGTGTGTGTGTGTGTGTTTGTATGTGTGTGCGTGTGTGTGTGTGCCGGTGAGTGCAGTACATTTAATTAAAGCCACAAACTTAATACCTGTTTACCATCCAGCTCCGGCGTCCGTCTCCTCCCTAATCCAGCTCCGCTCAGCAGCAGCAGATCAATAAGAGGCAGAGAGGCAGGCAGGCAGCACACGGCCATGCAGTCCAGCCCAGCCCAACCCAACCCAACCCAGCTCTGCTTCTCTCAGCCCAGCCAAGACGCCCCACTCTGGAGCCGCTGCTGCTGCTGCTACTGCTGCTGCTGGGTTTATGTTTTCAGATGGAATAATACAGGATCAGCTCGCAGGTGTAGATGAGGAGCTGTGCATCCCCAGAGTGGAGAGTGCACAAACAAACACGAAAACACACAGACACACACGCACACACACACACACGCGCGCGCGCGCGCACACACGCACAGCTACAGACACACACACACACACACACACACACACACACACACACACACACACACACACACACAAACAAGGGGGATAGTGGTAGATGTGCGTATGGTAAAGGAGCTCTTAAAGCTAATGCGCAAAACACACACGTGTACACACATATAGACACACACAGTAAATACACATCTAGGCTACACATACAATACACCCACACCAGTCATGCCTTGCTTATTAACTCAGTTCTCAAGATATCACTACTTAAAGACTGGAAGGCCTACTGATACACCATAGCTACAATCACAGGTAATAACTGGGGCTAAAATACTGTCCCTCTCTCTTCATCTCTCTTTCTCTCTCTCTCTCTCTCTCTCTCTCTCTCTCTCTCTCTCTCTCTCTCTCTCTCTCTCTCTCTCTCTCTCTCTCACACACACACACACACACACACACACACACACACACACACCTCCATCCCACTCAGTCTTATTCCTACTGCCATCAGACAGAAGGTACAGCAGCATAACGCATAACTGCCCGTATCTCAAGGATGAGGAAGAGCTTCTTCCCACAAGCAGTCAGACTGCTGAACAACAACTACAGTACCTTACTACCTCGTCCTAAATTATTATAACCACAGCTGTCGTACAAGCCTACTTATGGCCTGTCTTGTGTTGTCTGTCCTGTCTCTTGTCTGTCTTAATATGCTTCTACAAGTAGTCACTGCACTTTCTGTTTACCTCATGCATGTGGCATTTACTTGTATTGTGTTGTAGCTTGATTGTTATCCCTCTTTTGAAAGTCGCTTTGGATAAAAGCGTCTGCTAAATGCATAAATGTAATGTCAATCTCACGTGTTAAATACTATACGTTGCCTTGTCTTGAATGTCTTTTTACTGTATAGCTGAACTGCAACACCATTTATCCATGGTATCTTGTCTCACTGTATTCAGCATGGTTGAAAGGACAATAAAAAAACACCTGACTTGGCTTGACAAACACCGAATAAACAAACGCAAATTGCTCCCACTGACACCAACCGTAGATCAATGGAAACCAACAGTCATTCCCAATCCCTATTTCTATGGAAACACATCCAGGTTGCTCTCCATGTTCCAAGCATGTTATCTTCAAAGCTATATCTGGACTGCTTAGGAAAAAAAAAAAAAAAAAAAAACATGCTCTTTGATTTGATTCTAAAGATTATTTCCATGCTTTGCAACACCATACTTCCGACTTACCATATTTTCTATTCTCTTTCCAACTGAGAGAGAGAGAGAGAGAGAGAGAGAGAGAGAGAGAGAGAGAGAGAGAGAGAGAGAGAGAGAGAGAGAGAGTAAGAGACATTAGGTAGGGCAGTGAGTGAGAGAGAGGGAAAGTGTGCTTTTTTTTCTCGCAGGCTTTATTTCATAAAGTGCTCTTATCACAGTGTAGGTGACATTGGACCCGCGCCATGTTTCCAATAAGAGTCTTCTCTCCCTCCAGCGCTCTCCAGTCCTTCTCTATTACACTCAAACCTGCTGCTTTGACCTGTTTGTCATGGCTGGCTGATATGAGCTCCGGCTCCCTTTATCACCCCCTTACTCTCATTCTTTATTTACGCACAATGGAACGCCAACAAATGTTCTATTTTTTTTGGTTGGCTGGGTGTGTGTATGTGTGTGTGTGTGTGTGTGTATGTGGGGGTGTGTGGGCGGGGGAGGGGGGGGGGGGGGTAGGTTTGGTGTTTATGTTTTTTTTATGTTTTTTTTTTTTCCTCTTCACTCTTTTTTTTCGTTCTCCAGCACTTTGGAAAAGGCAGGTTGAGGTGCATGGATTGGTGTGTGTGTGTGTGTGTGTGTGTGTGTGGGGGGGGGGGGGGGGTCTGTAGATTTACCTCTCACTCCCGTCAAGCCTGCCCTGGGAAAGATGCCGAGGATAAGTAGGCGGTTCAGAGGGCCGGGGGCTGATAGGGAAATTTCTCATGCAGCGAGAGGGAGAGGGAGAGAGAGAGGGAGAGAGAGAGAAAGAGAGAGAGAGAGAGAGAGAGAGAGAGAGAGAGAGAGAGAGAGAGAGAGAGAGAGAGAGAGAGAGAGAGAGGAAGAAGGAGATGGAGAGAGGGAGCCAGGCCATGAAGGGAGACAAATATTGAGAGGCCGTTTTTGCTGAGCTGCAGGCAGAAATTGCCGAAGTGCACAGGTGTCCTGAGAAAAACACACACACACACACACACACACACACACACACACACACACACTGACATTTTCCTTCACTTTCTGAGAGTTCTCTTGCCATCCATCCATCCATCCTCCATCCACCTATCCATTTATCCATCCACCCATTCATACTCTAATCCATAAATCTACGATTCCTAAATCAATCCACTCAGACATCCATCCATCAGTGAAAAGGCATGGGTGGTCTTTCAGTGGCAGACTGAAAGCATTGCTCTGTGCCTGTGTGGAGTCAAAGACTGTGGGCCTACTAGTCTCACATGGAGGTGTGTGTCAGTGGAGGCCCACATTTTACCTCCCCCATGCTCTTTCTTACAGACACACACATGCTTGAGAGAGCAATATTTGTCGCACCTACAGTATCAGGCAAATATAGAATAGCAGGTAGTGGTATGATGTCAATGTGAATGATTCAATGAAGAAATACTAGTAGTGGAAAAGGGTGCAGTGGTTGTGTGCTTATTTTTGTGAGTCTGTTTGAGTACATAATGTGTATTCACATTGTATACAGGTATGTGAGTGTGCGACTGTTGGTTTGTCAATACAGCCTATTAGTGCATGAATGTGTGAGCTGTGCAACATACTGTAAATGTTTAAATTAATTCAGAGTTTTGTCAAAAGGAATTTGGTTCTTCATTGACATCTATTCACAGGAAGTGGAAAGTGAAAACCAGTGTTCATACCAATAGCATTCCTGGCCCAAGAATCCATATATTTCAGTTGGAACAATCTTCTGACTGTGGAATAAGTAGTGTCACTTTTAATTTCAATTTAGATTGACACAAATCAAACTTGTGACAATCCAATCCAGAGAGGCACTTGTTTCATGTGTATTAGCATGGAACAAGCTTGGATCATAGCTTGAATATAATGGAATGTAAACTGAAATGTAATTCTACAGGCATGGCCGGCAATGTTTTTAAGTTAGTTTACCAACTTTGTACTTTGTATACTGGTGATTAAATGACTCATTTCAGGATGAATGAAAGCTCTTTCATCCGTCTCTAGTGTAGATTTCTAAAACTGATAGTAATGGTCCTTGATTGTGATTGGTTGAAAACGTGTTCGATGCCATTGTAAATTAAGCATTTAGAACGGCTCCAACCGCATTTCATTCTAAACTGCTGTAAAGTGAACGGAGCTGCGCTTTTGCGTTACTTGGCAACCATTCAGTAAGAGGAAGTATTTTTTTTGGTGGAGGAATCGGTATCAATGACTAAGGGGGCGTTCACACAGGCATTTTTTTATGTTTAGAAAACACCTGACCATGGTGGATTTTTAAGAAGCAAAAGCTGCCAGCGGGTGTCTGTCCAAAAAACTACACCGATCAAGAGTTCATTCTAGAACATAACTACGTTACAATCGTTAGGCTAGGCTACAAACTTAAGCTTAGGTTACTTGTATCAGTGTCAACCAGCACCTGATATAGTCTTTGGATGAGAAACGTAGCCCCATTTTAATAGCGGGTGGTTTCCATGTGGTAGA
Source organism: Sardinella longiceps (assembly GCA_027497455.2). NCBI lineage: Eukaryota > Metazoa > Chordata > Actinopteri > Clupeiformes > Clupeidae > Sardinella > Sardinella longiceps. Next base: position 15,007,133 of record JAODXP020000031.1, read on the forward strand.
TATTATGATATAACGTGTTGGTTTTGTCACAGCGCTAATTCATGTTCACTAACGAGAACAACTAGTTGATCCGTCGGTAACGACGTTAGAAATTAAAGATGGCGACCAAAATAATAAAATCAGAATTCCTTCCATTGTGACACAAGTTCTCATTCATTGGTCAGCTGTCAAAAAGCGCCTGACGTCGGGTGCTTTTTCTAGGTGAGTTGAAGTTTTCTCAACTTGAAAACCACCGGGAGCAGGGGAAAAAAAACTCCTAGCGGCGGTGTTTTTAAAAAGCGCCCAGTCTTTTTTTCAAAACCACTGTACCATAGGGATATAATGTAAAACATCCACCCGCAGCTGAGAAAAAAAACACCAATGTGAACACGACCTAACTTGCTATATTTCTCGTGGTTGTGTTTTCCGTAAATGAAACCATTGCCGGTTAACATGGTAACAGTTTAAGAAGCGCAATAAACCTCTCGAGTCCAGTATTAATGCTGGTTTTAGCACGGATGTCTAATGTCACAACACCGTGCTAAAACTAGCATTAACACTGGCCTCTTGGGATTTATTGCTTACTTCTTACACATAGCTCTGAAACCATGGATAGGAGGAAACAAAACTTAAACCTCAATACTGCATTAATACCAGCTTGCCAATCAACATAAAACACAGAAATAGCCATTACTGATTCCTATTCTTTGGCTTGCAAGTAAATTCTTTTTTTTTTAACCACAGACTGAAAGAGAAGCTTTAGAGATAAAAACAAACAAACAAACAAAACAAATCCAGATATGCACACATAATAGTTGGACTCACTTTCCCTCCCTATTGATCCTTATAATGCAGGTAGTGAAAATGCATGAAAGACTTTAACCAGTCCTATTTGACTAGTCTCTATGCAGTGGTATTGTTTCTTTATCCATCCAAGGTCATTGTTAGTATCACTAATTTGTATTAGTCATTATTAAAAGGTAAGGTACAAGTATCATTTCAAGTCAAAGCATGTTCTGTGTGTGTATGTGTGTGTGTGTGTGTGTGTGTGTGTGTGTGTGTGTGTGTGTGTGTGTGTGTGTGTGTGTGTGTGTATGTGTGTGTGTGAGTGAGAGAGAGAGAGAGAGAGAGAGAGAGAGAGAGAGAGAGAGAGAGAGAGAGAGATGTTGGTTTGTGAGTCGACTGTGTTTGCGTGTCAAAATATATTGGTGAGTCCTTATTTAAATCATAGTTGAATGATTTGAATATCTCATTCATGTCACTCAAACAATGTCCACATTAATGTATGTCATGTTATGCATAAAATGCACCAACATTTGCATTGCTATTACCATTATGATGAGGGAATGCAGTGGCCTACACATAAGTTAACAATCTGTCATGCTATCCAACAATGCCCTTGACTACTTTTATTCCAGTGCAAAAAAAACTTTTTTTAAAATATGTATTTGCATGTTAACAGCATGTGTGTATATATGTGTGTTTACATATCCGTCTGACAACATTATGTATATTATGCATAGTGTCAAGGAGTCTGTTTCTGCAGACGCCTACTAACTTCATCCACAACAAGTTTACGTTCCCTCCGCTGTGTGCCAAGTGCTAATTTGAATGAAGTAATGAGCATAGGAAAGAAGCTGGAAGACCCTGCGTGATTCCACAGTGGCAGTAAATACAGCTCAAAAAATGGATGTTCAACTTCCAAGTGAGAGGTATATTATTTTCTCTCTTTCTTTAACACACTTTTTCCTTTCTTTCTATCTTTCTCCTTTCCTTCAGCTGCAATAAGGCCAGCGTTTTTCCCTCCAGCTCAGCTCCAGAGAGCTCCCTGAAGGTTAAGGCAGCGTCTCGGGGCGCTATTGAAGAGACATCAACCCTCATCACCGCCTGGCCTGCCGCTCTTTTCACCCAAAGAGAGGCCACTCGGTCTCCTCTGCCCGCCAATTTTCGCCTAAACCACTCCCCAATGATAACTTAATTTAGCACAGGCTCCGTGGCCCTTTGGGAGATTGTTTTAGCCGATCCGAAGAGAGGGTGAAGAGTGGTGCTGAGGTGTGTGTGTGTGTGTGTGTGTGTGTGGTGGAGGAGGGGTCCACTGGAGGCCTTGCCATTCAATCGGTGCCCTCCGAGACAGGCGGCGTGCCAAGTTATTAACCCCCTCTTTCGCAGCAAAATGATTTTGAACCTACCTGAGTGAGGTGACAAACTCAGTTCAAGCAGCATAGGGAGAGAGAGAGAGAGAGAGAGAGAGAGAGAGAGAGAGAGAGAGAGAGAGAGAGAGAGAGAGAGAGGCAGCAACATCAAAGCTCACCATTTGTGTTTAGAAGAGCAGTCATGAGCGGATCACTGAGTAGATCCTGAAAGAAATCGATATGCTTTGATTTTCCCCCTTTTTTCTTTATTGAAATATATCGCAGCTTTGTGTGAGTTCATGTGCAAGCATGCGTGTATATGCACATGCCTGCATGTGTGTGTGTGTGTGTGTGTGTGTGTGTGTGTGTGTGTGTGTGTGTGTGTGTGTGTGTGTGTGTGTGTGTGTGTGTGTGTGTGAGTGTGTGTGTGTGTGTGTGTGTGTGTGTGTTGTATGTGTGTGTATACGTATTTGTGCATACGGGATGGGGGTAAAAAGAAAGGGAAAGCGAGAAGAGTGGTGGTGTGGCCGATATGATGAAATAATGAGAAATTTGAGGGGATATAGCGACAGAGATTTTTATTATTAAAGTGCAGCCTTCAGTTGGCCTTTCCTCTGCTCCAGCTCTGCCAGCCAGCTGTGGACCTTGCAGTCGCTCTGTTGGAGCGGGCGGAGGGGCAGAACAAAGACACACTGCCGTGCCGTTCACTCTCAGTCCATGTAGCCTCTAATCCTGTCTCAGAGGAAGAGAGCAGAAATTGCCTCTTGCAAAAAAAACTTCCCCCTTATTGAACCTAGATTCTTATGAATAAAAAAAGTTTTTTTTTTTTTTTTGTCTCTTTCTCTCTTTCTCTCTATCTCACTCGCTCTCGTCTCTGTCGTGCTCAAGGCTTTGTGGGCGACTTCTTCATCACTCTGTGTCTGTAAAAGCTTTCATTTCAGAACCTCTTGCCTTCATCCTTCAGAAGCGTTATGGGGAATCAGTCAAGCATGGAGGCACACACACACTAGCACCTCCATCACCAACAGGTTCCTTGTCATCAGCGTTTCATTTTCTAAATTATTCATCGCTCTGGTCAATGGTGCAATGTACTGAATTGACTGGAGATTGCTGTCAAAATCTAATTAGTCAAAGGATGCTTCACATGTTAATCAGATGTACTAGCAGACCACTAATTAAGAAGAATAATTATTAAAAGCCTGTCCACCGTAGGGATTGTCTTCACTCCTGTATCACGCTTAGTATTTATTACAGTGAGCCAAATTATATTTTTCATGTCAAGTGTACCATGACTAAAGATGAAATTGTTTCAATTACCATTGAACCATACATGCCTTCATCCCACTTATTGAATAGAGAGTGTGTGCGTGTGTGTGTGTGTGTGTGTGTGTGTGTGTGTGTGTGTGTGTGTGTGTGTGTGTGTGTGTGTGTGTGTCTGTGTTCCTGCTGTTTATATACCTCCAATAATATCAATATGACTGTGTTTCTGGCATGCCATGTATAATATGGGTGACACATTATAATATAATTCATTAATGCCATTACAATAGTAGCAAAATCCTTACTTAATCACAACTCCAAATTGTATTTTTTTATGAAACATAGTTCAATGTGATGGTTCAGTGTCAATGTGATTGCTTACAGGATGTCAGGGGTCCTTATATCCTTTCATGAATAAACAATGAAATGCAGAAAATTTGTCCATGGTGTCAAATCCTGAAATAATCTTGTAATCGGTTTGTTAATGGTTTCTTGATGTTCAATTAATGAAAGGTATTATAAAACAAAACAAAATACAAACCAAATTTTGAAAAATCTGAGACACCTGGTAAAAATGTGGAAAAAACATAATGTAATTATTTCAAAAACATGTCACCCATAATTTCTGATACAGAATAGTGCAGAGACAACATATCAACTGCTGAAACCAGGCACAATTATTGGTTTTGAGGGAATATACACAGCATGTCTCAAAAAAGTAGGGACAGGGCCAATGATAATTATATATTCCATCTTAAGGGAAATAGATGCTAAAATGGGTTTGCAGTCTGTCTCATCTGTCACAAAACAAAAAGTAAAACATGATGAAATGTATTAGTTTACATGGCATTCCAACTTTTTTGGAATTAGACTTGTGTATGTGTACTTGCATGTGGAGGCCAATATCAAAAAGGAGAAAATAGGTAAACACTTTCAAAATGTTGTTTTTACACCAATCTGCCATATCTTTAGCTCCATCTGTTCACACTGCTATGTGAAAATGGGATGAAAGGAATTCATATCTCCCATCATTTCAACAATTATGTCACTCTTTGAGGGAAAAGCATCATGTTGGCTAAACTTCACTCAGCTAACATTCACATACAGTATCTGCATGTGTTTCCTGTCTATATGCCTGGGATATGCAGCAGCCCTGTATCCACTTCTTCTGCTCTCATTTCCTTCCAGCGCTATAACATTCCTGTCTTCTCTCATCCCTTTTTCCTCTCTTCCTCCCACCTCCCCCTAACGGCCCCCACCCTCTCCTTGCAGCAGGCCTGGAGGCAGCCTAGGGGGGACCCGAGGGGGGCTTATGGGCATGCTCTATCGATTGCCATCGAATCCTAACATTCCCCCCTCTTCCCCAGGACACACACACACACACACACACACACACACACACACACACACACACACACACACACACAAAGAAAAGTACACATTATGCAAGGCCTTTCAATCCCACACGTATACACAGAAGTGGCATCTCAGTGTGACCTGTCCAGGGTCAGTATGCCTTAGTTAACCGACTCATGCAGTGATCATTGTGACAGTCAGGAAGGAAGAGAGAGAGAGAGAGAGAGAGAGAGAGAGAGAGAGAGAGAGAGAGAGAGAGAGAGAGAGAGAGAAATGGAGGATGGTGAAGGATGTGGTGAATGGGTGGTACAGGATGAGAGAAGTAAATTGACAGAAAAAGCAGGGTACAATTGTGTGAGGTAGAGAGGGAGAGAGAGAGAGAGAGAGAGAGAGAATACGAGATCTGAGCAGCCATATTTGCACTCCCAGACAGAGCTTTGGAGTAGCCCAGGCAGTGTGTGTTGATGACAGGCAGACATAGACACACACACACACACACACACACACACACACACACACACACACACACACGGACAAAGATACAGATACTGATACAGTAGAGCGGGGCTCAAGCACTCCAGTCCCATTTAACAGGGAAGTGTGTCTTAAGAAGAGGAAGTCTGCAGAAGTCTGACTTTGCTTGTGCGCAGAGATTAGAAGTCAAAAGAGAATCACGGGGCGCGTCAAGAGGATGCTTAAAAAATAGAGAAGGCTGTCAGGATCAATGGAGCTTTGGCTGGGGTTGTCACACGCAAGATGGCCTCGTTTTGACACCAGCTAATTGACTTTGAACTTTTCTGGTAATGATTGCTCACCCCTCCGCTTCACTGTGCAGCTCGGGAAAAGAGGCATGTAGTGCACTGGGTTTGACAGAGGGAGAGAGAGAGAGAGAGAGAGAGAGAGAGAGAGAGAGAGAGAGAGAGAGAGAGAGAGAGAGAGAGAGAGCGTTGTAAAGACATGCATAAAGGAGAGGGGGGAATGAAAGAAATAAGAGGCAGCAGAGGAAAATTAAAAGAAAGAGAGAGAGGAAAAAGTGAGTGAGGGAGAGGGGAAAAGAAGGGTAGGAAACAGAGGGAGGAAAGGAGGGAGGGAGATAATGAATCAGAGTATAGAGAGGGGATTACAGTGTCAGTAAGGTCACACACACCCTGTATCAGAGACAGGATTCCTCTCACACTTGTGTTCTGTAATAGGGTGGAGGGAAGCCATATGGGGATATACATGCATACAGTGCAGGCCCAACACCCTCGCCATCTGGGATGCATTCTACACAACGCACACACTCTCCTTGAATACTAACTATCCATCCCAACTCCTGCAGCAGCACGCCTGACATAATATACAAATACTTTACATCCACTGCAGACCTAATATGTGGGCTATACAGACTACTGGATATATGGAGCCTGGGAGTTCCCATGCTCCTTTGCGTGCTTATTTCATTTCATTCTGCAAAGCAGCATGGTGACCATGGCCAATTTTCTCGCCTGCTTTTGGTATCCAATCACAGAACAAAAAGGGATTTGTGCAGCCCTCGATTGCATTTTACGTCACGTGGTGGCTCTGGTATTGGCTCTGAGGTATGTACAGACGGTATGATAGACATTCGTAACGCCCAATAAACGTCTCGAGGCAATCGTAAACGATGCTTCCGCTATGAGAAATGCAATAGGTAGGTCTCCAGACTAAATCTCACTTGTGATTTTTAGTTTGGCATTCGCCAGGCTAGTATATATGGAGGGCCACTGATACAGATTCAGATTCTACCATTCAAATGCATCTTATATGATTCTACATATAGGCAAAGAATTTGTAGTGTTGAATCATTGTATTTGTCAGTGGCAATCTTTTTGAAAAATCAATATGAGCAGTGGGTCATCTTTTAGGTTTCTTTTCTGTGTCATACTAAAATAACAATACGCAAGAACATGGTCCAGAAATAAATTCTAAGTGAGTGTGAACAACTCTTGCGAACTTTTAAGATGGGATGTCAGATAT
>JAODXP020000031.1:15021357-15023857 GCA_027497455.2 Sardinella longiceps
CTCTGCGAATAAATATTTAATCCCTGTATCCAAAAGCAATTTATCACTCCCTCCCCATGAATTCAAACCAGGGAACTGGACTAAGGGTAAAACTGGTTTAATTTGCTCCTGTGGCTGCAGAGGATGGAGTGGATTTTGAATTATAAGATGTTTCACAGGTGTGTCTCTCTGTGTGTGTGTGTGTGTGTGTGTGTGTGTGTGTGTGTGTGTGTGTGTGTGTGTACATGTGTGCATGTATTCTCTTTCTGACCATATACGTGTCTCTCTCTCTCTCTCTCTCTCTCTCTCTCTCTCTCTCTCTCTCTCTCTCTCTCTGTGTTTCTTCTCCTCCCAGTGTGTGTATTTCTTCCTGTTTGAAAGTTATTGAAGCTCATGAAATCTGTTCCTGCAGCAGCACAGCGCTCTATCAGACTGCTCCACAGGAGTTAAAAATCACTCAAGCATTACAGCGTGGGATTATAAATTACCGCTATTTCGATTTCTCTCCCTCTCTGTTTCTGTGTGTGTTGTTGTTGTTGTTGTTGTTGTTGTTGTTGTTTTTTTAACTTGTTTCTCTCTTTTACCTTTGCCCTTTCTTGCCAGTGGCAGTAGTTATTTACATGCACTACGGTCAAAACACGAGTCCATGGCAAGCCATAATGAATAATAGTCTAGAAGCAGGTGTTGGGAATGCATCATTTCAGGACCATGGAGAGCACTTTTCCCTCTCTCTTTCGCGCTCTCTCTACTGGCCCCTGGTGGCCAAAGGATGTACTGCCTCTGCTTGGCCCACATCATTTCCATAATATAATTACACCTGACAAAGCCATATGGGATTAATTTGATGGCTATTATAATACTTCACCTAGATTGAAGATATTTAAACTAGTTCAGGGACAAGAACAGGGGGAAAAGTCCACATTTTGAAAGTGACGTGAGGGGGAAAAGGGAGTCTGTTTCTCAGTCATTGTTAATGCAGTGGCCGTCTTGTGGCAACTTGATTTACAGATTGATTCTTAACTCAGACTGGCAGCTCCAAGTGAAGAGAGACACTGTCAGGACATCAATCTCTGTTTGACTTCTGATTGAAAATATGCGGCACCGTGTTGGCCTTAAATGGAGACAAGCCCTGTGTTTAGTTTCTCTCTCAGCGTCCCAGGCAGGCAGGCACAAGAGTCAAACAGAGAGTGTCTGTCAGTCTTGCTGTACAGTGGGAGTCCTGATCTGCATATTTGTATGGATATGAGTTATTTGGGGCCCCACTGGAGAAGCAGCAGTGAGACTGTGAAGTGGAAGAGCAGGTAGAGTCAGCTTGACCTTCACCTGACAGACATACAAATAGTGTTGCTCTTGCTCAGTATTGAACTGAATAGGAAAACCTGTCAATTAGTGAGATTCCTGGTAAAATAGAAAGCGTGTGATGGCCACACTTATCAGTCGGCTGACTGTGGAAGGGAAGACTTTTCACACCAACACAAAGCCTAGTCCATAACCAAAATAACAAATAAATACAAACAGACAAATACGAACACACACACCACACTCACTTACACTCTCTCTCTCTCTCTCTCTCTCTCTCTCTCTCTCTCTCTCTCTCTCTCTCTCTCTCTCTCCCTCTCTACACACACACACACACACACACACACACACACACACACACACACACACACACACACACACACACACACACACAATATCAAACTTGGTACTGAAAATACATTACAGTAAAATAATGTGACATTTCCTGCTCTATAGTGTCAATCTGCAGACAGTATATTTGTCAAATTACATTCCATCATGGAGCCTCTCTTCCACTGAGGAGGGTTTTCATATTGCTTTTCTGTCATCGCTGTTTTGCTTTTTTACACAAGTGGATATTGTTATCCATCTCCTCCCAAAGCATTGTTTTCAGATTCCAGATTCAGAGCCACGCGCATCACAATGTTTTACAGCCACTTTATTGTCACAGACTCAGCGTGAGCCTCTTGCAAGCTCCATCTCCATATTTTCATTTAATCCCTCTTTATTTGAGAACACAAAATCTCTCTCAAGACACACACACACACACACACACACACACACACACACACACACACACACACACACACACACACACACACACACACACACACATTTTCCTCTAAACTGATTCTTACCCGCCCCATCCAATGATTTTCATCAGCTCATTAAAAACAATGAGGAACTCTCTGCTCACTTCTCCTGCACTCTTAGTTGACCTTGCAGTGACTCAAGGAGCTATGCACCATCACACAAGAACACACACAAACACACACACACACACACACACACACACACACACACACACACACACAACCTGTCTGCACACACCACACTTAACCAGCTGTCTGCTCTACACCAGCTTTCATTGGCTGGCTCAACCTGTTGTTCATAATAAGGCGACCTCTGCAATCCACAACGTTGGGTGTTTGATTAGAGCACAAGGAACACAGACGCTTCATTTTGGCCTCTAAAGACGTGAGTGATGTCGCTTTCTAAAACA
>JAODXP020000031.1:15026357-15043857 GCA_027497455.2 Sardinella longiceps
ACACACACACACACACACACACACACACACACACACACACTGTACATGTCACACCATTCCCCTCTCCATTCAGCAGGCCTCTGCTGACACTGCGTGTTGGGCCTGCTGTTGCCATGCCTCAGTACTACTTGTACACACCCCACACTCTTCATCATCTCCACTCTGTGTGTGTGTCACAAGACCAAACACCAACAGCACCAATCCAAACACAGGTGGAGCTAGTAGCAGCAGCAGCAGCAGCAGCAGCAGCTGTAGTGGGATAGTAATGGCAGCGCTCGTGATGGTTGTTGTCACTGGAACAGCAGGTGTTAGTGTGCGAGCAGCAGCAGTCTCTGCGACTTAGTGACTTTAACAGTGTGAATGTGTGGAAACAGCAGTGGAAGTAATGTTGGCTTTAATTGTTTGGTGTTTTTTGGACCTACTGTATAGGAGACAGTGGATGGAGCAAATTCACACACGAGTTTATATATAACAGAGAGACTCACTGCAGGAGGGAGCCGAGTTGACTTCTTTAACAAGCTTAAACAAAAGCTTAAGACACATTGCCTGTGCTTTTTACTCTCCATGAATAAAAGATCACAGGGCTCCTTTTCATAAATCCACTATTATCTGGGTGCCCATTAGGTAGAATGTCTCCAACCAGTCGGCCGCCACCACCACCGCCACCGATGCGACTTATGCACAGATGAAGGCCCTGCACAGATGGCCAGTAAAGGCACCTGATGACAGTGTGTGTTGGCTGGAAGAGGAGAAGAAAAAAGAGAAAAAAAAAAGAAAAAAACTTACCCCCCCCCATCCCCCCACTTCCCCACACCACCCCCCTTAACATCGAGTGACTCAATTTCATGCTCCATTGCCGTATCTGGGGCGAAGCACCATGAAATCATTTCAATTCGGGGATTTCAAGGTAACTGAGTGTTTCAAAAACTCCAGAGATATGTGCTGGTATTGCCCCCAACTCCTCCCAGCCAAATGTCTTTGTGTGAAATGCACACAGATGATAGCTCAGCTCTGCTCGGATAAGAGGCCTATAGTGGACATATATCAATGCATTCCTCAGTGTACATACATTAAAATGGAAATCCGCCCATGCTTCAGTGATTTCCTTGTTACCATCTTAGGAGTTCAAAGGAAGTGAGGGACAGTTCAAAGCACAGGTGGAGAATACTACCTATTAAATACACTCTGTCTCCGCGCACCGCACTGCTGTTTTTACACATTTACTTCCTCTGGGATTAGACTCACTTGGGTTTACAGATGACTTATGGCTGCATGGAGTTTGCCAATCCCAGAGAAAAATACTTTTACTGGTCTCACATGTAACAGGTGGACTGACCGCTAACTAACTTACAGTACATGTAACTACAGTATGCAGATATTAGCATAATAAGAAAATCATAGTGACTACCATAATTTCCAGACTATTAGCCGCGGCTTATACATTGATTTTGCAAATTTTCTTCCAATATGATGTTAAAACAGGGGGGCATTTAATATGGTGTTAATATGATTTAGTTTTTTTTTTTAACTTTCAAAAAACACTGTCCTGCGGCTTATACACAATGCGGCTTATATGCGGGAATTTACTGTATTCAGTCTTTCCACACTCACCTTTCCATTTTCACCCATACTGTCCAGTCTGCCCCATAGATATCAGATAGAGTTGAAAATGCCATAGATCTAACTGCAGAAGCTCATATCCCTTTACTGTAGGAGAGGCTCTCAAATAGCTTATGTCTCTGAGCACTCCCACTGTGAGCAGGAGTGGCCTCCGAGGCCTCCACTCAGCCAATAGGTCAGATTTGTATTTTATTGAGATTTAATCTAATTGTCAAAACTTTTGACAATTATTTCCCATAATGCTTTAGATTTAATCTCAATAAAATACAAATATGACCCGTGAAGTATGGAGTAAGGAGTAGGTAAGAAAAGTGTAATAAAAAGTATCATGGGATAAGAAATAAAGTACTTACTGCGTAAATGGACTAGAATAACACAAGCTATGAATGTATCTGCTCAATCAGTCCGATGTTGAATTCTATCATGCGGGCATTTATTTTACCCAAGGGCTATGCGTATAATAATAGCCCCTGCCTATAGGTTACGTTTATTTAACACATTTTTGATGAATCGATGACTAGCCCCATCATTAAATATTTCTTATACAGTCTGAGGTGCGATATTCCCACAAATTCAGATGCACTAAATCTCATCAGCAGTAGACCTTTTTATTCTTATGTATGCAAACATTACAGAAAAAGTCTATCCTTGTTACTCTTTGTTTTGTGCTTCTTATCTACTCTTGACCCAATACTAATACAATACAAGACAGAATTTCATATACAAAACACAAATAAATAACTTCTATAACATCATCATTTTGCTCCATATGAAATTATTTCATAGTGCAGAGAAAAACAGTCTTTTGGATGTAAACATATATAGGCTTTATTAGCGGTAATTCTTATTAGATGTGACAAGTGTATCATAGCTTTGGTCTCCTGCTTACTTGGGATGTTGATATATCCCACACATTGTCTATGGAGTGTTGCAGTCCTCCATATAGTCTCATTTCCCCCACTTAGGTCTAAATATCGATATCAGCAATATCTCTTTCCTCTATGTGTATTGCCTTCAATTATTTTGTGCCAGTTGTGCCAGGTGTATTTTTCAGTAGAAACAAATGGGCAGTCAAACTAGGAGTGCATCACACAGTCCAGAGACCCCCAAAGTGGGGCACAGTGGAGATGGTCAGCAGAGTGTTTTCAGCCGCAGTAATGTCCACCACTGCCATAGCAACCAGCCTCAGGGTGGGACCCAGGGGTGTGCTAACCAAGTCCCTGCTAACACTCCCCACTGCCAAGGTGACCACCAGACACCACAAGCATGCTAAACAATGAGGAATGTTGGGCAGCACTTTTAGGATCTTGAAATATTTGAATTTGTGTGTGTGTGTGTGTGTGTGTGTGTGTGTGTGTGTGTGTGTGTGTGTGTGTGTGTGTGTGTGTGAATGAAAGAGAGAGAGAGAGAGAGAGTGTGTCTTTGTGGGTCCCTGTGCCCTTTGTGTGTGTGTGTGTGTGTGTGTGCGTGTGTGCGTCCGTGTGTCTGCGTGTGCGTATGTCTGTGTGTGTGTGCGTGCGTCCGTGTGTGTGTGTGTGTGCTGGAGCAGATGTTCCTATCTTAAAAATAGGCCTAGTAGAGACAGTCCTAGATGTGCATCTGCTCAGTTAGCTCTGAGCAATAGTAAAAGTACTGCTTTGGCAGGTGGGTAGGAGTGGCTGCAGCAAGTTAGTGCTGGATGGAGAAGGGGAGCGTTGCTACATGAAGTAAATGCACTTACCAATAGTTGATAAAAATGCCCATTTGTAAATGAAAGAGTCCAGTTTTGTGAATACAAACAACTATGTTGGTAAAAAGCAGGGAGAGTCCAGCACAAACACCCCCTAAAGATAAGCTCATTACACACACACACACACACACACACACACACACACACACACACACACACACACACACACACACACACACACTCCCCATCCAGCCACACCTGTTCAAATGAGAGTTACCACAGCTGTATCATAAGCAGGCGGCAGATTTAGCCTCCAACAGCCACTTTTAAAGAACTCTCAAAAAGCCATAAAAAAGTGATTTGAAGAAAGTTGTCCCAATTCAGTTTGAGTCGTGGATTCCGTCTTTCTTTTTTTCTTTATCGTTTATCGTTTTTATGCTCTGTGGCTCCATCTCCCACACTGTTGACAAAGTGACATCGATCATGTTTTCTGTCCGTTCGGTGATAGTCCTTTATAGCCATAGCATAGTGATGGGAGGCTGATGGATGATGTGTTTAATGTGGCTTAGAGTTCCTCCAGGTTTTGAAACTGTTTGCGAGGAGGACTAGATGATTTAGCAATCATATGGGAGAATAAACAGCCCTAGGATATGGGAACATTGGAACAGACAGTCGTTGTCAGTTGCCCATAAAAATAGACTTGTAAAATGGAAGGAGAAATATGCATACTTGTATAAATTCAAATGGTGGAGGTGTATTTGTGTGTGTGTGTGTGTGTGTGTGTGTGTGTGTGTGTGTGTGTGTGAGAGAGAGAGAGAGAGAGAGAGAGAGAGAGAGAGAGAGAGAGAGAGAGAGAAACAAAGTGAGAGAGCAAGAGAGAAGATTGAGAGTGTGTGTGTGTGTGTGTGTGTGTGTGTGTGTGTGTATGAGAGAGAGAGAGAGAGAGAGAGAGAGAGAGAGAGAGAGTGTGTGTGTGTGAGAGAGAGAAGATTGAGAGTGTGTGTGCAAGAGAGAGAGAGAGAGGAAGAGAGGTTATTAAATACTCATCCCATGTCCAGCTTTGTTAAAGTGAGTCTCAGTGGTGCCTGTCTCCTGACAGAGCTGGCTGCCTGTGGCACAGAGCTGCACACACACACACACACACACACACACACACACACACACACACACTGTAGCTCCAAACCACAGAGCTCCGACTTCCACTCCCCTCCCCTTCCTCACAAACATATTTTTTTTACCTCTGACAGCCATGTTTAATATTTAGGAGACGTCTTTTTGCACAATGCCTTTCAACTCTGCTTGGGGTATTAATGGAGACCTTAATGAGAATCCCTGTTTAAATGAAGCCCAAACGGAGCTGGATGGGTCGGGCTTAAGCGCTCGTGCAAGCGACTGCGGGAGCTCCCTCACCACCACCACGGCTCAGGCTTTGGTATCCATTTTTAATGAAGTGTAGAGTTGGCATGAATTGTTTAGCAAGTACGGGGGACTTGATTAAGTGGTCTGATGTGCTACTACACTGGAGTCTTAACATAGGTTTGGGATGTAGTGCGGGCCTGACTTTGTCTTCCGACATCACCAATGAACCGCACTCACATAAAGGGGTTGATGGGCCCTGTATGTCATGTGAACCCCTCCTGGTATTGTAATGGTTAGGGGGAGAGAGGTGAGGGAAAGTGTGTGTGTGTGTGTGTGTGTGGGGGGGGGGGTGTATGTGTGTTATAAAGACAGGATAGAGAGAGAGAGAGAGAGAGAGAGAGAGAGAGAGAGAGAGAGAGAGAGAGTCTGCTTACATGCTCACTGGTGCATTACTAAGGGATCCATCTATTAAAATTGGGAAAGAACGTCACATAATTACCCACCTACATTGTCAAGGCTCATATTAACAGGCCTAATTATCTTATTACACCGTTACTCCTGTTGTCATTTACAATTCATGTCATCACCATTATTCCACGGAATAAATCTATGTGGTGACTTTTTCATCATCTTCACATCAGATTTTGGGTTACAAAATAAGAGAATACTGAATACTTTGAAAATGCTCTGTCTTCTTTTAGTGTAGAATTTGGGAAAGTTGTGGAATAAATGACCCAAATGCTGCAAGCAGGGAAGTGTGTGTGTGTGTGTGTGTGTGTGTGTGTGTGTGTGTGTGTGTGTGTGTGTGTGTGTGTGTGTGTGTGTGTGAGAAGGGGGTGTGTGGGGGGGGGGGGGGTGTGTGGGTTGGAATCAGGGCCTGTTCTCTGCTAGTAAGTAAAAGTGACGGCGCTCCTGTGTTCTAGCCTAAATGCCTGCCGCTCGTGATCCAGGCTACGTGGGCTGTGGTCCATCTCTGGGGAGTGTCAGGGTTCACCGACCGGCAACAGCAACAGCACCCCTGAGATTCACCAGATATGCACGTTATTGGCCTGCCAAGCCAGGGTTTGGAAAACCAGTGCAGCAGTGTGTGTGTGTGTGTGTGTGTGTGTGTGTGTGTGTGTGTGTGTGTGGGAGGGAGACTATGTTGCATAATAGTGAGTCCAACAATGAGAGAAGCTAAAATATACAGTAGGTCATGACCTGAGTCTGAGCCAAGGCTTCTCCTCTACACTTTAATCTGACACCAGTGTGGGCTTTGGCATGACAAAAGGGATTTAGCATTGACATGCAGAGCTGTAGAATCATGACCACCCAGTAATGTCTGATATCTGTGTGTGCGCGTGTGTGTGTGTGTGTGTGTGTGTGTGTGTGTGTGTGTCTTTATGTATCTCTGATCAGACAGGCACAATGTCTGAATAAGTATACATGTATAACTATGAATGGGCTTTCATGAACACCGGTGTGTGTGTGTGTGTGTGTGTGTGTGTGTGTGTAGATGATGTATATGACTGCTGCCCATTCCAATTACCTTGTCAGCCTCCCTCATTTATATCCTAAGGTTGAGAGCATCGGCACAAGAGAAACAGAGGCGTCGAGAATCATGACCCGCCAATCTTAATGGAGATCAGAGCTCCTTGGGCATATAAAGTATTTCAGGTGTATTGCGTGAGCTGGCCATCTTTTCATGCCCTATCTGTGTTTGAGGCGTTACCTTGCCTCTTTCCTTTTTCCCCAGCTCTCCTTACCGCAAGGACAGGCTTTAGATCAAATACGCCGGAAGAAAGTGGTAGTCACGCTCCAAGAATACAGAGTAATGTGCTATATGTTTGATTTAGAGTCCGCAGCCACACTGGTCGCTGCGGTGTGTGGTAGAGACTGCAAAGAGTCAAGTTAGTTTGTGCCCTCAGAGGAACATGGGGGAGGGACGTGGTCTGGGTACAGCAAGGTCCTTAACCCATACACTCATTGTACACTCACACACATAAATACTCTCTCTCTCTCTCTGCATTTCCCTTTCATTTCTCTCTCTCTCTCTCTTTCTCTGTCTGTCCCTCTATTACACACACACACACACACACACACACACACACACACACACACACACACACACACACACACAGAGAGAGAGAGAGAGAGAGAGAGAGAGAGAGAGAGAGAGAGAGAGGGAGGGAAAGAAAGAGTGAGAACAAAACAGAAAATATAACATTCACTCTTTAGCCAATTGGAGTATCTACAGCACTTCTCTTTCATAAAATGTGCACAGAGACACTTGGCACAAGAGCCATCTAGCAGCTCCCCTTCAGGTTGGAGTGCTTTCTCAAGCACAGCCACCACTTTATGAACAGTCCTAAAGTCTCCTTGTCCTCTTAAAGGTGAAACACACACAGCTCCTGCTCCACAACAAACAAAACACACACACACACTGTTGCCAGGCTTTTTGATGACTGTAGAACCAAGAGAGGTTTAGCTTTTACTTAGCTTTAGAAATACAAGCCCTCTGTAAGGCCACCACCCAGCCCCCAGACATTCCCATCCCCCCACCCACCCCCAAAGGGTCCCCCCACCCCAGACGCCTCTCCTCAAATGTGCCTATCTGTAGCCTGGGTTCAGACGGGTCCTGGCAGAAGCGTGTGTGAGTTGCTGTGGATGAGTGCTCGTGGCAGTGCAGGCGGCTGGATCTCCCAACCTCAGGCAGGCAGGCAGAAGGAGAGGCTGAGTCACCGCTAAACAAACAGGGAGCCATTCAGACATCTGTTCCAGGCTGAAGAGGCAGGCGGGCAATTCAGTCTCTGGCAGTAAGTGGGCTGCCAGATTGCAACCTAAATGGAAGAGTGAGACAAGAGCAACACACAAACAATAAAGGGTACCACCTAACAAGTGTCCGAGTTTTGAGACTAAAAGACAGGGCTTTGTTACACGTTTGAAATGACATGGCTAAAAGCTGCTTTGTCCATATTTGAATGACAGAAAATGGAATTACACAACCAAACACATAGCCCTCTACATAAAGTAGTAAACTTTTTAAAATACATTGTTCACGACATGACACAAATGTTGCCTTAGCGCTTTACAGATGAAATTAAATTTGTTACTGAACTCAAGCATGTCAGCGAAATGTTTTTTTTTTTTTTAACCCCTATCCCATGGTAGCAATGCTCAAAGCTAACACTCAGGACAGAATGTTCCGGCAAGCTAAGTAATATCCATATTAAGTATTCTGAACTGAATGCATTCAAAAACCCTGTAATGCTAACATTGTAATGGGAAACATGGCTTAGGGCAGGGAGGGGGCAGTTTAGCCACCATGAATTAATCTGACTTTTAATGGCATGAGATTGACTTCAGCTATTTATCATCAAAACAGACTTGTAACTACAGGCATGCTGCATGCACCACATGCTGAAATTGAATGAGTCTATTTTAACAACAGTGCCTTGGAACAAAATAAGGGAAGCAGCCAAACAATTGCCCTTCCTCAAGTCTAATCTCAGTTTAGCCACTGCCTGGCAATCTACTTTACCCAACATCAACACAGACCTACATTCTTTAAAGGACATGCTAATACTTAACCTTGTGCTATTAATTTCCCAAATGGACTCAAGCTAATTGGAGACCATTATTCTGTTGTATGATACATTAGCTCAGTGGTCACCTTCAAAGACACATGGACACGTACCCCCATTTTGTCCATTAAAAATGTAATCTGTCGGCTGGTGATGGAGTGGTGGCTTCCATGAATACATTTCCATCACTCCTGACAGATGGAGGCACTTTTCCACTGCGTTTGACTTTTGACTTTGAATCTTTGGACAGAGTTCCCCTACTTACACACACACAAGCCACACACAAACAGACAAAATAGAAGAAAATAGAACATTTGAGTTAAAAAAGAAAGCTGATATGCAAGCTTAAATTGAGAAATTGTGTCTACTAGCATATCCTTTGAGGATTTTCAAGATTATATGATTATTACAATGAATAATGTGTGGTTTTGTTGTTTTAAAGAGATAAATAAGCATTCATTAATGCTGAGGAAGCTCCATAGAGATTTGATGGATCAATGCTTTAGGAAGGAGAAAACAAAATTGTCTCTAATAATGATATTGCTTAGCAAAAGCACTGAACTTTTGAATGCTATCAGCCATGGGCAGAGTGTAAATACTGAGAGATCCCAGACTGAGTCATTTACATAGCGGTGCACTGTCCAGGAGATGATAGCATGATAGTGCTGACACCCGTGCTGACCACACATGTGTGCAGTCAAGCGCTCAGGACAGGGACATATGATAATGGATGGCTATTGTGTGTGTGTGTGTGTGTGTGTGTGTGTGTGTGTGTGTGTGTGTGTGTGTGTGTGTGTGTGTGTGTATGTGTGTGTGTTGGGGGACATTGGCGAGTATGTTCTGCTTACACAAGTGACCAGTATGTCAGCTCTTGGCTAGAGAGTCAGATATCTACGATTAGTTTTCTTGCTGTTTTTGCTGGTCAATGATGGGACATTATGGAGGGAGCTGAGCTCAGGTTTACTGCTGGGAAGGGATGCGGATGGGAATAAATGGTGACGAATGGGGGCTTGGTGTGGTGAAGCAGCAGTGCTCTCGTTTATGTGCCTTCCTCTCTCCCCAGCGACGCTACGCCACCGATGCTAATGGTAGAGTTAACGTTAGGCCAACATTAGTCTCCACGGAGACAGCTCGGAGAGGCAGCCAGTCCCAGGGAGGCCATTACTGCGGAAGAGTTTGGCCAGGTGCAAGTGGGGACTCGAGAGGGAGACAGACAGCCTGTTTAATGAGAAGTCAGATACGGGCGCCAAAAATTTACGGTAAACGATAAACGGGGAGGGCCGTCAATACCAAACCCTCAGCGCAGGCTAAATGGAACTCTTAAATTAGGATTAAGGGCTGTGATGGCAGTGGGCCTGAGATAAGACGTGATAAGATAAGTGTGTGTGTGTGTGTGTGTGTGTGTGTGTGTGTGTGTGTGTGTGTGTGAAGAAAGCATATGTATACTCGAATGTGTGTTGAAATCACACTTCTACATACATTCTACACGCAATTCTACCGTGTGTGTGTATGTGAATGTGTCTGTGTATGCATTCACACACATATACTGTATATGTGTTGGTGTGTGTGTGTCTCTAAATTGGAGATGTTCACCTGAAGACTGGGGGTTGGGAGGGAAGTATGGGTCAGCATCTGCCTTAGCCGCTCACTCTAAATAAGCATTGTTTGACATGCGCAGCGTGCCATCAATTTTCACAACCTTCGCTGACAACAGAGAACGCAGCCTATAAATATCAGGGGTAGGGGGAGCTAAGCTGTATATCCCTGGATCAAATATACAAATGTGTTTTATGGAGGTCAGTGCTCAACCGACCGCATCTGGAGTTAGACAGAACATAACTTTAGCTCAAGGTTATTCCACCCCCACACCACACCACACCTCACCACCCTACAGCTCCCACATCCGCTCCCGCCCCGCCATGTGTCAGTGAAGCTTGTAAAACGCCTTGCCAAGTTATTTTATCTGGACGCGCAAACACATCCCCGGCTCGCTCGCTCCCGGCATGGGGAGGTCATTCGTGCTTGGATCATTTTGGTCTCCTCTTTGCCTCTGCATTCCTAAATGCCTGTTGTTAAGCCTGACAAAGAGAGAGAGAGAGAGAGAGAGAGAGAGGGCGGGTAGTAGGAGAAAGGGGGAGAATAAAGGAGGATGGAAGAGTTGTTCCCTTGCTCATTGTCTGGCACCAGTGTTTACTAACTGTCGTCCCCTGTGTGAAGAATGCAATCTGACAACCTGAAGGTTTCATTAGGCCCTGCTTACGCTCAGCGGATTGACATTATTGATTCTGACGGACGTGTGCAATTCACCCGGGATGTAATTTTCATTTTCTGCTTAGCATGTGAATAGACAGGGGAGGGTGTGTGTGTGTGTGTGTGTGTGTGTGTGTAGGTGGGTGTGTGGATGGGGCTGTTTGGGGGCGTTTGGGGTGGATGTGGGGGCGCGCTACAGAGTCGTGGCGTCACTTTATTTATTTATCTGCTTTTGAAAAGCTGTCACATTTTCATTTAAACTGCTTTGCGGCCCTGGGAACACAGTCTCCATTATTGCCTCCTCTGTTATGACGGGAACAGAGCAGCGGGCCATGGAGTCGGCGAACACCTCGGCTAATGCGCCCGCTGTAAAGACGCCTTTCAGACAGAGCTAGAAACCTCAGACAATATGGCACAGGTGCAAGGGTGTCTCGTAACCTGTTGTGCTTTAATCACTCAATTAATAGATCAGTGGGAAGGGAACATGCTAATACACTTCCACTCGTTTCAAAAGCTTCACAAGGTTAGCACAAAGACACAAAGAATTTTTGGTCCATTTCTTCAATGAAATCCATTGTGGTATTATTTTGATTTTCAAAGGTTATATCTCTCCTATACTGACACGTTTCTTGAGGGGAAACGCTTGTCATTCATGTCAAGGATTCATGCAACTGAGACCAAAAGTGAGTCATTCATCATTTCATCACCTGTAGAACCACATAACCCACTCACAGCATTCTCTCACAACCAAAAATTACAATATTTTAGCATTTGGACTGCAAAGGAAAAACCTCTCGCTTTTGATCAACGGCCAGAGAAACCTCATTCAGATCTTGCTTTCATTTGTGATCAAACAGCTCCTGGGCTCAACACATTTGCCAAAGGCCAGACCCATGCTTTTGTCACCTCCCCATCACCGCTAGCATTCTGACAGCATGATGAGACCGGTGTGAGTGTGTCTGCATTCAGGTTCCTGCATCAAATATTTACCACACATTTATCCCCCTCTGGCTTTTCAGATGAGACAGTCATGTGTAATGCTCAAAATCAGTGCCTTAGATTGCACACTACACACCAAGCCTGTTTGTGATTCCAGTCCTGTTGTCTTAATGGGATGTGTACACTCTTACACTATATGAGATATCACCAGGCAGAATGAAAGGCTGTTTTCTGATTAGTTGAAGGTGTCTTGTGATAAGACACCTGAGACGTTTATCTGGTAAAAAAAAAAAGTTTCACCTAGTTCCATATGAATGCTCTTACGAATGCTAACAACAGTAAGCAGCCTTGTTTGGACATTCGGTATTTGGCCACTTCAGTGTAGAGCTCATAAAATTGTTCATTTTAGTTCTATTGCCTGTTTCACAATACTGTCCATTTCTTCAGGTTGTTATCTTTAATTTGACACCTCATTGTGCTGTAAACTTTGAGAAGAACAGTGTAAGTTAAAGGAAACAAACACCATGTCATTTGGAAACGCTAATAATTCCGAACTGGTATTCGGCCAGGTACAGAGAAAATCATAGCTAACAGCACCGCTGAATCAGACAACTACCATGTCTGATTCAGCCTGAACTTAAAAAAGGTCAACCAAACCAACAGTAATGGGAGATTTGGAGCCAGCCTTGAAGTCAGTCTCCATACAAAACTAAATTTGGTAACACGTTAGCAAGGATACCATAGCAACAATGTCTAATGACTGTGTGCTAATATGATATCATTATGGCTAAAACCAACCAACCTAACTAAATCATAGGTCAAAACACAAACAATCATTTTCATTGTCATCTGACCTAATGCCGGTTGTCCAACAATACTTTCATACAAAAATAGTACTTCAACCGAACAGGTTGATCGCTTTCAAAACGGAGTCTGTTTTAAACACTTGTTTACAATCTGGTGATAATTGCGAATAATTGTTCACTTCCACCTCATCCGCTATTCCCGTATATTGGGATACCACTGCGGCTGTTGTTCCTAACTTATACATCACTCATGACAAATTGCATATGGACAATTTGTTGATATCTAAATACCAGTATGGTCTCAGCACTGGGGTCACAGTTTATCTCCAGTGAGGCCCCACTAGATGAGCAACCATGATGGTATCCAATTAGTTCCAACTGATATGGCGTTCCTGAATGAGGAGCCCAAGTCAAGCTGTGGAGTTGGTGCTGCATACGTGGCAATCCATCTGCTTTTGTTCTAATTAAAGAAAAAGTGTTTGGAAGGGAGGGTAAGACAGCTGGAGGAAGATGCAGGTGGAGGGTTCAACAAAACTACTCACTGAAGACTTGTACAGTACAGTATGTGCAGGCATATTTCTTAATAGGGTCCAATTTTGACAATCTATCTCTCTCTTTCTCTCTCTCTCTCTCTCTCTCTGTCTGACTCTGAGGTGGGTTGTGCAGTAAATAGAGTGATTATGGTGTTTTGCAGCGCTTTTTCACTCCCTGTGTTTTTCTTTGCACTTAGCCAGCGTGAACAGCGAGCACAAGTCTGCTGCTGCTGCCGTCACTGCCGCCATCCATTTCCAACGAGACATTTTCACGGCCTCCTCTCCCCAGGAACATTACACCTGTTTTTACAGTTAGCAGATTTTGCATAATAGATCTCTTACTGCAGTCGATGGCGAGCCAAAAAGCTTGGAGCTCTTTTAACGATTCTTTTAGTTAAGCCAGAGTGTTCCCAAACACACACACACACACAAAACCACACACTTTCAAAAAGGGTTTTGAAGAGCTTGCACCACCATTATGGAGATAATAGGGGGCTGCAACCCAAAGAGTCGGTGGAGAGAAAAGACAAATAAGCTTACACAATCTTACTTCATAATCATCATCAATACAGGGTGCCGGCGATCGTTACATGCAAACCCATAGGCCGGCAATTGGTTCAAGGGGGTCAGCCAGCTCAGGTCAGTCTTTATGGCAGCAAACAGAATGGATCTGACAACAGCCACGGTTATGACGATGACGTCCAGGCTTAAAAGTGGACAAAGGTGTTAGCACTGCTCCTGCTGGCTGACTGACAAACATCCTGCATAGAGACACCTTTCCACATGGCACATGACGCAGGTCTCCCACACGCTTAACTGACAGCAGGGCAGTCTTAAAGGAGAGTACCGGAGTGAATTCAAACATAGCCCTGTTGAAAGACCTTGCTAAATGCGCTAGTTAGCGAGTGGAACAAAATAATTTGGTACAGCACAGACCGAACGCGAACGCAGAAGCGAACAGGCACTTTACACTGAATCAATGGGACCTGACTCTTGGGAACCGAAAGTAAGATCTGAGGTTACATTGACTCAATGTAAAGTGTTTAGCGTTCACGTTAGGTCTGTGCTGTTCGAAAATCTTTCATTTCATGCGAAATATATTGCTGTTAGAAGGCTCATGCAGCAGGGCTATGCTTAAACTTACTCCGGTATATTGCTTTAAGAGATAGCCGTTTCTGCTGGTAAGCTATAATAAATAACTATTTATAAAGGATGGTTATATGGTTTTATAACATACCCCAATTTCATTATGCGCTACTGTCTTACTAATGTATGTGCTTACTACTGGTTACTAACTGTTGATTAATGCTTAACTTATGCTACCCTTATTATAAAATGTTTCCAGTTAGGTAAATGTGCAAAGCAAAAAAATTCTTACCATGTAATCTACATGACCAGTGCTATATTAACAGTGCTCTTTACACATCCATATAAAACTCAGTTTTGTCTTTGAACTTATACAATATTAACACACACAAAGGCTATAGTATATGCATACATGCAGCCCTGATGGGTGCATATTGATTTGCATATGAGTAAAGATCAATCCCAAGTCCATTTTCACATGGCTAGCAGTCAGACACTTGACTCATGGGAAAAAAGGTTAATTTTCACAAAGAATCATTGACATTTAGGTGAACCATTGCAAGAGTCCACACCTATGTGCTTCAGCTGTCCTTTCTAAGTGCCGGGTTGTAATTTATGACCCCCATCTCACTTAACTCCTGTTAGCTTTCAAGGATGCTCCATGTGAACATACGTCACACAAGGTAAGGGAACGAGTCACCCTCTGTATATGTGGACACACACAATCTCTCTCTGTCCCTCTCTCTCTCTTTTGCTCCCTCTCTCTCTCTCTTTTTCACACACACACACACACACTCACGCACACACACATACATAGAGCGAGAGCCACCACTCACTCTCCTTCCCTTTGTGGCTTAAGTGCTTTTGGCCAGTAAATCACAGGTGCAGTCCTCACTTGAAAACACTGGGACGATGAAACAAAGTGGGAAATGTTAACATAGACTCGGAGGAGCTCACCAAAAGGACACACAGGGCTCTCTGAGTTGATTTAGTGGCACATTGAGATCAAGTTAGTTGCTAGGTCAAAATATCAGCCAAGTCTGGTTCTGCTCAGCTGTGGCGTGAGAGAAACTGCCGGAAGCTGCTATCCAACATCTGAAGGGGCTGAAGACCCGACTTGGTTTTGACGAAGTCCAATCTGACAGCACAGGGCATTTATGCATTATTGAGAAGCTCTCTGCATTCTATGGCTATTTATGGTCGGCTCAGATCACAGTGTCCACGCTTGCCTGGAGATAAGACCCATGTTGTACACAGCATCTGCAGACTGTTCACTTGCCTATGTGTTTTTTGTGTTTTTTACAATGAGGAAATTACTGTACATTCTAGAAGATGGTAGAAGTCAGCCAGTGTGCAGTCTACTAGTCCAGTGTGTCCAATTCACACAAAGCCACATTAGCAAAAGAGCTAACCGCTATAATGCCTTTTGAATTGCTTCTCAGTGGAGATATTAGCACAGAGGGGGGCTTTGCCAAGATATGTCATAGCAATGCCACCCTAATAAGGCAGAATATGGATAACATGTTTGAACTCCTGACATGAAAGCTGGCAATATCACACTGGTGGAACTGAATTCCTCTGTTTAAGCCACCAGTACAAGTGACATGCTTTTCAATACCCCAGCAAATAACCACCCACCATAAATGAATGAAAAGTAATATATTCTTTTCAGCTTGGGTCCTTTTCTATGGTGAGGCCAACTGCCTATATGTGACTCTCAGGGCAGAACTAAGCATAAATCAAAGAACTCACTCAATCTACTATTTGTGCAGGCATCATTCATGCATCTGTGATCACAGTCAGCCAGGGCTGCTTCAAGGTACAAGGGAACATGGCTTCTATTGTCAAGCCAGTCAGAGCCTAAGCTTATACATGGGGATGGCTACCTGTGCAGGCTGCCAGATGAGATAAACTTTGTCTTCTTGGTTCTTGCCATTTGACTCAGAGTCAGAACCCATCAATTGCAAATATGTGGCCAATATCCATGGGTGGTCCATGGGCAGTGGTAGTGTAGTGGATAAAGAGCCTGGCCAGTGAGCCTAAGTCTTGAAAACTGTGGGTTTGAATCAGCTGCCACCATTGTACCCTTGATCTTGGCACTTAACCCTAAATTGGTCTACTTGGTCTGAAGAAATTGAAAAAATGTAAGTCACTTTGGGGAAAAGAAAGCTTGCTAAATGCATAAATAAATAAAATATCCTGTGTGCAAGAGGTCCTATACCCTTCAAACCAATGCAAGATTTCCCCTCAAAAAAGTAAACCTGGGCTTGACATATTTATTTGCAGTCTATTAGGCAACACCCCCTCTCATTAGGTTTCATACCTGCAGAGACGTAGCCGCCGGCTAAAACTGTTTGCATCAGAGACAACTCGGATCTGATGAGGTGTGTGTGTGTGTGTGTGTTTGTGGGTGAGAGAGAGGGAGAGGGTGGAGGCTCTCACAGCTGGGTGCAGAAACTTTTTGATGACCCTGTGCATAGGGGGGAAAAGAAAATAAATAATAAAATTACACCTCCCTCTACCCCCTCAGGGGTTTGGCTTATTTTCATGGCTGCATAAACTGTACACAACAACTAGCTGCCATCAAACAACTTTAATAGGCTTCCGGAATTAGGATCTTCTGAATGGGTCTCGCGGGAGCGACTTGGCTGCAGAGGGAACAGTGTGTTACCCTTGTCCCCCGCTCCGGCAGACGCTCGGCCCATTTTAGAGAGCGCCGCTAATTGCTTCTGTGATTGCCCCTTGCTGTGGACTAACAAATCCACAGGATGCTGCCGCTCGCTCACGCACTCTTTAAGGGTCCCGTGGACAACGTGCGCCCAAAATACCACATCCCCTTTTGGACATCCAGAGAAGTTTTATGAGAGGCTAAGTCTGGGGAAAAACGTTTACTTGTGAACACACACACACACACACACACACACACACACACACACACTGCACAAACATGTAAACGGTCTCTCTCTCTCTCTCTCTCTCTCTCTCTCTCTCACACACACACACACAAACACACACACACACACACAGCACGCACAGAATTAAAATAAAATATACATATGTCTGAATCAAACCTCCTACTGTTTTTAGGCAGTTCCAGGAGTGTTGCAATATCTGAAGCTGTCATTCTTACCTCCTGCTAAACAAACCAAAAAAAAAAAAAAAAAAAATATATATATATATATATGAACAATTAGCTTCACCTTAAAATAGATATTTATTGTTGTAGTGCTAACAAGCCAAGCAAACACAGCACACACAAGGGATTTGTACCTTTTGCTTTGTGAAAACATGGTGTTGCTACCGCTATACTCTATCTACACTATTTCCCAGTGAGGTATCTTGAAACAGCCTTATATAAAAACCTTATAGACCATGAATCTCTGTGAGCCTTCAGAGCAGAGGAAAGTAAAGGAAAGGCAAGCAAGCGAGAACTAAGGAATCAGAGAGTAGTTTCAAAACACATTTCAGCCACTTTCTTTGCACATGGGCAAATTGGAAGGGAAGAAAAACAAGATTTTACAGAACATTAGGACAGGTAGAGTATCGGGTACGGGCAGGTTGTCTCGGCTTAACCACGTCAATTAGGAGCGGCGGCACCAACATGTCGCCCTCCTCAGTGGAGCGAAGCCACGGCAGGTGGCGCGGCAGTTTGGTAGTGTGTGCCAGGGTAGGCAT
>JAODXP020000031.1:15048857-15076357 GCA_027497455.2 Sardinella longiceps
CCCTCTATGGTTTGTTTATAGACAAATCCGACGAGTGTTTTGTGTAGGCTGCCATCTTGTGGCGGCGCCATTGTTGGACTGTCAACAAACCTTTTTTGTCAATGCACAGTCAATGACAGCTAACAGCAAAGACCATGGAATACTCTGACATTATACAAGTAGTAGTGAATCTCGTAAATCACGGTATTTTATGGTGTGCTATCACGTTATCGCTATGGACAGATTGGTGATCTGGGTAGCTCAATAATGGCGCCTGCTTACTTCCGGTAGTTTTGTCGGATTCGTGTATAATGATTCATTAGGATACCATATAACCAAAGTGGATTTGAGAGATACGAGTATGCAGATTGGATTTGAGCACTGTCAATAAGCAATACAAATGTTCAGTCAGAATGATCAAATGTTGCTCGTTCAACAGGGCTATATGCCTGAATTACACCGAACCTTCGCTTTAAAGGTATAATCCAGCGTGAATCAACACCTAGCCCTGCTATTTTATACTGCTAAGCGCTACTGAAAGCCACCGAGCAATGATAAATGTTGTGCATCGTAGACCGAGTTTGCGAAATGGCAGCCAACACTAACTGAATGAGGCATGTCAAAAACGAAACCTAATCGTTTTGCTTTCGTTTTGAAATGCCCCATTCTGTTAACGTTAGCTGCCGTTTCGCTATCTCAGTCAGCCTTGTATTAAATCCAGTGATTGAGGTGGCTAACAATAGCGCTTGACACTACAAAACAGTAGGACTACGTGTTGATTCACCCCGGCTTTTTCCTTTAAGTTATAGCATAAAGAACCACTTGCATGGGCTGCAAAGTTAGAAGAAACATGGTGTGAATCAATCCATAGTGCATTAGTTCGAAAAAAAATATACAAATTTGATACAACATAAATCATATAGTAAACTGGAAGCTAACCCTATTGAATGGGGCATAGTAACTTAATTTCCTTGTTTATTTTTCTATGCCACATTCAGTTCATATTAGATGCCAGTTTATTACTCAGCTTATGTTATAAATGTTCTGTTTCTTTGTCCTACAAACAGCACTCATTGAACAGGGCTATGGACTGATTTACAATGGATTTCTCTTTTAATATGGTTTGATTTATATTATAAAGGGATATTGTTGCAACTGCAATGTTGGAATTCTAACATTTTCACTCCAATCTTGGATGAATGGGATTGGTGGGATTTCAGCCTCGTAAAACACAACCAAACCCCACCTGCACCCTTCTGACCTTCTCCCACTCCAAACACATGTGGTGTAGTGGCCATAGTGGAAAAGAAACACACAATTAGTGATGATGGGGAGGGGGTGTGAGTGTGTGTGGAGGGTGACTAGAGTCAGGCAGCATGGGGCCAGAGAAGCTTCTAGAGAATGGTGGGGTCCGCTGTAATTAGAGGGATGCTGATAGATGACTCGCTGTTTTAATGGCACAGAGAGGGACTGAAGTGGAAAGAAAAGAGCGCGCACACACACACACACACACACACACACTCACTCACACTCACACAAGTAATGGCAAGTTGAGCGGGTTTATACAGAGGAAGTAGAAGTAGCAAGTAGCAGGGTCATAGGGGGTCATTAGTGACCATTACTGTCAACTGCCCAGCTGGGGTCAGCGTGGGTGGTCAGAGAGTAGGCTCCAATGGCACAGGCCAGCCAATGCAGCACATCTACTGTCTACTGAGGAGGAGGCAGGCAGGGCTGGTCTGTGCTGAAAGCACTCAAGGTTGACGATAGTGCAGCCCTTTCTGAAAATATGGCTGTGTTCATATTAAGCTTGGAGCTTTCTGATTTCTGCTTTCTGTTTTTTTTTTAGGTATCAAAAATATGTATGCTGGAATATGCACAAATATCATGGAAATGATCAGCTGGTCCAACTTTCCATCATGGAAATGTTTCTGCTCCATGACAAGTCAACACAATCAACAAGTTGTTGTGAAAAAGGCATAATATGGACCCTTTACGTGGCCCAGAAATCTAGACGCACCCTAGCGGCGGCAAATTAATTTGCTCAGCCTACAGAAAGGCCCGCCAGGCTACCCTTTAAGGACAAAGGTCACCAAATATTGTGGATACCATATACCAAGTTTGGTGTCAATGTATAAGCCTAGGCTACGTACTTCCTGTGATTAGACACCATTCCCCCAAGACAAAGGGCACTTTATCGTTTGTCCCTAGAATGGGGACGTATAAAGTAAGGTACAAAACATAGATCCTCACGTTAAACAAAAATAACAAGGTAGCCAAACGTTGCTGGCCCTTTGGAGAGCCAGTTGAGCAGGGCTGCCAACTTTTCAAAAAACCTTGGAGTGAGATTTTTTTTTTTTTGGGGGGGGGGGGGGGGGGGTGGGGGCACCATTTTTCCGGCACACGCTAAATCGAAGGAGGAGGGTGCAGTGGTAGGCCCGTGTGAGAAATTTGTAGCTGATTTTCAATGATCCCATCATTGTGGTGTTTTTGGGACCATCCTGCGGGGGATGCACAATACAATCAAATGGGGGGCTGGGGACCTGCCCTGGGAAATTTTCCATTCCGTTGATGTGATTTCCTGCAATCTGGTGGATTTTGGGGTGGCTTGCTGGTGATATGCATTACCTAAATTACATGTGATTGAGATTCATAATTTCTGTGTACTGTTTTGCTAGGCCTTCACAAGTAAATCAGTAAAGCTGAGCACTCAGCTTGTGATCAACAAATAAGGGTGCTTAAACAATAGGCTACAGTATTGAAAATGCTCTCATAATTAGAATTAGTGTATTAAAATATGTTCCTGTTTGTGCCAGGCCCCTAGAATTATCCTGACATCCCTCTACTGAGCAAGGTCTGTAGGTCCTGACATGGTCTAATTTGTTGGATAATTGGCTGTAATTTGTTGCATTAGGCTACATACAGTAATTGTAGTCCAGCTTAAATTTATCAGGATGTAGTATATTCTCTGGTGCTATTTCATCAGGCAATACTGGGGTCCCCTACAGATAGGCTAGCTCAGGAACAAGAGCAGCTCCCTACCTAACAGAAGCTTTTTAAAGGGTTTAAGGAAATGTAAAATAGGCCTATCATAATACCAAAATGGGAAACCTGTGAAATGTCTATTACAACAAACTGAATGACATCCTGCCCTGTCTGTTACCAAATCATTCTCTCCCAGATTTGCTGTTCTCTGATGAGAGTTAATGTGAATACCCCAGATATCACTTTAAGAAGGGAAAGTAGCCTAGTCCTAAAGGGAAAATATTTTTCCCCACAAATCTAGATACAGTAGCAGTTTAGAAGAGCAATCTGTGTAACATGGTAAAGGATGTAACAGGACATCAATAAAATAATAAAGTAGAGCATCTTATGGCCACGTTTGATTTTGTCAAAGTAGCCTAATGGAGGAAAAAAGGTGGACCTCATATCAGATGAAATAGCCAATCTTGCAGAATGAAGCCTATCAAAAAATGTATTGTGGATTATTGTAGCCCACATTCACTGATATTTGTTCAGTAATGTTGTTAACCTTACTGTCTATGTTTACTGCAATTTTTGCGCGATGCATCAGTGGACTAAATATGCGGAGGTAAACTTTTATTACTCTAGTCTAGCGCAAATGAGCGGGTATGCGCTTTCTGTAGTGTTTGATCGGACTGACGAGATCCTCTCGGTTCGCCATGATCGGGAATGAATCTGTGATTCCAGATCAGTATGGAAATTCCAGCAATTTAACCAAGAATAGGCAGGCTATTTTACATGGACTATAGAGTCACGTATCACTCAAGAAGCAGCAGATGCGTATCGCTCTCAATTTTTACATTCACGTCGAGATTTCACATTCACCTTTTATTTTGGGATTGCTCTATTGAAGCAGAGAACGTTTGAAAACTTTTGCCAGATGGTGATCAAATATAGCCTATTAAATGACATGTTGCACAGACAGCAACTACTGTAAGTGCGTCCAATGTGATCGACAGTGGCTGGTGTATGTCACCGCCTGTGCGCTCTTCTGCGCTTTACCTTGTTTGCTGCGTGTCTGACTGGGGGTCTAGCCTAAAAAATGATGCGTGTGAGGGGGTGGGTGTGGGGTGAGAGCGTGTGTAAACAGTGCTAATCGTGTGTCTCACGCTCGTCACGTGAGAGTTGGTAGCCCTGCAGTTGAGAGTAAGCAATTCCCCAGCAGTAGGCTACAGTATGCAAAGTGCTGATGTCAAACTTGGTGGAATGGCCGGTGCCGAATTTTACAACTTCTTGCCGTACAATTCGTACGGGCTTTAACAGATGCCATCCTATGGCGGCAGAATGATAATGAGAAGAAAGGGTAGAAAAATGGTAGGGAGCTTTCACGGTCGGTTTCCACACAGCCTAGGCCAGGGGTCGGCAACCCAAAATGTTCAAAGAGCCATATTGGCCCAAAAAAACAAAAACCATACCTGTCTGGAGCCGCAAAAATCTAAAAGCCTTATATAAGGCAACATAGACTGTCAATACATAAGCTGTATGTCTACTATTAAAATGACTAAGTAGGCTACAAATAGGCCAACAAAATGAACATTCATGATTAAATGTTTATTTTCCCTGCAGCGCATCCTTGAGAGAATTACGCACCACGTGACTACTGATGTACGATAGGCCTATTGCTGCTTCAAGTTTAGCCTAACTCCCATTACAATATTATAGTGTTTTGGTTTTTGTTGCCCTGGTTTTCGGTCTCAAGAACAAAAAAGTGCATAGCCTCATGCTATTTTCAGAACCGTGTAGAAATTAAATGTTCTCTTCAACGTCAATAACAATAGAACTTAATGTTCAATAACTGTCGTTAAAACGCAGCTTGCAATTATAAAAATAAAACGGCTGCCTTTTGAAAAGGTAAGTAAAACGCCAAATTAAGTAGCCTAAGTTAGTGCAAATGAGAAAAATAAATAAAACAATCTTTTAATTCTCTCCCTTACTCAGCGTCAGAGATTAAATAAATTACAATCCCAAAGGAGTAACAGTAACGCAGTTTGCGATTAAAAAGCAGCTGGCTTAAAAATTCATCAGTCAGTCAAAAATAAGACAGATAAACTTCGATTTCTGTGCATTATCCTCGTCTCATAAGTTCGCAAATGCCACGAAGTCTGTGCAACTGTCAAACGCAGCAGCATCCTTCTCTTCCCCCCTCAGCTACAGACACTAGACATCATCGGACCTTGCACCTTGCAAATAATCACTGTTGAGTGTGTGATCGTGATGGGCGTCTTTGAACTCTCTCAGGGATGAGAAGTGGGAGAGCGTGCCTCGCTCTATCCCTGACTGTCAGCTTGCGCTCGAATGATAAAAACGGCTTCCAGCACTTGAAGCGCACATTTCTTCAATATCATATTAAATGAAATATATTTACAACTACACACATTTGTACAACATAAGAATGTTTGTGTCATGTTTACCCCCTGAGAAACCATATTTTAAAAAAACAAAAAAAGTTATTTTTCCATTTTCACACATTTTTGCAAAACCTCCATTGAGCCATTAGGGGGGTGCTAAAGAGCCGCGTGCGGCTCAAGAGCCGCGGGTTGCCGACCCCTGGCCTAGGCGAATCTTCGCCGGGGGGCGTGTACCAAGCAGAGCACTCTCTGGTCGTAGCAAGGTCTCTGGGTTGGTTTCACCGGGTTGCTCACATTAGCCTAGCAGCTAAACTTAACCCGGACTTGAAATTGGGATTTACAGTGATTTATATACCCCTATCATGTTCTTGTAACACACAAAAATGTTCGTTTTGGTTTTATTGTATTGTCAACGGTAATTTGTCAATTCAATATTGACTGATATCAGTGTACTAACACAACTAATCGTTAGCTAGTTGTTAGCATTGAGCTAACTGAAGTTATTAAGGTCATTTGTAAACCTACAGTGTTCTACCAGCAACGATAACACTCGTATACAATATTAAACACAATCGGGACGATGTAGACATAAACTATGGCCCAAGGACCCTTTGATAAAATAATATATTTTCAGGGCTGCCAACTTTTCAAAAAACCTTGGAGTGAGATTTTTTTTTTTTTTAATTTGTGGGGGGGGGCACCATTTTTGATTCTCCATTCCGTTGATGTGATTTCCTGCAATCTGGTGGATTTTGGTGCGGCTTGCTGGTGATATGCATTACCTAGATTACATGTGATTGAGATTCATAGTTTCTGTGTCCTGTTTTGTCAGGCCTTCACAAGTAAATCAGTAAAGCTGAGCATTCAGCTTGTGATCAACAAATAAGGGTGCTTAAACAACACAGTATTGAAAATGCTCTCATAATTAGGCTAATGTATTAAAATATGTTCCTGTTTGTGCCAGGCCCCTAGAATCATCCTGACATCCCTCCACTGAGCAAGACACAATATGCTCATGAAAATAATGCAAATAAATAACTGTAATCATCTGTGTACATTTAAGAAACATAGTTTGAACAACACAAAAGCTGGGGCTTGACCATTAGGTGGGAATGCAAACTTAGTGCCTGGCAAGGTTCTGTTACTTACAGTAAGGCTACATTATTCTTTTATTATTTATTTATTTTTATTGTAGAGCATTCACTTTTTTTTCATTCATAACAGCCTATGGGTTATTTTATTTGGCTTGAACATGACATGGTCTAATTTCTTGTTGGATTAGGCTACATACAGTAATAATGTAGGCCATCTTAAATTTATCAGGATGTAGTATATTATTCTCTGGTGCTATTTCGTCAGGCAATAGGCTACTGTAGGTCAGGGGTCTCCTACAGACAGCTCAGGAGCAAGAGCAGCTCCCTACCTAAAATAAGCTTTTTAAAGGGTCTAAGGAAATGTAAAATAGGCCTATCATAATACCAAAATGGGAAACCTATGAGATGTCTATTACAACAAACTGAAAAACGTTTGATTTTGTCAAAGTAGCCTAGGTAATGGAGGAAAAAAGGTGAACCTCATATCAGATGAAATATCTTGCAGAATGAAGGCTATCAAGAAATGTAGGCTTTTGTGGATTATTGTAGCCCACATTCACTGATATTTGTTCAGTAATGTTGTTAACCTTACTGCCTATGTTTACTGCAATTTTTGCGCGATGCATCAGTGGACTAAATATGCGGAGGTAAACTTTTATTACTCTAGCGCAAATGAGCGGGTATGCGCTTTCTATAGTGTTTGATCGGACTGACGGAGATCCTTTCGGTTCGCCATATCGGGAATGAATCTCTGATTCCAGATCAGTATGGAAATGCCAGCAATTTAACCAAGAAGAATAGGCAGGCTATTTTACATGGACTATAGAGTCACGTAGGCTATCACTCAAATAGAAGCAGCAGATGCGTATCGCTCTCAATTTTTACATTCACATCGAGAGTCACCAATAGTATTTTGGGATTGCTCTATTAAAGCAGAGAAAGTTTGAAAACGTTTGCCAGATGGTGATCAAATAGTAGCCTATTAAATGACATATAGCACAGACAGCAACTACTGTAAGTGTGTCCAAGGTGATCGACAGTGGCTGGTGTAGGCTATGTCACCGCCTGTGCGCTCCTCTGCGCTATACTGCTGGTGTCTGACTGGGGTCTAGCCTAAAAAATTATGCGTGTGAGGGAGCGAGTGTGGGTGAGAGAATGTGTAAACAGTGCTAAGATTGTGTCTCACGCTCATTGCGTGTGAGTTGGTAGCCCTGTTATTTTTCATGTAACAAAGTCATAGATGCTGCCATGATGTTTGCAAAATTCCCGCCCTTGTCTTTTCACGTAACATTCCGAATGAACTTGATTGGTTATCACCTAGCGAATATTCGCCAAAAGTCGAAGACTTCTCAACTTTATTCGCCTGTTTTGGCGAATTCGCCCTCACAGGGCGATATTCGCCTCCCATCCATTTTCAATGGGAGGTAGGCAAAAATTTTGCTGTGTGGAAACCGGCTGTCAGTCTTCTCTGCTTGGCCGCCAGTGAGAGATGGGCAGAATGATAGGCTAGTGGGTGGTTATCCACATGTTATCATCTCTTAGACCTAAAAACTGGTGTCCTGTCTTATGACCAAAGTTATTACAGCTTCAGTAAATTATTACATTATCACGTTCTGGCAATTTAAGGTTAACCTGATAATGTAGGCTATCTCATATTATAATGCAATAAGTTGTTAACATTATTGGGAGTTATTACATTATTGGGTATTTATCAGGTTCAACAGGGATTAACTGTGTGGTTTTTCACCTGTCCTAGAGAATGTGGTCACATCTTTCAATGTGATTTAGATGGCATGTCATTCCAATGCCATCCATTAATAACACTAATGAAGGGTAACAGATTTCTCCAAAGAGATCTGATCGATGTGAGAACAGAAATGCTCGGAAACTGTAAATTATATTTTAGATCTCTTTGACTCTTAATTAAAAAGTAGGCAAAGATGGCAAGCAGGAAACGCACAGTAGAAGCAAACAAGCTCATTACAATTTATGGGACAATCCAACAAATGATAAAGAAACAGCAGGTATAACTACACAGGCCAATGAACAGAGAGACAGTTGACAAAGAGGAACAGGTGAAATCAGACAAGCTGAACAGGCTAATGAAGTGGATCAGGTGTGAACAGAAAAATGGTGGGAAGTTTGAATGAATGGAGGAAGGTACACAACAGGCGAGGTAGTGCCAAAAGCATCTCAACTGAACACATAGACAACAAAACAAACAAAGCACACGCCAAGACAACTGAAACATTTCCAAGGACAATAACAGAGAACTGTCAACATGATGGCCAAAATCCAAAGTCCACACTGAAACAGTGCCTGGGTGGCAGGTGTGTTGTACACTGGCTCACAGTGAAGTCACTTCAGTGAAGTGAACATACAAGTCATTTTGACACCACATTGTTCATGTGCACTGTATGTGCCACACATCTGGAAGCACCTATAGATGAGTTCATGTGACACGCCAAGGCAGTGATGTGTGGGTCAACCCAGGGTTGTTTTTTTTAAGAGGAAAATGCTGGTTGCATGTACCTACAACTCTAGACACACTAGCGGTAGCAAATTGAATTTGCTCAGCGAGTATGTCTAGCTATTAGCCATAGGTTGTACTCAGACATCAGTGGTGTCTGAGCTGCCTATATCCACTCCCAACACTCTAGGTTGTATTCAGACATTGTGGGGTTTAGCCAAACACAATATTGGACAGGGAGTCATTGGGCAGGCTTAACGTTGTTTGAATCGGCTTGTTAGTTGCTCTGTTTATAGCTGTCTTACCCGAGGGTCTATCACTCATGGCCAGACTATACATCTTAAAAATCTCAATAATTTGACCTATTTGACATCTATGTGTCAGTTCATTGGCCTGCCTTTAGTGTGAGGATAAGATGTTCTCCCACCTCTTCCCCACCATGTCTCATATGCAGGTAGACCACCAATCAGAGACCACAGGATCTCCACTCAGACTCCAATCTACTTAAGTCTTTCAAAACACGTGTGGCAGCTACTTTGGTTTCTGTCTTAATACCTGATTGCAGAGGAAAAAAAATGGTAAAACCTTTTGTATTTTTTAAGCATTTCACAGAGCAAGTGCTGAAAATCCAACTTGTCAATAGTTCTTTATGTGTTCTTTGGTGGTTTCTGATGGTGGTTAATGAAAAGTCCAGATGTTCTCAGGCTTCGTCAAGCACCTGTATGCACGTGTCGAGGGTGCGTGTGTCAGTGTGCAAAACTATGTTTGAGTGCTGGAGAGAGATGGAGAACGAGAGATAAGTGAAGTGTACAGCCTAAGTTTGGTTCTTTTAAGAAAAGAAACAACTGTGAACACTTTCTATGAGGTATTCATAAAGCATTAGAAATACATTCATAATCACAAACCAAAACCAAGCAGTTGGGTTGAATATGAATGTTTTAAGCTTGCTTTAGTGTCCCCGTGTGAGAGATGACTGGACATTCAATTTCATTTTCTAAGGGTGACCTTGAAGTGTTTGACAAATTTGAAAGGCTGACACTATTTAGACAGAGATTTGGTCAAATTTGTCCAAGAGCCTCCGAACAATTTATCAAAGGAACGAGCTGCCAAATGCACCCTAAATATGTGTAGCACTCATCAGGCCCAACTGGATAAAGCCAGTTTGTACTTGTCAAAGCTTTGGCAGAAGATCAAAGTGAACATTTGCTTGAAAACTATCAGAACCTCTCCTGTCGCACATAAACCATCAATCAGAGACGTCATTCACTGGCGCTACCGTTCCTGACATTTTCAGATCATTCCATCAAGGTGGCTCTGCATAGCTTAGAAACTTTGTCTGTTTCTGTTTCTCTTAACATCAGCAGGGTTCTGTCAATAAGGATCACCCACTACCCACTTTGAAGTTTGAGGAGGTGCCCGTTGCACTGTAAGGATGCTACTGGTTGGTGTAAATGATGCATCAAGGAAGACTTTGAGGTTGTGAAATCGCTTTTCCAATTTCAAATTAGTATGTGAAGGTTTTTTTTTGTTTGTTTGTTTTCCTTTCTTTCTTTTTCAAAATGCTGCTTTGATGCAAAAGAGGGCTGTCAGAAAAAAGCCAAGAGGACTATGCCTTGGGAGAATGGGACTCACACACACACACACACACACACACACACACACACACACACACTCTCTCTTTCATTCACTTTCCATAAATATTTAAACAGCCCCAGGAGTCGGCCAAATAAATGATGAACTCCTTTTAATCAAGTCTCATCCAGCACCTCTCACACGATTGAGTGCCAGACACATTCATCTCCGACGCAGTTGTGAGGTTATATCATACTGCTACCTGTCATGGTGGCCCATGACCCTGCTGGAATTCTGTACTTCCTCAGACACCATGTACGAAGTGAACATGTGTTAAGGAAGTGCTGACAATAAAAATACTTGAGAAGTAACAAATCTATGCAGTAAATGTTAAGAATATGAAGGCAATTTGTCAGAAGGCCTGCACCACCAGAATAGCAACTTGCAAGAACTTATGGGTGATTTCATAGGAAAGACCTGGTCCTTATACCAGCAAAAACCACACATGACAATGGCAGCTCTGTGACACAGCTCTCTGTTGACAAATGTAGCACCACACAAACACACACACACACACACACACACACACACACACACACACAGAGAGAGAGAGAGAGAGAAATAGAGAGGAGATATCTAAGTCTGTATATATGACAACATGCTCTTCAAAATCTTCTATGATACCCTGTCAATCAGTCACTCATTCAGTAGCAGGAAGTGCCGCAGGACTTTCCTCCACCTGTCCCCTATTCTCCAGCCCGCCATCCGCCTGCTATAAATACCGGCTAATAAACTAAACAGGCCTAATGGTGTTCCCGCAGTGACATACTTAGTGGATTGGCTAATGGGGTCAAATGCCTCGTTTCATATAGGGCTGACGTATTGCTGCGTAACAGACACCTTGGGGAGCGTCCAAAAAAGAATGACCAATGGGACACACTGAGATGTGTGGAACAAGAAAAGGGAAGTGGAGTTGGTGGTGGTGTGGGGTGAAATGGCAGAGGAACGTGGGAAGAAATTAAAGAGAGGAGGAAAAGGGGATAGAGAGAGAGAGAGAGAGAGAGAAAAGAATGGCGGAGACTTATATTGATACAGAAAATGTTTATAAGGATCAGTCAGTAATTCCACTGCTTCATACACATATCCATAACCTAAACTTGTTTTGTTTTTACACCACACAATGACATTCACTCAGTCATTCTGTAAGTTCAGCCACTCTCTCCCTTTATTTCTCTCTCTCTCTCTCTCTCTCTCTCTCTCTCTCTCTCTCTCTCTCTCCCTCTCTCTCCCTGCCTCCCTCCCTGTCTAGTTTGTTTGTTGTTTCCTCACATTTGATTATTTTGATGAGCACTCCACAGGGGGGTAGAGCAGGACCTGCCATCTACCTGTCCCTGACACATCACCTGAGGAGTGGGAAAAGGTGTGTGTGTGTGTGTGTGTGCACTTATGTGTGGCC
Organism: Sardinella longiceps; assembly: GCA_027497455.2. Taxonomy (NCBI): domain Eukaryota; kingdom Metazoa; phylum Chordata; class Actinopteri; order Clupeiformes; family Clupeidae; genus Sardinella; species Sardinella longiceps. The sequence continues at coordinate 15,060,798 of JAODXP020000031.1, forward strand.
GGGCCTATCACCGCACTGTCCTCTCCTCTGCCTTCCCAGGCGCAATGTTTCCTGTGGCGCTGTGATTATTATGGGATAGACAGCCCACTGTGAGAGATAAACACTTCTAAATATAAGACCACTATTACAATGGCATAATCTCCGCAGCGACACGCTGAGAGCTTAATTTAATGGTTCAGAAAGCAAACTTTTAATTATCTGGCGCCGACGCTAGTGAAAGGGTCAGATTACCGACATCCACTCATCAGGCGCCATCACGACACAACGTGAGCGATGTGATTCTCACACCAAGAACGTGAGGAAACCCTCCTGAGGAGAACCAGAAAGGCCAAGTTTCACACTACATCACAGGGATAAAGCTCCATTTCACTGTAGTGTTTTGCACAAATATTTATACACTAATTATTTCTTATCTATTTAGATTACCTATTGAAATTATCATTTTTTTGTGGTAAAAGAATGGCTGCAAATAAGATGCAGAACATTAACCCTTAAATTGGATTCCCTGATCAGTGTGAAAAATGTATTCCTGGTCATTAAGTTCAATTAATTAATACTTTTATCCACATTAACTATTTGAATAAGACACATCATAAAACGTCTAGTCGTATACAGAGAGCATACAGATAACAGTAGTATAGAAACACATTCATTCAGATTATGGATTGAAATTAAATTTAAAAAAAAAGGAAAAAGATATGCGCTCATATGTGCATTTCTAACATGACTACTCCAGTAAGACCCATCAAAGAGCCAGACAAAGCCATTCAGGTGTCATTTTGAATTGGCTACATAAAACAGTTCATCAATAGCGGGCAATTACTGTTGAGCTTTAATGCCACAATGACGCTGTCAGGGCCATAAACTACAAGAATAATTGCTGTCATAATTGATGTAAAAACTCTTTGCTGTGGTAAACAATCACAATTATGGGTAATTTATGGTAAATGGCGCAGAGGGAACAACAGGGGTGCGTTATGTAGGAGCTTCCCCCTCCCCCTCCCCAACTCACTGCTATTCACAAACAGCAGAGAGGTCACAACTCGGCCTGCTACTCAATGCCTTTATTTTACACTTTCATTGCAACCTTTCCACGGTGGTTTAAATTGCATGCACAGAAGCCTATGTGTCTGGTTTTTGATAGAAAAAGTCAATACTGTGTGCCTTAAATGAGTGCGGATTAGAGTTCCACTGTAGGTATACACACACACACACACACACACACACACACACATGAACAGCATGATCAAGATAGGAACGTGAACAACATTTTTTGTTGAGAGAACAAAGCTAAATGTAGACAGGAAAGACAAAAACACACACACAGAGATAGGTGTGTGTGGATTTTGATGTGTTTAAACTGAAATGCCGACATGCATGACCTACTGTACCAGATTTTAATTATCAAAGAGCAGTGTGTGTGTTTGTGTGTGTGTGTGTACATGCGTTTGTGTGGAGAAGACAGAGAGTGAGACATTTTCAGATTTTTACAGTAATACTGACAGATTTACACCTTTCTGACCTTTCTCACATTTTGGAAGTCGATTATAAAATTAACAGCCCTACATAGATAATCTTCCTTCCCCTTCCTGGGAAGTCTAGAAAATAAAAAAAAAAGTTTTCATAAATAAGGCTTCACATTCACTCCTAATATTATGGTAAAACTTTTTGGTTTGGATTGGAATTTTTTGAAGATCATAATTAAATTTCTTTGTCTGATATTTTTTTTTTTTTTTTTTTAAATTTTGAAACATTCATAAAGTTTAAATTTTGCATTGGTCATAAACAACAAGACCAGATTTCATTGTGTACTGTGGCCTGTGTCTTTGTCAGTCAGTCATGCCTCATGCGTCTGAATGGCCTTCCAGCTGCATGACTTCCCACAGCTGTATCACCATACAAAAGGTTGAGTTTGTCTACCTTTTCCCTTCTGTCACACCTTGCCTTCAGTGCCCCACCCCCTAGGCGAGGCAAGCCAATCAGATTGCCGATACAATAGCATTTAAAGAGCTCCATAGCAAGTAGTCTTGTTGGCCCTTGCCTATACACTCGAGCCTACCATCAGGTCTGGTCATTGGCTGCATTTTCTACATTGCCTTGGGTATATACAGGTGCCGGTCATAAAATTAGAATATCATGAAAAAGTTGATTTATTCCAGTAATTCTATTGAAAAAATTAAACTAGCGTCATGTATACATCCTTTCCACATAGATGGATGTATTTCAAGTGTTTATTTCTTTTAATTTGATGATTATAATGGAAAAATAATGGAAAAACCCAAATTCAGTATCTCAGAAAATTAGAATATCACTTAAGACCAACACAAAAACAGCATTTTTAGAAAGATTTAGTCAACTGAAAAGTGTCATCATGAAAAGTATGATTATGTACAGCACTCAGTACGTAGTTGGAGCTCCTTTTACGTAAATTACAGCAGCAATGTGGCATGGCATGGAGTCGATCATTCAGTGGCACTGCTCAGGTGGTACAAGAGCCCTGGTTGCTCTGATAGTGGCCTTCAGCTCTTCTGCATTGTTGGTTCTGGTGTCTCACATCTTCCTCTTAATAATACCACATAGATTCTCTATGGCTTATGGTCAGGTGGGTTTGTGGGCCAGTTAAGAACAGGGATACCATGGTCCTTAAACCAGGTACTGGTAGCTTTGGCACTGTGTGCAGGCACCAGGTCTTGTTGGAAAATGAAATCTGCTTCTCCATAAAGTTGACCAGTAGCAGAAAGCATGAAATGATCTAACATTTCCTGGTAGACAGCTGCATTCACCTTGGAACCGCTCAGAAAACAGTGGACCCACATCAGCAGATGACATGGCACCCCAAACCATCATTGACTGACTGTGTGGACCACAAGCACCATGGATTTTGTGCCTCTCCTCTCTTCCTCCAGAAGATGCGAGACACCAAACCCAGTCAGTGATGGTTTGGGGTGCCATGTCATCTGCTGGTGTGGGTGTTTTCTGAGGTCCAAGATCAACTGGTTCTGAGGTCTGTGTTTTAGGAGCTCCCAGTTTAACCCAGCAGTCTACCAGGTAGTGCTAGAGCATTTCATGTTCTGCTGTTGGTCAACTGTATGAAATGCAGATTCAATTTTGCAAGAGGACCTGGCACATGCACACACAGTGTCAAAACGATCAGTACCTGGTTTTAGGACCATGGTATCCCTGTTTTTTACTGGCCCACAAACTCACCTGACCATAAGCCCATAGAAAATCTATGTGGTATTATTAAGAGGAAGATGTGAGACACCAGAACCAACAATGCAGAAGAGCTGAAGGCCACTATCAGAGCAACCAGGGCTCTCGTACCACCTGAGCAGTGTCACTGAATGATCGATTCCATGTGATGCCACATTGCTGCTGTAATTTACGTAAAAGGAGCTCCAACTACGTACTGAGTGCTGTACATAATCATACTTTTCATGATGACACTTTTCAGTTGACTAAATCTTTCTACAAATGCTGTTTCTGTATTGGTCTTAAGTGATATTCTAATTTTCTGAGATACTGAATTTGGGTTTTTCCATTATTTTTCCATTATAATCATCAAATTAAAAGAAATAAACACTTGAAATACATCCATCTATGTGGAATGGATGTATACATAACGCTAGTTTAATTTTCTCAATAGAATTACTGAAATAAATCAACTTTTTCATGATATTCTAATTTTATGACCGGCACCTGTATAGTTGAACATGGTATTGGGTAATGTGTTCTGTCTCTTCCTGGCTCTAGCAATGAGCGTATGTTCTGTGCCCCAGTCCTTTAATGTGGGTTGTGCGGCTATCATGGCTTATCTTGCTTTAGTTATGGACTGTTAGACAGTAGGATTGTTTGCAGCTGACTGCAAATTCCAAGACATCATGTCTTTTTTATACACTTTTTTCAACTTTTTAGCTGTACTTCTTCTTTTCTTGAGTGCTTCATAAAGTTTTACTGTATCCTATGGTATGACTTCTTTAACCACAACGGTGCAGCAAACTTGTTTACAAGAAGAGGAAATCAGCTGCTCAATCTCTGTAATAATGCTAGTAAACTAGCAAGGCCGCTAATATTGTCCCAGAGGAATTATGGTGCATGTGTGGAAAGGTGAAAGCTAAACGAAGGGTGTAGGCTACTGCTTGAGGTACAAGCCATCAGTTGCATTGATGATAATGGGGAACGCGAATTCTCTGTTAAATAAAATTGATGAACAATCTTCACTGGTGAGAAATCAGAAGGGAATGTTGATTGGTATGCTTTACTGAGACGTTGCTAACTAGCAACATCCCCAATTATAAAGGTAATGTAGCCTAATTGAGACGGTTAACTGTCGTCAGAGCAGACAGGTATGCTAAACTCACTGGCTACAAAAAGGGAGGACGGCTCACTCTGGACATAAACAACAGATGGTGCAACATTGGGCATGTTAGAGTCATGGACGTGGATTTTCTGGCGACCAGTCTCCATCCATATTACATTCCATGTGAATTCAGCCATTGTGTTATTCTTTGTTTGTATATACCACCAATCGCCCAGCCAGATGCTGCATTTGATGTCATTCACTTTTCAGTGCTCAGAACTCAGCACACTGATGCGGACTATTTCAACCATGTCACCGGACTCCACTCTCATTGATTTTTAGCGGTTTGTGAACTGTCCAACAAGGAAAAAATGAACAATTGACCTCATGTATGCTAACATGAGGGATGTCATGAAAATCAGACCTCAACTTGATCCATCTGAAGGCAAAGTAACAGCTACTTGTACCGAGACATAGCCAGACTAATACAGAAATGTATAGGCTCGCCACAAGTGATAGACCCTTGGGTAAGTCGGCTAAAACCTCAGCACAATTTACAAGTTGATTCAAAAACGCTAAGCCTGCCCAATGAGTCCCTTTCCAGATACAACGTTGTGCTAGTCTAAACACCACGATGTCTGAATGCAACCTAGAGTGTTGTGTTTGGATTTAAACAGCTCAGACACCACCGATCTAAGTACAACCTATGGCTGGCTAGACGTACTTATTGAGTAAATTCAATTTGCTACCGTTAGAGTACGTCTAGAGTTCTAGGCTAACCGATAATGTACACACACATTTAGGAAGTGGACTCCACAAGCAGAAGAAGCTTTGAGAGACTGCTTTGAGTCTAGAGGCATAGTGTGCTCATGGGGAGAATTTAGAGGAGTTGACTCATTGCACAATGGACTACCTAAATATCTGCATGGACATTGTTGATCCCTAAAAAATATGTGTGACCCTTAGCCTGACACGTCAGACTATATCATAAGAATGTATAGTCTGAAGACCACTGATAGACTGTACCTCAATGGAGGGGCGGGTGATTGCGTTGTCTTTCAAACTGCCTCTCCACGTAATAGGCTAGCGTTCCGGCCAGTGGTACCAGCTGGTATATCAAACTTTTCCCGTAGCCCGTCGGTAACACGGCAAAGACATCTTTTTCAGAACGAAAAACTTCAGAGCACTTTCTTGTTTCACTTTCAAAGAAAATGACAAGTGCAATTCGTCCAAAACTAAAGCCAAAGACGATTCCGCTCTGGTTTGAGCAGGGCTGTCGTCATCGTACAAAGCCCGCCTTACGATTTCCTCTACACATACCATGCTGTGATTGGTTATCCGCCTCCAGAGGAAGGCTAAAACGGGTTTCTATCAGTGGCCTCTAGACGTACCTCTGTGCAAATTCAAATTTGCTACCACTAGGGGTACGTCTAGAGTCTAGCCTATGTGACCCTGTGTGTGACCCTAAAAAACCCTGTGTGACCAACAATGTCAAAGTCTTTTACAAGAAGAAGAGTTGTCCTATTGTTGCTTCAAACATACTCATGACGGAACTGGATTGGTCTGCTACACTGATGCACTCTACAGGAAATTACACACCAGGCTTCAATCTCTGCAACAAAGTCCTCATGTTCTATGAGTCTATCATGGCCATTGTCCTCTTCTATACTGTAATGTGCTGGGCAGGAAATGCTAGGAGTAGTGATGCTGGACATCTACACTTGTGAGGATAGTTGGGTCTGTTGTTGGCATGGCGCTAGAGACACTGACCACAGTAGCAAGGACACTAAGCAGAATGTCAGCCATTATGGAAAATGATAAGCACCCCTACACACCACATTTTTTCTGACATTCTCCACATACACACTGAGGAAGTCCTTTGTACCAAGGACCTTTCAGATATACAATGCCACAGATAAATATAATGGGAGATTCACCTGTGTGCTTGAGCCTGTACTGCACTCTGTTCATATCCCTTCTACACATACAGTGCATACACTGTAGCTTGTACTGGACTCCTCTACCATGCATTGTGCTTTTTAGATGTATTTTAACAGTCTTATGTAGAGTTATTACCTCCGCCAAGGAGGTTATGTTTTGCTTGCCGTGTGTGCATCTGTCTGTGTGTGTGTCTGTGTACAAAATAACTCGAAAAGTACTGCACGGATTTGGATAAAATTTTCGGACAACGTGTGTATTAGGACGAGTAAGAACTGATTCCATTTTGGTGGCGATCGGTGATCCAGAACACCATCTGTGACGACATTGTGTTGGCGGAGGTCTGCACTCTCTGAGCGCTTTTCTAGTTATACCATGTAACCACCATGCGGAAAAGCTTGAGCTGTCACTATCAAGACACTGGGCCCTGACCGTCACTGCCAGATTGCTTTCCTTAATTCTTCCTTTATCAATAATATCCTCTCCAAATGTAACACATGTCTCAAATGTGCTTAATTCGAACATGTGATCTGCTTGTTTCATTAGAAGTGGTAATCTCATAGAGGCTCCCTCGGGCCTTAGGCCAAGAGTGGCGTAGTCAGGCAACAGTGATGGCCTTTTACCTCATCACCCTACCACACATCTCCGGTGGGGGGGGGGGGGTAATTCTATAATTCTGGAATGATTCGTCCATCTGACCTTTAATTTGGAATGCTAATGGCATGAGTGACGTAATATTTGGACAGAAAAAATGCAAAAGCTATAATCAAAATGTCACAGGTGGAGGGCGCTAGAGCCCCCACCGCTTTTATCATCCACCGTGAGGAGAACACTGTACCACCCAATGAAGGCCAAAGGTCAAGAGTCATTTTAAAATATATTTATTTATACAAATAGCTAGCCTGATTGCCATCGACTTTCAAAGCTCTACGAGACTTTGGTCTGGCCATGAGCCCGTATAACAAAGTTTCTCAAAACGCATGGTTGACGCGCCTCCCTGAAATGCCTCGGTTTGCTACTGGTCGATGTTAGAAAATGCTGTGCCAAAGCAAAACCAATCACACCACTCTTTCCTCTGATGTATGTGACGCAAAGGGAATTGCTTGAACAGGACTGAGAGCCGTTGGAGCTGCTAAAAGTTGATTGGTTCTCGACCAAGAGGGGGCAGTTCCCCCGTCTAGGGGAATTCAGAAATCTTGCCCGATGAGCAGCTGGCCAGACCAACGACAGCAATGCCGAAGGTGTTACGTCACTTCGAGGGCGTGCCAGGCTAACAAATAGCTAAAAAGTCTGTACAAAAAGGAGAGCAGTTCCTCTGGGCATTTGCCAAAGTTCTTCAGCGATCCTCCTTACAATGGGTACATATCAATATGCTTCCTCGGGCTCGGTCCTCTGTCCTCCGTACTTGTGCCCCGGAAATTGTTCGAGGCTCGACGTCATCGAGGATGTCTCAAATCTCTAATTGCTGCGAGAAGGAGAGAGGAACGAGGACGGAGGAGAGAGGTCCGATAAGCGAGGAAGCACAGGTGTATCCTTTGCGGAAAAAACACGGAAGCGCGAACAGCGGGAACGTGCGTTCATTGGCTTGAATCAAGAGTCTAAAAAGTTTAAATGCCCTCCCATTCTGTCACCTCAACATTGAAATTAAAAAAACGAGTTTGCTATTTGTGAAAAGGGAGTTCAAATGACTGTTTGGAGCAAGGAAAAAGCATATTAGAAATAATAATAAAAACATCGTCAACTTCAGCAAGAAAGTTGATTGTTTAGTCGAGTTTATTATGATCTGCATTGTCCGTGGTTATAAGACAATAGTAAACTGATGCAAAACAGATCGTGGTTTAATTGTCTTGGTTTAATTACATTGCATTATGATGAATAAAATTGTTTGGTGGTTGTTATAGCCTATATTCGATGAAGATATCATTTATTTTGGTCAGTTGTTTCAGAGATGTCATCTGTAATGGACGTCTCATACTAGTGATGCATGAATCAGGAGGACATCTCATTTCTTATATCTGTCTGCCCTCAATTCCTCCATCCTCCGATCGTTCCTTCCTTGTTTCCTTCACGGGAGGAGGGGCTAGGTCGGAGGAAAGGTTGGAAGTGAGGAAAGGAGGTCGGAGGAATTATGTATTGAGATGTACCCAATGTCCAATAGTCCATAGCCCAGGAGAGACAAGGGGTGCCATGTTGCAGTTGTAGGTCAACAAGGGGTCCATGAGGCAGCCATGCCCGCTTTGAAGTAACACGCACCACAGCACAGCACCATAGGACAGCACAGCACCATATTGTATTGCACACAATTACCACACTAGGTCGTTTCATATCAAAAGGGGTTTAGGCTATGAGCAGGAGGCCGCAGACATTAGAGTTCGCTGGATCCTTTGTACTAGGCTATTGGTTACTGGACGGAGAGGAGGGGAGGGGGGGGGGGGGGGGGCAGACTAGCACCACAGAAGAATGCAAGGATAAGGTAACAACTTCGTCTTCACAGAACAGCTTTAAAGGGTACTTAACTTCTGGAGGGGCAAACGTTTTCACCCCTCCGATAGCAGCAGCGCAGTGTTCCTCAATAGACCTTTTTCACCTACGTCACTATGAGGCACTAGAACGAGGCTTGGATGGTAAAACTTCACCAGAAGTAGCTTCTGGGGATGGGATGCCCCTCATCTGCCCAACTTTCCACCTGACCAACAGTAAAGCCGCGTACACATACATCGTTACTCGCTCGTCGTTAAGCGAGGAGGGACAACGTAATGTCAATGAGTTTGAGCGATGCGAGTAAAAAGACAGGCGAGTAGCTACCAGCGAGGCGATGTGGGCGGGTACGGAGATAAAATTATTTTAACTTTCAGCGATGCGAGTAAGCGAGTAACCAATGAGAATGGAAGATTCCATTGATTGACAGTTAACTGAAGCAGTGAGTTACATGGAAAACTTACGTTTGTAGACAAAATATCTCTTGTTTTTGCAAACTGTGGTTCATAATATATGTTAAACATAATCAATGAGTGAACTGTAAGCATTTTAAATGTAACGGTATGCTCAGGCGTGTGATTAGAACTTGTAACGTGTTCTTCTCCGATACTTCGGCAGTGACCAATAAATAAATCGATACCTTGGTAACAAGCGAGTGTTTCTCAGCGAGCTAGGTAGAGGCGAGGAGCTAGTAACGACGTATGTGTACGGGGCTTAAGAGAGGGGACCAGCAATAGATTTTCTGTCTGGCATCTGTGAGAAATGATTAATTATTATTTATAAAGCGAAGGGAGTTTTTCCTTACCCCTGTTTCTCACGGATGCTTCCCGTACTGTCTGTAAAGCGCCGCTAGACAATGCACTGTATTTGAGCGCTCTACAAATAAAAATAAATTGAATTAAATTAATGTTTAGTCGGCATTTCCTCTAGTTTACCACCCGAGCCTCGTTTTCGTTCGGAATATGGCGGCTAGGTGAAAAAGGTGAATAGCAGGCTTGGCTCAGAAATCTACAGTCTTGGTAGGTCACTGGTCCCTTCCCCAGCAATCAAACGGTTTCTTCAGGAAAGACTTCCAAAGGGGGCCTCATCAAGGCCCCTAGAAAACACCTTTCCCCAAGCTCTCTCTGCAAAACTGAGCACCAGCGTCTTAAAAGCCCTCAGCCCATACCCAAATCACACACACCTGAGCCCAATCAAACAATTGGCAACACATGGGGCGGCCATCTTGTTTCAATTAGTATCCACACAGGGTCACCCTGTGACAAAGACAAGCATATCTCTAGCCTACAAATCTAGATGCACTGCAAGCAAATTTAAATTTCTTATTCTGATCCATTTAGCATCGATCCACCGGTCCTCATTAACTATGTCCCAAAGTCAAAGGGAACCAATTACATTGTTCTATTGACTGATGACAGCTGTGAGCAGTGGTCATTCAAATGAATCAACTATCGACAAGGAATTGGTAACACTCTTAAGAATTATAATGATGATCAAAAAAATCACACACATACTGTATACTGTAAAAAGCAGTCCTAAAAAAACATGTTCAAAGCACTCATATCCAACATAGTCATTTGTATTGTACATGACATGTAAAAGAACTTACAGACAACACACACCACAAAAACCTGACATCTACAAGTCAGATAAGTAAAAAGTTTGAACAAAGCATAAAACAAATAATAGATGCGGTATAAAATATGACCGTCGCTCAGTTCTGCACATTCTCTGCCCTGTGTGTGTGTGTGTGTGTGTGTGAGACAGGAGGCCTATCATCCCAAACCAGTAACCTAAGCTACGCTAGCGGCAGTCATAATAAATATCACAACTCAATCTCAACAGTTTCAGCATAGATCAGTTACTCTTACTCTCAGGTTTGAATGATGATCCATTGACATACTGTGATGTAGAGTGCTTGTTTGCATTTGTGTTTGGCCTATGTTCCAAATTCTTTCATTCCACTCCATCAGCAGACTCATATAACAGGGCTATGCTTCAATTACACTGAACCTTCACTTTAAGAGGTACTTCTACTTCTGTAGACAGTGTGGAGACTTCTAAAGTAAAAAGAGGCCCTAACATGCACTAAACAAAGCTCTTACAACACACTTCTGTGCAGTGTGGAAGCACTGAGCTCATTCTGTATGTTTGTCATTTCAATCATGCCTCCAGTGTTCAATTAGCAAGTGCTGTAGATTTCACAGAGTTCTTAGATTAGCTTTAGGTAGACCAGACTTTGTTTTGACCATCATTAAATTTTGTTCCTGTGAACTTTTACTTCATGAAACAGTTTTTTAGCTTCGAGGATGTGATGGTGAAGTCAGACTGCAGCGGGACGTACGATAAGCTTTCCCCGCACGCAAGGCCTACTGATCAAAGACAGTTGCAGAGCAAATGCGAGGGGTCTCAGACAGGGAGGTGATGTTGAAAACAGCCATGCTTTCTTTTCAGATGAGCTGTCGAGGCTGCCAGCCAAGTGTTTTATTTTTTAATGCAGAAGCTCCTCTGTCCTGCAGGCAAAACGTGTTCTTTTCCTCCGGTAATGTGCCTCGGCGTAGCAGAGAGAGATGGACGATTATCACACACAAGGTATTATGGGTAATGGGCTTCTGAACACTGGCTGTGCACATCAGCCTATTAGTCTCCCTGTTCTCCCAGATGTTAGCTCAATTATCAAGGCCAGACAGAGAACACGTTCTGACTGAGAGAGAGAGAGAGAGAGAGAGAGAGAGAGAGAGAGAGAGAGAGAGAATCAGAGAGACAGGGAAAAAAGAAGGCAGGAGAGAGACAGAAAGAAAGTATGTAACATTATTAATCACATCCAAGAATTTGTAATATTAACAAAAAGTAAACACCATACTTAAGTGGAAGTACTAAAGTATTCAATTTTTTTTGTACTTAAGTATTGCAAGTAAAAGTATTTAAAAAATTGCTACTCAAGTACTGAAAGTAAAAGTAGAAGTACTGTGTATATTAAAGGAAGCAGTCAAAAGTTTGAATATTACTGTTTTACATTTATTTGGCTGAAATAGTCTGTTTGACCATGGACTCTAAGTAGGGCCAGGGATGGTCACCACCATTCCCATCACTACAATCATTTGAAGTTGAAGAACTTCCATCTTTCCATCAACTTCTTCCATCTCGAAATGGAGCAGTAGACTGACCCTTGCTAATCGTTCCCAATTCACTGCATTCATTCAGTACTGCGAAAGGTCGAAGGGGAGCTTGAGGTCTCTTATACCGCTTGAATCGCCCAATAATTACAATGAAAACCTGGTGATGGTCTGGTCTGGCATTGATAGACTATCATTGGATGTGGTATGATTTGTAAAAAATATTGGTAACGCTTTAATTTACAGCCCGTGAAGTACTGGGTAAGTACAGGTATTGAACAACGTAACAAAATAGAACTTTATGTGTAATATTGGCATAATTACAAAATAAGTGTGGGGTAGCCTGGATGCAGAAGCATAAAGGAAAGCCAGGGTTGGATCAACTTGCACGCACTTTATTTTACAGCCCGCGCATCCTTCCCTTGTTGTTGTTGATGAACAGAATTATTTTCAGTCATGTTGGTTCGCTTAGACCTTCATGTGAAAATGGTATCTTTGTCAAACCGCTGTCTCTGCCTATCCATGTCACAACACAAACCTGTGTGTGAGTGGGTGCGGGTGTGGTTTTGGTCCATTTCCGTTTAGAATGCACGGTAACAGGTCAGGTCATTCAGACAGCACGCCTGTTCTGCGTGGCTCCTGTCCTGACTTCTGCACCGCGAACGCGCAGTTTGTGTGTGAAACAGGCCTGAAAAGTAGGCTAAAGAATAAATACCGTAGAATGACCTAAACACCTCAAAAGTAATAACTCACTCAATTTGCATACAGGCTGTAAGTGTCACTGATCGCACTGGTCATTATTCATACACACAGATACGCACAGACACACACACACACACACACACACACACAGACACACAATGTAAACACACACACATAATGTACATGCAATTGATACACATCTCAGGACAATCACTTCACCTCTCAGGGAAAACAGTGACAGTGAACAAATATTGAAAAGTCAATTTTATTTAATCTATTGTGGGATTAATCAATACCTTTAATCAATAAACGTTATTATGACCTGGTACATAAACGTGCCATGACTTCATGATCAGGAATGGTGAGACTATTATGGGAAGAATGAACTCATCGAACTATCAAAGGAACTGAGGCGCACAGTCAACATTTACACACGAGAGGCATGTTCACTGGACGTATTCCATACGGTGATAGACATCAAAGATGTCTTTGATCATGGCCAATGGGGATGTTTGGTCTTTTGAGCTTTATGGACAGCATCTGGCCTGTGGTCTGATAACCTGTAAAATTATGGTATGTGTCATCATGTATACTATATGCATTGGGCCACGTCACTGAGACCTGAGATGGGTCTCCATGCCATGCCATGCCATGCCATGCTACCGACACCCTTCAATAACTATAATTAACCATCCCGCACATTTGCATCATGTAATTACACCTTGGCATTGGTGTGTGTGTGTGTGTGTGTGTGAGTGGGAGAGAGGGAGAGAGAGAGAGAGAGAGAGAGAGAGAGAGAGAGAGAGAGAGAGAGAGAGAGCACTTCTTCAGAGGTTTGTTGTGCTAAGGGCTTAAATCCTGGGTCTATTCACTCAGGATTCCATCCATAGCACCTTTATGCTGTGGCTAATGATGCTCATCTGATTGAAACCCAAACACAAATGAATCTGAAAAGGGGACTTAATAATTGGCTTTAAATGGGAAAAAGTAGTCTGCACTCTGTAGCATAATCTAATATGGGCTATGTGCCATTGGATTCATGTAGGCATGTGAGACATGCAGTTGTAATCGTAAACATTCAAGCAAAATATCAATTATTCCAAAAATAAATGTAACTAGGGCGAGCCCATTACAGAGTCAACAGGCCTGACCGCTCTGTTCTCTGCCAACTCCAACATTAAGATGTGCCTCAATTCACACAACTGCCCCAACATGCCTGTCTAGTTTCAAAAATCAGCCAACTCTGACTTGTACCGTCCTAATTTTATTTGAAAAGGGTGAAATGAGGAGGTTTGTGTGTTTTTTTTTTAATTTTTTTATTTGTATGATAGTAAGTGTTCTCTAGGGTGGTGGAGCTTTGGCTGCTTTTTTAGGGGGGCTTTGGCTGTGTGTGGTGGGTTGGATCTGGGATCTAGGGGTGGGAGAGGATGGTTGTCGTAACGGGGAGCGGATGCCATATCAGTCCCTCGGCGGGAGAGCCTGGGCATTGACAGCGGCAGATGGCACGCTGATGGAAACGAGAGAGGACAGTTTCTTCGGGAAAGGGGGGTGGGGGAGGGAGTGGACAAAAGTGGGGGCAGGGAGGAGGGGATGGGGTGATTTCTTTTCCACTCCACCCCCCTCTTCTTTCCTCCTCCTCCGCATCTCCTCTATTTATTTATTTATTTTGTCAGGGGACATCCAGGCTCGGGGCCAGCACTCTTCAAATTCCGGCAAAAACAAGCCCTCCTAGCCCTGCGGCGTGCCAATCAAACCGCGCATCTGAAATATTAAAAACTCCCATGACTCCCCTGACCTTATTGAGCTCTGCAGAGGGAAAGAAGGGAGGATGGATGGATAGAAAGATGGATGGATGGATGGATGGATGGATGGATGGACGGATAGATGACATCAGTCACTTTCAGCACAGCTTATGCCACCCACTCTCCTCCATTCTAAGCTTTTGGCCAGTTTAATGTACAAGTGCATCTGCCAGACAAGGATATCTCTGGACACTATGACAATCACTAAAACATCCAAAAACAGCATTTGAGTTGGCCATAATTGTGTTGTCCATAACATTTGATTACATTACACATTATGTACAGCATATACTGTGGTGTATATTAATAGTCATGTGCACAAATCACCTCACTGCAGTGGTGACAGACTGTATGGTAACATTGTCTTGCTGGAGACTAAAGACTAAAGACTTTAAAAATAACATTGTGAGTGGGATAAAGTAACTTTTGAGAAGCTATGAATATTCATTGTCTTGTCACAACTTCACACTACCTAAAAAGTAGTAGTAAAAAAAAAAAAAACTTCTTCACTTCACCGCTTCACTGACACATCAGTGTTTTAAAATGTTCTATTTCTGTTGTGACCCTTTAACAAGCAAAGGAGTGGACAGGAGGAGTGGACCAGCTTCAGTGTGTCGCCTTTTGGGTGAGCTCTTCAGACATGCACCAGCTGAGGTGGCCAGCCACTGATTATGATCGTCTGATCATCTGGACGTCTGGACTGGTCTAAGTATGTGTGACCTCACCTGGCCCCTTTTCTCTGCTCGCTCACACACACACACACACACACACACACACACACACACACACACACACACACACACACACACACACACACACACACACACACACACGCACAGTTGCCTTCTGTGGCCTCTCCCTCCCTGACTGGCAGCACCTGCCTGACCCCCCCATTCACCCTTCCACCCCTCAGGCCATGCCATGTTCCCTGTCTCTGTCCATATGGCCCAATTCTGTTGGGAGCAGCACTGCCGTGCACAAGCACACACTGACATAGACACATGCACACATACACACACGTACACACAAACACACCTGCTACTCTTGTTGACCAAAGCAAGGCCATGCTAGCATACAAAATCCTAATGTGTTCACATCACGGATCTCTCTTTGCTGTTGTTGTGCTGTGTCTGTGTGTGTGTGTGTGTGTGTGTGTGTGTGTGTGTCTGTGTCTCTCTGTGTGTGTGTGTGTGTGTGTGTGTGTGTGTGTGTGTGTGTGTGTGG
>JAODXP020000031.1:15081357-15114873 GCA_027497455.2 Sardinella longiceps
TATAGGCACAAACGGCCCTGAGAAATGTGTTGTGAGTGGCAAACTGGATGAAGCCCTTTGTATTTATTGCAAAGATATAACAGAGTTGCTGGAAAAGATTTTTTAAAGACATTGTTCAAAGGCGTAGTGGAGGCAACAGCCTACCTAGCCTACTGTAGCTTGGTCAACAGCTAAAGTTACAAGAGAATCAAGGAGGAGTAGACATAATGTGTCAAATGCAGATTACATTTAGCCAGTGTTACTTATCTGTCAGAGCAGCCTTACCTTGGACTGTTTCGGTGAGTTAGCCTGGACGCAGACATCTTGCCAATGTAAAAGCTAATGTTAACTTAGGCTACAAACATAAAACATAATCAAGACATAGAGGCAACATAATGTAAACAAACTCGCCAGCTAATTGATTATAGGTAAAAGTAATATATCAGTTTTTCGAATAGGATACTGATACGATAAAAATGTGGCAATTAGCTTAGATGCTAGCAGACTATAACAGCTGTGAATAAAGATGAGCCTCTGGGTGGCCTTTCAGAACTGGGCTACCACAGTGTCTTATTACGTATGTTTACCTTGGCTTCACATGCAAAGCGTTTGACACCTCCTCTCCCACCAAACCATAAACACAAATTTGGTAAAGCCTCTCAACTTTTTTTGACTTTTTTTTTTATTTATAAGAATCAGTTGAGAAGCCTAATGAATGAGCCTAATAACCATTGAGAAAAGTTTTCTTTGATAAAAATCACATTTTAAAGTGTGGTTAATACAATTAGTATTATTTTTTTTAATCTGCTGTGGGGTTTATACGGTGTGTCTAAAACAGTATACAAGAAAATTTTATCCTAGAATTATCTGGAGTCGGGTGCTGTTTTCGGACAAAAACCTACTGCCATTTTTATTTCTAAAAAAAGCCCCACTGTTTTCTAGAAATAAAACATTGTCAATGTAAACACAGCTGTCTCAGCTTGTGTTTCCTCATCAGGTGCTGGGTGCTGTGCTCTCTGTCTCGCCAGAGATGTACCAGTCCCAAAACCATTTTTAGTCCCATTTTAAGTATTATTAGTTGATCATTCTTTTAGGTTATTTATAAATTCATGTATTTTTTTGTTGTTGAAGAGCAAGCAACCAATTTGAACTTGACCTGTAGCAAAACTTGGTTTGATAGCTCTTTAAATATGTTCCACGGTATGGAAAAGAAAAAGTACAATTGTACTTCACTTCCGATCCAGTGTACATTCAAAGGCTGTCACACAAAAGCTTGTGCTATGAATTATACACGGTGACTCACCCAGAACTCTTTGAAGGACAATGATAACGTCACCTCTCAGAACGCATGTGCTACTTTTGTTTCTCTAAAGGCAGATCTTCCATGGAAATGTCAAGGAAGGCAGTGCTATAAACCTTAACAGCACAACACACACACTTATGAACACACACATACATATGCACACACACACACACACACACACACACACACACACACACACACACACACACACACACACACACCACAACATTAACAAAGATAAAACAGAAATAAAAACATCCCTAAAATTCCTTCTAGCGTTTAACATTAAATCAAAGATACACACACACCCACACCTACACTTGAACTAAACGTATCTGCAAGATTCTAAGCACACAGAGGGAAACAGTGGGTAAACAGATTGGAGAGATGGGTGGGGAGAGGAAGATGGAGAGAGAGAGAGAGAGAGAGAGAGAGAGAGAGAGAGAGAGAGAGAGAGAGCTGAGAAAGGCGGACAAGAGAAATATGAGGCCAGCATTTCAAGGGCACTCGGCAGGACCCTGGATGGTGGTGAATGGATAGTGGGGTGAGAGAGAGAGCGATAGAGCTCCAGCACACAGTGATATGTGTGTGTGTGTGTGTGTGTGTGTGTGTGTGTGTGTGTGTGTGTGTGTGTGTGTGTGTGGATGATGGTGGTGAATGGATAGTGGGGTTAGAGAGAGCGATAGAGCTCCAGCTCAGTGATTCATTGAGGCCTCCACCGTGGGCCCATCACTCCCACGTCTCTCTCTCTCTCTCTCTCTCTCTCTCTCTCTCTCTCTCTCTCTCTCTCTGCAGACACTCACACACAGACACACACACACACACACGCACGCTCATATTTTAATAGAAACTGGAGTTTGACTATTGGTTTACTTTCAGGTTAAAGCTGAATATGTGGCTAGGGACCATTTGTTCAACCTCTTGCAGCTCCTGGGTCATTTGTTTTTAAAATGGATAATATCAGCATAATTTGTACTATTCAGAATTATGGACATTATCATAATAAGTGTTCAGGCTTAACAGCAGCTGATTTTATTAACAGATTAATTTACCTTAGGCTACATACATGTAATGAAAAAAATTACTGTCCATTTAGATTTGTAGTTCAGCACATCATAAGGGGGGAAAAAAAATTGTGTCATGGATATTATTTTTTCTACAAAGTACACTATTTGTGCTGAGTATTTCCATAGTCTCTCCTACACAGTAGCTCTCCCTTAACAATGACTTATATACTGACCCTACTGGTATTAAATGCAGTGGTATGCCTGAAAAAGACCAACAGGCCAATATGCAGCTTATTGCACACAGAGATAGATCATGCATACCGTACAGGAGGACTGAAAGCAATAGGCTCCATACGGCCATCGGTTCTATTGATTTTACAGCTAAGGAGCGTTTGAAGGCATTACTCGAAACAGTCAAGCAGCAACTCCACACAATTGCAAACTCTCCACTGTTTTGGTAACAATGTGTGGAGCAGCAATAAAAAAAGTTATAGCAGTTACTTTTCCCCTTAATGCTCAACTCGCCTTAACTCGCTTTTCAAAAATTTCCATTGCGGAAAACTGGTGCCGTTTTTAATATCTTCTCCTTAGAGGACCCAAGCGAGCAGAAGCACTACTAAAATACTGTGTAATAGTGTAGAGTTGTGGCCATTGCTATAACTTCTTCAAAAAGAACTTAAGTTGTCTGCTCTTATTTCTTTAAATCAATTAAAAAAAAACTACTTAATCAACTTGGATTTGACAGCTGTAAATGTTTTCATTGATTTAGCCTTTCAGTTACTGTTGTTGTTGTGTGCTATTTGTCCTGATCTGTCGTGTATGTATGGTTGAATTTGTCTTTATGCTTTTTCTCTATACTATGTTTTGTCATATATTTTGTGTAATGTGTATGTCTCTATGTCAGGGCTCCATTGCAAAAGAGGCTGAATGTCTCAATGGGATTTCACATGGTATAAATAAAGGTCAAATAAAACAATTTAAATAAAAATACCATTGTAATGTTAAAGGGCAACTTCAGTCAATTTCATCAAGAGCTCAAGCTACTCGAGATTAGCCAGCACTGAAGTCACAAGACATTTTGGTCTAACCATATTGGTTTCATTGAAAAGAGAATAAGCACTAACAACTAACCCATGGGGACTGAATTTTGAACCGTATTTATAAAATCTTAACATAATCCATATGCCACCACAAAAACTGTGAAACATCAGACACCTTACAACACACTGTAGTGTCCATGTCTACAAATGACTGAAAAAGTGGTTAAAACTGTGTGTCTATGCAAGCAGCCAAATATTGTTTGTTTACGGTTTGTTTACAGCAAAACAGCTTTGTAAACACTGCATAAAAACACTGTTTTAACCATTTTTTTAACCACATTTTTAGTCATACAGTAGTGTGTTGTTATGTTACATAGCAGTTGGGGTGACATTTAGAGCATGTTTAGATGCTGAAAACACAGTTTAAAAATCTGCCCCCATGGGTTAACTGTCAGAGCTAATTCGCTGTTCAAGGAAACCTATATGAAGTTGCCTTTAACTTCTTTACAGCAAAATGCTAACATTTAAAATAGTGTATTTCATACACTGAACAGCATGCAGGGGGGATGAGGAGGATTTCCCAGTTTCAATCAGAGGACTGCATCAAAATTTTGCAGTTGTGTAGTCTGCTGTGCCAACAGGGCCATTATCCAGTTAGAGAAACGGTGCAGCCGCATGAAACAGAAGACATTTGTAAAGTATTTGTCTTTCAAATAGTCTTGTAAAAGTCAAGCATCTCCAAAGAAAATATTAATACTCAAGTGAAGTACAGGTGCTCAAAAAACATACTCAGGTATGCAATTACTGTCTGACTGCCTGTCAACCTCTGCTCTGTGTGTGTGTGTGTGTGTGTGTGTGTGTGTGTCTGTGTGACACACAGCTGTCCGTGCATGTACTATCTAAAATCACATTGATACATGTGTGCACCCACTCACACGCACAGACACACACATACAGAGAGAGAGAGAGAGAGAGAGAGTGTGTGTGTGTGGGGGGGGGGGGGGGGGGGGGGGGCAGGGAAGTATGGGTTGAGGAAACGTGTGTCAGAGGAGGCTGTAATGGGAACATCATGTCCCCAATCTCCGGCCCATCAGTGTGATCATGCCACCCAGGCCTCGGCAGTGCCTACTCCTCCTCTCCTCTCCTTTTCTCTCCTTTTCTCTCCTTTCCAACAATTAGGGCTTTGTCCTCTGCTGCACGGGCCCACAGGAAGCATTGCATTATTAGCCTAGAGGGAGGGAAGGAAAGGGGGAATAGAGGGGAGAGACACAAAGACATATGATGGGATGGCTACAGAAGAAGAAAAAAAGAATATGGCAGCTGAAGAGAGAGAGAGACAGGCAGGAGGCAGGAAAAATGGGGAAAAGCGAGCGAGAGAGAAAAAAGGATGCGAGAGGAGAGAAAGAGAGGAGAGAAAGAGAGGCATGAAAAGGATGTGAAGATGGGAGTGGGAGTTAAAAGAAAGGAGGAACAAGAGGAAAAAAAAGGGAGAGTGTGGGGGAGGGGTGAGGCTGATAAGAGTGAACACTCGTTTTTCCTGCTCAGTCCTACCCCCCACCCCCTTTATTATTCATTAGTATCTCTTTCTTCTGCCCGTGTAAGAGACCTTGATGAGCTATGTTTATTCATAGGCTAACCTTTTTAAATAATTCTGAGAGCACTCCAACAAAGACCTCCCCAGCATGCTTAATGCCTCATCGGCTCTTTATTAGGCAGTCCTGGCCATACAGGGCCACCACCCCCCACCCCCACTCCCACGCTCAACCTCAGTTGAGATGCAGGACCTGAATTATGCCACTCCACTCCAGTCCCTCCATCAATGCTCTCCTTTTTTCTTCCATCCTCTCATCCCTCCTCTCTGTCCTCTCAGCTTTTCCTCTTCCCACTGCCTTGCTGTCTCATCCCATAGGAGACTGCTGGTGCCAACTACTGCAGCAATCTCTGCTTTTCCCACTCCATGCACACACTCACACACACATACACACACACACACACACACACACTCATACACACTCATACACACACACACACACACACACACACACACACACACACACACACACACACACACACACACACACACACACACACACACACACACACACACACACACACACACACAAATACATACACACATGCACACAGTGCTTCTGTTGCTCCAGCTCTTTTTTTTGTTTTTTTTGCTGTCTCTCATTTCTCTCCCTCTTGCTCATTCGCTACAGTGTGTGTGTGTGTGTGTGTGTGTGTGTGTGTGTGTGTGTGTGTGTGTGTGTGTGTGTGTGTGTGTGTGTCTGCTCTGGCTCCCCCAGACTGCTCTGCACAGCCCCTCCTCATTGCCGCTCTCCTGCTCTCTGGCACCCTCCCGTCTGACAACCTCTCCCCCCACCAGCCTGCTGTCTCACTTGGATTTTCATTTTGCTCTTTCCCTTCCTCTGGCTCACTCTGTCCCCCTCTCTCTCCTCCTCTCAGTCGCCTGCATTCTCTCTCTCTCTCTCTCTCTCTCTCTCTCTCTCTCTCTCTCTCTCTCTCTCTCTCTCTCTCTCTCTCTCTTCCATCGATTGCTGTCTTTCTCTTTGTTTCCCTACTTCTAGCTTTTTTCCTCTTTCCCTCTCTCCTTCCCCTCTACCTTCCTCCCCCCCCCCCCCCCCAGTCCCCCCTGTCCCCCTTGCTTGCCCATAGAATGAGAGTAGTCAGATATGTCCTGCGTATCAACCTCTTATTGATTCTCGTCCCTGTTGCACTATATAAGCAATGTCACAGTGCTGCACAAGCCTTGCAGTGGGCAGACCAGGGCTGGGAATATCCACCCCTCAAACTACTGTTTGATGGACAAATCCAGCTGCAGCCAGCTCCACCTTTTTAGTGAGAGTGAATTTTAAGGAGAGTTTCCAGGAAAAGGACATCGAAAGAAATAGTGGTGATTTAGTAACTACTGTAGTTGAGTGGGCTTTGGCCACAATCACCACAACAAAAGAAAGATTGTATTGAAGGCAGATGTGTGGCTAACTGTTGGAAAATGACCTGTCTGTGTGTGTGTGTGTGTGTGTGTGTGTGTGTGTGTGTGTGTGTGTGTGTGTGTGTGTGCGTGTGTGTGTGTGTGTGTTTTTTGTTTAGGTAAACATGAGCCATTCCTTTTTCTACTATAGGCCATTGGTCTCTCTCATTCAAGTGTGTGGTGTTCTTCTGGTTGGCTTGATAGCAGATGACTAAAACAATACGAGTTTGATATGTTTCTTCTTATTTACACTTCAGGGGACTCTTGAGCACTGGCGAAAAAAGATAATTGACCAGAGAGGAAGCCCTTGACACATCAGAGATTAGCATATTAATTGCAGGTTGATTTCTCTGAATGACGATGATTATGCCTCTTAGAATAAACATGATTACGATCAGACTTCTTTTGTCATTAATTCGCCATCTGAAATGCAGCCTGGATCTCTCTGTCTTTCAGACTGCTGATGAATAAAATATAACTTTCTTCTTTCAGCTTTGTAGCTTGTTTTCGCCCACACTTATCTTGCCAAAGTGTTCCACATATACAACATTTGTTTTGAATGTAAATATATCGGCACATCGACTGGGGGAATACACAGTAATGAAACGAAGAATCTAATTGACAGCTCGAGTTTCACTTCGCCTTTTGCGTTCCGGAGGGAAGCACGTCGGTTCTGAAGGCAGGAGTGGAAACATGCCGAGAGGAATGAGGCCTTTAGCAGTCTGCAGACGTCCTTCCTAGTGAAGGTGGCTATTCGTTTCCTCTTCGCTTTCATTCTTCCTTGAGATGAGCCTGTCACATCCTCTATGCCCAATATCAATCCACCAGTTCGGAATCGGCCACAAAACACCGCAGGCCAGCGCCAGGGAGCCGTTACTCAATTCACATTTTCCACCCAATGGCATTTGAAAACACTTTCTCCAAATCACATTTGAATGTGTGGGTGCGCCTGTAGCCTAGCCTGTGTGTAAGTGAGTGTGTGTGTGTGTGTGTGTGTGTGTGTGTGTGTGTGTGTGTGTGTGTGTGTGTGTGTGTGTGTGTGTGTGTGTGTGTGTGTGTGTCTGTCTGTCCCTTTCTCAAGTCTACACTATTTTGTGCCGCAGTTACCCTGCTCAGTCAAAACATTCAAACTCACTGGTGTCAAAACCACAGCAAACCACATAGCACCGCATCAGGTTACATTACAACAAACAGAGTAAATACATCATTCGATGCTCCATTTAGATACTGCTGTAGTTGTTATTGTTTTATGACTCCGTTCCCTGGTTCAGAACCATGGACAGCGCCTGACATCTAGACGCTGCATAGGGTCAGGGAAGCAATGAGACGAACAGCTTTGAACATGCTATAATTCGGCAGAATAATTTATTAAGTTGCGGCAGCTCTGCAAAGCACTCTGATAAATGGTACAAGGCACACTGATCTGTTATCAAAAGGGAGACAGAAAGAGAGAAAGGGGGGGGGGGTAGGGCGGATTGTGGAGCCATCATCCAATCTGCCCAGGGAGAAGACGAGAGCAGGTGTCTTGCCTCTTCTTCCATTACTACAGCTATGTGGGAATTAGATTTATATAAAACCTCATAAAAAAAACACCCTATTTTTTTCCACATTAAAAAAGGGCGGCTTTGCTCCCAGTGGTGGTTGAGATTGGATGGGGAAATGTGGTCTAAAGACGGTAAACAATTTGTAGCTTCCTGCGGATGCTTGGCAGGGGCAGCCGGCAAGATAAAGGTGATTTACCGGGAGGAGAGGCTTACAGCGCCCGTGCGCCAGTCACTGAATGAAACGGTAAACAGCCAGCGGGAGTGACGCTTACTTATTCAACTGAGCCATTACATCCATACCACTATCTCTCCATCTCTCCCCTTCTCCCTCTATTTACTCACTCCTTCACTTCTTCACCTCTATCCCCTTTGCACCATCGCATCATCATGCTTAATCACTCCTTTCCTTTGTGACGTCACATCCAGTCCCCCGGCTCCATCACTCATTCATTCATTCACCTCTCCTATGTCTTTCTTCCCACTCTCTTTCCTTCTCTGATTTACATATTCCCTCCATCGTCCATGTCCTTCACACTGACATCTGTCTTTTTGCCTCCTCGACTCCTTAATGCCTCAGCATCCACTGGTTGGTCTTTGCTTGCACTTCCCCTTCATCCCTCACTCTAGTCACTCTTTCACTCTCTCTCATTTTGTTCCTCTCTACACTCCTTTTCCCTTCCTCTCTATCCCTCCCTCCCTCCCAAACTCCCTGCCTCCCCTTCCTCCTTTATGAAGTCCAAGTGTGCCGCTGGTGATTTGCTTTATGGTGACAGGCTTATTGCTACAGAGGGCCATGCCCCTCCTGTGCGCCTCCTTACCTTCTCCTCCCCCTCTTCCTCCTCCTCCTCCCCCTCCTCCTCCTCCTCATCCCTGTGCTGGGAGCTGGGCCAGTCTGACTGCACAGGGGATGGGATCATGCCATGGCTGTTGCACCTGGACAAAACCCAGTCATGCTGACAGCTAGGCTGAGGAAGGTGCAGAAAGCAGGGAAGGGAGGGAGGGGTGGTGGTGGTGTGAGAGAGTCTGTGTGGATAATGGGGGTCAATGAACAAGCATAATTACATTACTTAGGGAAAATAAAAAGAAAAAAAAGAGAGAGAGAGGAAGGGAAAAAGAGGAAAAGATGGAAGTGACGAATGAGTGGGGATACTGTAGGTGAACACCCACACACACATACACACCAACGCACACTTTTTTTTCTCATGATCGTAGGAAAAAAACTTACATTCACGAATGCATACAGATTTAGGCAGTCCTTGGATGTCCTAATTTCATTTTAGATTAAATGCTCTTTAAACAGCCCCATGCTGACATGTTTCAAACAGTGGCTTGTGAGCCCCATTACTTCACAAGGTCATGGCCAGCACAGATGCAGTTGACTTTCACTACATTTCCCAGAAGGCTTTTATTCTGAGGCAGGGGGGGCAGAGGTCACCTCCACAAGCCCACAGGAGGAATGGTTATTTTTCACTACTGTGAGTTACAGAAGAATAGAAATAGCTAGAGAGTTCACTCACAGATCTGACACACATGCACACACACACACACACACACACACACACACACACACACACACACACACACACACACACACACACACACACACACACACACACACACACACACACACACACACACACACAATACACCCACACATACAGGTAAAATGTGTGCTTCCATCCACAGAAAGGTCAAACACGCATGCACACACACCCATCCACCCACGCGGCATCTGGAGATGTTGAGTTTGCCAGACTCCTTCTAAGTGTGAGAAAGAGAAACTCCCATGATGCTCAGCTCTTCCTCTTCTTCCCCCTGGGCCGCCTGTGTTCAGAGCACCACTATACAGGCCTCTATAGTCTGTATGCACACACAGGCAACGCAAGTGTGACTTACTTCTGTCTGCTCCTGACTTGCTGTATGTCTGTACCTTATTGGGCTGGGACAGGGACCTTCTTCATCTCTTTGTCTTGGGTCTAAAAATCATCAGAAGGCACAGATGAATCTCTCTCTTTCTCTCTCTCTCTCTCTCTCTCTCTCTCTCTCTCTCTCTCTCTCTCTCTCTGTGGGTGTTTGTGTGTGACAGTGAAACAGAAAGGGGTAAAAGGTAGAGGTTTGTATTTGATGGAAAGAAACAAAAGACAGTTGAGATGACAGGGTCTAAGAGGGAGGAAGGGGGGAGGGAAGAAGAGAGAGAGAGACCCATGGGAGATCCCTGTATTCTTAAGTGTACTAGTAAAAGAAAAGTCTGGATGAATCTCAGCATCAAGTGAAAGAAAAGTCTGGATGAATTTCAGCGCCCCATCTGTGGCTTTTAAAATCAGCAGGGTCTCCTTTATGCAGAGCTTCCTGCCTGGCTGCTCTCTCTAGTTTAGCGCAGACAGGCCCTCTCCTCCTCCTCTCCTCCTCTTCCTCCTCCTCCTCCTCCTCTTCCTCCTCCTCCTTCTTCTTCATATCATTTTAGTTCATCTAATGCACCAAAAATACATACACGTCAACACTCAGTATACACTATTACCGTGTGTGTGTGTGTGTGTGTGTGTGTGTGTGTGTGTGTGTGTGTGTGTGTGTGTGTGTGTGTGTGTGTGTGTGTGTGTGTGTGTGTGTGTGTCTGTGTGTGTCTGTGTGTGTGTGAGATATCCATCCAATGACATATAGATGGTGGTGTAGACCTAAGTGACACTTTCCACGTATGGCATACCAGGACATTGTTTTGGTGACCTAAAGAATTGTTTATGGAAATATGCTCTCAGCTGGTGGTGCTATATATTGGTGGTTGAGGCCTCTTTAGATGCTTACCTCACTCACGTCAGATGTAGCGTTAACGCGCGAACATCTGATGGTCACCGATAGACGAGTTATTTCAGGAGCCAGAAATCCTTGAATCTAACTGGACAAACGGCTTGTCCATCAATTTAATTGACGTACACTTCAGCCAATCACATCGAAACCAACCGATGACGCTGGTTACGTTTGTTGGATTGGTTGGATTCAAAACAGTTGCTTCTTCGCTACGTCACACCCTCTACTGCAGCCAGCAGCCCTGATTGGTTCGGTTAGAAAATATTGGGCTTGAAATCGCTCCGAAGGGCTTCAACATCAGATCGATGCGCGGAAGTGCCTTACGAAAGTTACGTAGCGCATCATCTGACGTGAGTGAGGTAATTTAGATGCAGGTTCATAATCATCACACATATTGTCCACACCACCAAAGTGTTGTCTGCTGGGGCACTATGCTTTACCACTTATGAAGGCTTGTTGGATGGGACTCCTTGAGACCTACAGTCCAACCTCACTCCAGGACTAAAAGGGGTTAGTGACAAGAAGTTACTGACAAAAATAACTGAAGAAAAGAAACTGGAGGAACCATTATTAAATTATTATTGTAGTCAAAATTCAATTTCCCCCAAACATTACTAAATAAATATAAAGAAACAATAAGACGACTGGGATAACAAAAATATAATAACGCTCTCTCTCTCTCTCTCTCTCTCTCTCTCTCTGTATCTCCGTGTACACATGAAGTAAATTAATTCTATGCAGAACTACACTGGTATACGCAAGACAGACAAGACAGGCCTCGTCAAAATGCAGTAGAATAATCAGATATCCTCTGTCTCTCTTACATAACAGGTGTCTGAATTGCTGAATAACACTCTGGTTGTCCATGAGGAGCAATCCAACTGACCAATATCTGTGTCCTAAAGACACACACACACACACACACACACACACACACACACACACACACACACACACACACACACACACAGAGAGAGAGAGAGAGAGAGAGAGACACACACACAGAGAGAGAGAGAGAGAGAGAGAGAGAGAGAGAGAGAGAGAGAGAGAGAGAGAGAGAGAGAGACACGCCCCCTAAGTGAGCGATGGTCATGGATTACAGGAGCTCCTAAAATTTTAACAACTTTATTGTTCTACAGTGACTTAAACCTTCAAGACTTTTCAAAATTCAGAGAATATTACCTTTTAATATCAAACACCTTTTTAAATCGTTTTTTTTTAACTGAAAGATCTAAGACAAACCAACTTTACTGCAAGCTTGCAGTGCAATTGAAGCTATTGCTGTCCTCATTCAAGTAGCCCAGTCAAACGAAGATTTACAAAGAAAACATCAAAAGGATCTTAAACCAGCAAGACAAACACGGAGTACAACGCTAACTACAACATCGAAAGGATATAACAAAGAACAAGAAAAACGGAGACGACAAGGGACTATATTCCAAGGAAAAAGGTAGCCGATTAGGCTAGATGCTAACCGGGAGCTAGCGAGCTAGTAAACAGGGAAGAATCACTGGTAAGCAAACTTTATTATCGACCAGTATCAGAGATAGATTCTACAGAAAAACAGGCTAAGAAGAGTCCCTACAACCCTTGTGACACCTTAGCAAGTTATATAAAACCAGCCTAATAACGGTTAGCTACACAGCACTAGTTAGCTACCTCTGAGTGACTGACTAGCATTTGCTAAGCTCAGCTCAGGCTGCTGCTGTAGCTGCTGACAGAAGCGAAATAGCACGACCGTTACTCAGACCGAACTATCACAACATTGTAACAACATGATGGCTGCTGCAACAGATAGCCTACTGTGTATCCCCCGTTCGTTTGACTACCCAGCTGAAATACGCACAGAGACGGGCAGGCAGCAATTCAGGCTTAAGCTTCAGAGAGAAAACCCCGAAACTCTTTTTAAAGACTGCTATTCGAGTAAAGGCAAAATGGTCACAACAAACCTGCTCTTTTACACGGACCATACAAATGCATGGCACGCCGCTTTTTGTGCACATTTTAAATCCATTACTAAGAAGGGCATTTGCAAAGGAAGACAAATTTGCATATCTGGTGATGATAATAAAGACAGCAAATTCCTCACAGTAAACATATACCAAACTGGCACAGTCATGGTGCAAGGCAACCAAGCTGCCCTTCGTTTGTTTGAAAAGGCTTTCTCAACAATTAAGAAAATATCAGACAGCGAAAAAGAATCTTCAAACCAAGCCCCCAAGACAGAGGCCCTACCATCACTCTCTGCAGGTACACAGATGACACAAGTGAGTGACTCCACACATAGCAGCATCCAAAACCCCGGCCTTGATGCAGAAGTAGCCCAGTTAAAAGACATAATCTCTGTTATAGAGACAGGAGTAGTGGAGCTGACTGAAAAGGTGGGAAAGTATGCACTGGACAACCACTATGATGTTTTAAAGGATCAAGTCGGTCAAGCAAGAAACCAAATGAAGGCATCAGTCCAAGAAGTAAGAAGGCATGTTGAAAATCTGGCCCAGAACAACGAAAATTTACAAAAAGAATTCACAGAATTTAAAGACATTGTTAAAAAAGACTTTGTAGAAATGCGGCACAAAATGAGAAGGGAGCTTACAAAACTCAGAGAGGAGCTCTACCTAAGAGATGAATTAATTGAACAACTGCACTCAACAGAGCAACCCTGCACCCAACACCCAACCCCACCCCCTGCTGAGACGAGGCCTGCTCCACTAAATGAGCCCACCCCACGCCCACCCCCTGTCAATGGAGAAAATAATACAGCCAAACTTGACAGAGAAGCTGAGGTGGCTATCCTGATAGACTCTAACGGAAAGTTTCTCCATGAACAGATGCTGTTTCCTGGACAGAGAGTGTCTAAAATATGGAGCCCAAGAATAGAAGATGCCCTGCACTATCTCTCTGATCCTGAATTTGGTAAACCAGCCCACATAATAATACACACCGGCACCAATGACCTGAGAACTGAACAGGAGCGGGTTGGAAAACTCATCGGCAAGATGGCAACCCGAGCAGCTGAGTCTTTTCCCAGCTCCCGAATCACTGTGTCCACCCTTCTGCCTCGCAAAGACTTCCACCCAACAACAATACAGAGAGTAAACGCCGACATTTCCAGAGACTGTGCCCGTCTCCCTAATGTCCACGTCGCCCACCACTACAACATCTCTACTCATGATCTGTATGACCACTGCCACCTAAGTAAAAAGGCAGTGAGGAAGTTTGCGAAAACGCTTAAAGACACCACCCTAGGCAGACAACAGCCAACAACAGACGGACACACCAGCTCCCAGGCCCCTCACAAGAGCAACCCAGCATACAGACCCACATGGCCACATCCTCCTCCACACCGACGCCATGGACCATCAGGACCCACCCACATGCCTCCGCGACCAGCGCCTCAACCAACGAGAGCCCACACGCCACGCCCACCAGCCACGGACAGAGCGGACCACAACAGCTACACCAGGAGACCTCCTACCCAGGCCACCATCCCTGGCACCAGAGCTGAACCTTCACCTCCTGAACCAGCATGCACCTCCTCCAGATCAGATCTGCAGCCCCCAGTACCAGCTCATCCCCCTCCATCCAGAGCAAACCACTGGCCCCTTCACCCTACCCATCACCAACAC
Organism: Sardinella longiceps; assembly: GCA_027497455.2. Taxonomy (NCBI): domain Eukaryota; kingdom Metazoa; phylum Chordata; class Actinopteri; order Clupeiformes; family Clupeidae; genus Sardinella; species Sardinella longiceps. Next base: position 15,095,657 of record JAODXP020000031.1, read on the forward strand.
CACCCCCTGCCAGCCACCCCCAATCCACCATCCCCCTCCCCCTGGCTACCCCACCAGCCTCAGCATGCAGCACAGCAAACCACACTGGAATCCAGCTATGCAGAGGTGTTGAAAGGTCAGGAATCACCAAAGATGGGTGAGATCAAGCAGATGCTTTTATATATCTGTTCCAAGCTAACTTAGGACATACCCAGGACCCTGAGAAAATGTGAAAAAAAAAAAAAAAAAAAATAAGTTATGTTATGTATACTCATTGCAAATGTATTGACACTTTCTTTAACTATTTTATCATCTGAAAGGTTTATGTCATTGTGAACAGTTAGTTGTTAATATTTACTATGGCTTCACTTTCCATTAGCACTTGGAATATTCAGGGCCTAAACTCATCAGCTTTTGGCCCAAAATCTAAGAATAGAGAATTCCAGGAAAACATTAAAGATATTGATATAGTTATCTTACTAGAAACCTGGCAAAAGGATGACATCACTCACTGTCCCCCAGACTATAAGGAAATAATAGTATCCCCACAAAAACTTAGTACAGTACAACAAGGAAGAAATTCAGGTGGATTAGTAATCTGGTACAAATCCAAATTGGACAAATATATTAGTATCATAAAAGCAGGAAAATATCACATATGGTTAAAAATTAAGAAAGACATACTAACTTCACAATCAGATCTCTTTCTCTGTGCAATATATGTCCCCCCTTATGATTCCCCATATTATTCAGAAGATACATTCATATCATTAGAAAATGAAACAAGCCATTTCCAGGCCCAGGGAAATGTTCTTGTTTGTGGAGACTTAAACGCACGCACAGGCACCCAAGATGATTTTTTAAACAATGATGGCAATAACTACATCTGTCACTCACTCAATAAAACTGATCAGCCTGTTTACCCTCACAGAAGGAACTGTGATCCAGTTATAAATAGACATGGTAGAGAACTCTTGCAACTCTGTCGCAGTCTGGGTCTGTATATCGCCAATGGTAGGATAAGAGGAGACACCTTTGGAAAACACACATTTTGCTCACCTCTTGGGAATAGCACAGTAGATTATGTAATAACAGATATGGACCCCATGTCAATTAGAGCATTCACTGTCAAACCACTAACCCCCCTTTCAGATCATAGCCAACTCACAATATTTATCAAAATGACAGAAAATCACACTCTCAAATCACAGTCCAGTAAGCTGTTCCACATTAAAAAATCATACAGATGGGCTGAAAACAGTACAGAAGAATTCAAGAAAGCAACAGAAAATCATGAAATCCAAATTCTCTTAGACACTTTCTTAGACACACCATGTGCCTCAAGTAAAGAATGTGTCAACAAGGCTGTTGAAACTGTTAACATATTATTTGAAAAAACAGCTGAAAAATCCAAATTAAAAAGATCACGAACAAAACCAAAATTTAAAAAAGAAGATAATTGGTTTGATGCCGAATGCCAATCACTAAGAAAAGAAGTTCGCAAATTGTCCAATCAGAAACATAGAGATCCAAATAATACATTGATCCGTCATTTATATTGTGAGACGCTAAGAAAATACAAACGCACACTCAGAACTAAGAAGGCTCAATACACCCAAAATCAACTGACATTAATTGAGGAATCAATAAATGCAAATAAATTTTGGGACAATTGGAATAGCTTGAAAAAATCGAATAGGGAAGAATTAGTGATCCAAGATGGAGATATCTGGAGTAACCATTTCCAAACTCTCTTCAAAAATGTTGAATCTGACCAAAACAGTGAACAAAATGAGATCATCTATAAACTACAACATTTTGAGAGATCAATTAAAGACTATCAAAACCCACTTGATTTCTCAATCACTGAACAGGAACTTCTCACCCATATTAAAAAATTGGACCCCAAAAAAGCATACGGACCTGACTGCATTTTAAATGAAATGCTAAAATGTATGGGTGAAAAATTCAAATTGGTTATTCTCAAATTGTTCAATCTAGTTCTGAGTGTGGGTTATTTCCCTGATATCTGGAATCACGGATTAGTTACACCAATTTACAAAAGTGGAGATAAATCTGACCCCAACAATTACCGAGGCATTTGTGTGAACAGTAACCTGGGGAAGTTATTCTGTAGCATTATTAACACACGGCTCCTTAACTTCCTTATGAAACACAATGTCTTGAGTAAAAGCCAAATTGGATTCTTACCAAATTATCGCACTACTGATCATATTTACACCCTACACACCCTAATAGAAAAACATACCCAAAATCAAAATAAATTATTCTCTTGTTTTGTTGATTTCAAAAAAGCTTTTGACTCTATTTGGCACAATGGATTATTCTACAAGTTAATTGAAAGCGGTGTAGGGGGTAAAACATATGACATTATAAAATCTATGTATTCAGGAGCTATGTGCGCAATCAAAATTGGATCCAAAAGAACTCAATACATCCCTCAAGAGTGCGGAGTGAGGCAGGGCTGCCCCTTAAGCCCGACCCTATTTAATATATATATAAACGAGTTGGCGACCATACTGGAAAAGTCACCTGTCACTGGACCCACTCTGCACAACAGTGAGGTCAAATTCCTGCTCTACGCAGATGACCTAGTTCTTCTTTCGTCAATGAAAACAGAACTCCAAATTCAACTAGACCTCCTTCAAAAGTTTTGCCAGACCTGGGCCCTGGCAGTGAATACAAACAAAACCAAAATAATGATATTTCAAAAAGGATCCAGATACCAGGGAGGACAACTTTCATTTAGTTTAGGACCACAGATAATTGAACATGTTACAGATTATACTTACTTAGGCCTAAGAATTAATTACAGAGGAAAATTTTACATGGCAGTGAATGAACTAAGAGACAAGGCACGCAGGGCTTTACACGCCATAAAAAGACAAATTCCTTTTGAAATTCCAATCCAAATTTGGCTGAAAATATTCTCATCAGTGATTGAACCAATTGCCCTTTATGGCAGTGAAGTGTGGGGCCCACTTACAAATCAGGAATTGGACACATGGGAAAAACATCCAATTGAGACTCTGCATGTTGAGTTCTGCAAAATCATCCTAAAAGTCCATCGGCACTCAATAAACAATGCATGCAGGGCAGAATTAGGCCAATATCCTCTTATACTTAAAATTCAAAAAGGGCAATCAAATTCTGGAAACACCTCAAATCAAGTGACCCACACTCATTCCATTACAAAGCCCTGCAATACCAAGAGTTGAGCAAAGACACAACCTCTCCTACCAACCTGGTCCATAGCCATCCTATTCTACTAACACATACTAACACCTCAGGCATGCAAGACCAGGTCCAAATTACTCAACATACTCCACCAAACCAAATTTCTTCATACTTAAAAGACAATTATCTTCAATACTGGCAATCCAAAACCACATCACAAAGCAAAATGCAATGCTATTTGGCCCTAAACAGAGAGTATACACTTGCAAATTACCTGACTATAATTAAAGAAACAAATTTGAGAAACATATTGACGAAATACAGACTCAGTGAACACCGTCTAGCAATAGAAACAGGCAGACACAAGAAAACTTGGCAGCCAAAAGAGGAACGTTTCTGCAAGCAATGCAAAGACAATGTTGTTGAAACTGAACTTCATTTTTTAACAGAATGCAAAACATTTGAAGCAATTCGCGAATCCTACTTCCCAAAATTTGAGGAAAAACATCCCCAGTTCACGACTTTATCCACCCAAAACAAATTACCTTACCTTTTGGGTGAAGACAAATCTAGCTGTATTATAGCTGCCAAGTACATCCTTGCCTGTCACCAACTAAGGGACAGTGAGTGACTCTCCTTATTGAGTATATCATACTCACACAAGCGTACACATATGCACAGATATACCCACATAGGCACTTGAGTGCTTGCACACTCAAACACACTTGCTCTCATACACACAAACAAACAAACAAACACACACACACACACACACACACACACACACACACACACACACACACACACACACACACACACACACACCATCTTACTTACAAACTGTACATGAATGCCAATGCCAGTTCAGGCATAGACTGTTTAAATACATTCTCATTACTTGTCTGTATTTGTCTTGTATACCTATATGTTTTATGTATCTAATTGCTTTGGCAATACAAGTGTATAATATTTGTCATGCCAATAAAGCATCTTTTGAATTTGAATTTGAATTGAGAGAGAAGATTCTTCAGCCAAGAAGTTAGCCATGTTTATAAAATATGCACAGAGGATCCAGACAATGGGAACACCATCATTTATTTGTGCTAATAGATGAAAAGAGGAGACTCACAGGAGAGTCACAGACAGATGGAAAGAAAGAAGGAAGAGGAGAAAGATTGATTGGAGACGACAGAAGGGGGATTGGGCGGCACAGACTAAGGGAGACGGGGAGAAGTTGCGGGGGATTTGAGGGCAGAGCGGACTGACATTTTACACCTGACAAACATCCAACAATCAGCACCCGCTGCAACACCGCCATCGCCTCTGCATCAGCCACACACACACCACACACCACACACCACACCCCACCCAGGCACCCTGCATTATCGATGAGCTGAGAATTTGCCCCATGAAAAGAAAATGGAAATGTCAACCTTTTCATCTCTGATGTTAAACCGACCTAAAATATTACTCCTCGTATCACCTCTCTCTCTCTCTCTCTCTCTCTCTCTCTCTCTCTCTCTCTCTCTCTCTCTCTCTCTCTCTCTCTCTCCCTTTCTTTTCAGTTTCTGACCTCATTCCTACTCCAGTTCAGTAGCAGACAGACGTACACCAAGATTCCCAGATTTACCATGAGGATTACAAATAAGAGCGATAAATACAATGCAGTGACAGACAAATTCAGTCCAGACATTTCCCTTCATATCATGTTGTCTCTCAAAGCTGAAAACTATGGAAACGGGATACTTTGCCTGTCAATGTAACCTCGACTGGGTGTTGAATAATAAGAATTAGTGAAAAGGACAAGAAGTCAAGGTTAGGGCATTCATTTTCTGTAAGTGTAAATAAATGTATGCATCCACTGTGTGCAACTCACAGAGGATTAAAAACATCTGCTAAATGAGTCATTGTAATTTTAATTGCAATGATTTGCCAAAGGAAACAATTCTGGCATCTTCACATTCATTTCCCTCCTCCTATTTTTATCTCTTTCTATACTCTACAAAGCCGGCGTATGCCAGTATATTTTGAAATTCCGTTTTTCTTTCTTTTGTGTTTGTCTTCTTTTTTTTTTCCTCTCCAAGACCCAAACCCGCTGTGTATTAAGGGGGTGTTTATTGTGCTGCTAAATGGTGGAAATCATTGGCAGGGAGTAATTAACAGAGTTATTTTTCAGGGTAATTGCTGGTTTTGTAAACAGTTTTGATGGGCGGAGAGCCAAGAGCCACGTGGGAGGTGGCGTGATTACTTATTGATTAGCACTGAGGAGGAGTGGGGGGTCTACTGGCTCAAGGTGAAGAAGGTCAGGCGTCTTAGTCATCACCAAAGTGAGACGGTAGCCATGCTATAGGGGTATAGCATTCTGGACAACAGAACAAATGCCCTGAATACATCCTGGATAACATGAGGGTCTCTCACGGGGGAACCGGATCATGAATTTTGTATACCTTCGTTAGAGGAGCCACTGGTGGGAATCAGACTGCAAACCAATCAGGTATTTAAAAGGTTTAAATTGAAATTCAGATCATAGATATATTTAAACAACAGCTGTTTACTGACCGTTAGAAGGGGTAGTTACAGAGATAACATGGCCGCCTGTTCCTGAGAGAATATTTTTACAAATAAATAATGCAGGTCTTCAGACTTGTAGCTCACCGCAACAAAAATTACAAGTAAATAAATAAATAAATAAATACATCACGTCTGCATCAGAGAAAGTTTGTGGCATTTACGGTAAAGAGACGGGCTCCTCTCATGTGTGCAAGGCCGCGTGGCCGGGCCAGGGCTCTGAGGTTCCCCGGCGTGCTCCCCAGGAGCTTACCCTCCGACTCCTCTCAGAAGAGCCTCCTTTCAACTTCCACCGCCGCCCTTGACATTTCCTAAAAGCCCTCGGATCTGGGGTCAGCCTTTGTAGTTTGGGATGCCCACAGAGAAAGAGAGAGAGAGAGAGAGAGAGAGAGAGAGAGAGAGAGAGAGAGAGAGAGAGGGGGGGGGTGGTGGAGGTGTGGAGGGGGGGTAGAGGGGGGTCAGAGGGTGAGAGTAATGATGCTATCAAACCTCTCATCATCGGCTGCGAAACAGGGCTGGGAGAAAGTTTGCTTTACGGCTCAGCAGCACAGACAGCCAATAACATAGCCGGATAGAGGCATAAATCAGCCTTAATAACAGCATAATGTTGGATCGATATGACGACAAAATGCAACCTGATGGAGTTGTGTGTCTGGTGATGCTGGAGGATGGATGGGAGGGGAAGGGGATGGGGATGGGGGATGAACACACTAAGATCAGCCTGCATGTGTCGCTTGAGGAGAAAAAGACAGAGGGGCACATGCAAACCCCTCAGGTCAATGAGGAAAGGGCTGAAGATAGTGTCTCTCTCAGAGCAAGACAAGTCCAGATATATGGTGAAATTACAACTGAGAGAGGTTGAGAGTGGCAAGAAACATAAGTCATTGGACTACAATAAACAGAGATTCATCTAGGATTCTAGTCAACATCGCTATTAAATCCCAAGTGAAATTACTTGGTTTGGTCGCTACGTACAATAGCATTACTAAGGAGAGCAGGGAATGTACAGAATGTTACCTTGATAATAATTGAGGCTCATCCTTCTCTCGCAAAAAAAAAGAGAAAAAAAAATGGCGTACCAAAAATGAGCCGTCATTTCAGTAAATAACTTCAAGTGAGTGCATCATTGAAGCAAACTAGAACATTCTCTTGATCCAAAATGACAGCTCACAGCTCCTGGTGTATGCACTATGGCATTTTGGAAGCAGCATCTGCAGCCAAACCACACAGTTGTCAGTAAGGGACAACCGAGCACTATCCCTGAGTTTAATTATAATCTTCCTCAGCTGGAAACTAATAAAGCACTGAACTTCTATTGAAGACATTAAACATTTCAGTGACAGTCTTGAGGGTCAGATTTTGATGGATGGCATACATGAGAGAGAGAAGAAGGGAGAGAGAGAGAGAGACAGAAAGAGAAATAAAGAGAGGGAATGGGAGAGGGGAGGTAGAAGAGAGATGGAGAGAGAGAGAGAGAGAGACAGAAAGAGAAATAAAGAGAGGGAATGGGAGAGGGGAGGTAGAAGAGAGATAGATAGATAGAGAGAGAGAGAGAGAGAGAGAGAGAGAGAGAGAGAGAGAGAGAAAGAGAGAGGCACTGGAGCTTTGCAGCACTCACTGCTGTGCTTTGTGGTGATGAGAGGTGTGTAATGACAAACGAGAGCAGAAGCCACAGCATGGGGCCTGGCAAGGAGAACGAGCGGGGGGTGGGGTGCATAGGTAGGGAGATGGAGAGAGAGAGAGAGAGAGAGAGAGAGAGAGGGAGGGAGAGGAAGGAAGAAGGAGAGGAGAAGAGAAAAGGGAGGGAGGGAGACTTCTTCTTGTTCGGTAAATAAATAAGCAGCGCGGCTTGTCAGAACGGCTGAGTATTTATCACCTTAATAGCCACCTTGGGGTTGGTTAAATGTTCCAAGGAAACATCAAGGTCATTCCGTTGGCTAAATAACATAATAAACTTTAGTGAATGCCTGATTTGTGTGCTCCTTAATGTTGTGGAAATGACAGAGACACCACAACCAGCACCGCCTCATTGTGGTGGCAAAGCTCTCTCTAATCAGTGGTGCTATCTAGCAAATAAGGCTGCTATCTGCTGCTCTGCTGCCTCATTTACCTTGTGAGCATTAAAAGTCAGTTTGATAGAATCTCATCACCTTTCTCTTGAACACAGCTAAGCAGCTCTTTGTCTTACAGTTTCTCCTCACTGGCGAGACACATGGTGCTTTAATTAAGGCAAAACAACAAGACATTCAAGCAATACACAGATGCAACATCGATCGCCCCCCCCAGTTTGTCCAGTTTAAACATCACTGTTAGGCACTGGCTGAGTCCCAGGCCAGATGTGTGTGTGTGTGTGTGTGTGTGTGTGTGTGTGTGTGTGTGTGTGTGTGTGTGTGTGTGTGTGTGTGTGTGTGTGTGTGTGTGTGTATGTGAAGGGTGTAATTCTCTCTGGGACTCCTGCGTAGAAGATGAGGGAACAGAGAGTGATGCCCGCTCGACGGGCGACCCTGTCGGGTCCGCTGATCCATGCCGTACGAACAAGGGGCCAACCAATCACCTCGGGATGGAAATGACAGGCCTGGAAATTGCATCATTCTTTACCATGTCATTAAGCCCACATCCTGCCATCTTGTCCTCATCAAGACTGGGGAAGCAGCTCCTGGGGTTAAAGCTGTTTTTTTTTTGTTTTCTTTTTTTTTACACATGGTAGCATGAGATGCAGAGGATACTGTGTGTGTGTGTGTGTGTGTGTGTGTGTGTGTGTGTGTGTGTGTGTGTGTGTGTGTGTGTGTGTTGAGTGTGTGTGTGTGTGTGTGTGTCTGAGTGTGTGTGTGGGTGGGGGGGGGGGGGTAAATACATGTCTCCTGAGTGTCAGTCAAGGCTTCTCAAGGGCTGTAAGTGCCCTTTTGACCCTCTGAAGTGGCCACAGAGGCCCGGGATGCACTGGACAGGCCAGCTTGATGGCCGTCAAGGGCTGAATCGATACAAGGTATCCTCTCATTTTAAATATATGAGTGGGTGTAACCTTAAAAATGACCTCTGGTTTCGTTGCAGATATTTTTCACCAGAAATCACTAATGACAGGACTATCAGTAGAATACAAATGTATTCATTCACATGGTCACACACCCCCACCCCTCACCCTAGGCTGTTTTCCATCAATGGCTCTTGTCAATATCCATCTGATTTCACTCGTGTGAAAATTGCTGCTATAAATCTGCGGAGGAAAGCCACGGCACAACAACCTGTGTGATTGCCTTTGACATACCGTCTCCACAAATATGACCAAGGCTTTGACATGCTGTCTCGGAGAATATGACCGAGGCTTTGCGTCGGAAATAAATGAAACTCAATATAGCCCTATGAAATGGCAGTCACAATGTTTTTTTTTTTTTTTTTCTTTTAGGTTGTTGTTGTTGTTGTCGAGACGGGGCACAAAGGATTTTGTAGATAAAACCCATGGCATGTGTTCTTTTGGAAAATGAATGGTCAGTTGCTAGAGTTAGTGAGTGTGGTATTGATTTTAGGGTTGTTTGAGTGAAAGGCAGGCAATCAAACGACAGATAGGCCTCAGAGTTAGTGTTTGGGATCACATGAAAGTGGAGACCCTGAGCTATGGAGCGACCTTGGGTGTCAACACAGGAAAGGGCGAGAGTGGCCATTGTTTTCATCTTTTGCTGTCCCTCTGTAAATCGCAAGGGTCATCCTGTAAAGGCCATTCTGAGCTCTATGACATTGAGACATCCCGTAATGACCAACAGCTCTTAAGTTGTCAGGCTGCTTTTTTTTTTATTTCCAGACAGAGAAATACAGAGAATATAACGACCAAACTTTTCAGGAACTTAAATTCATTGTCCATAGAGAATACAAGCATTAACAGGCAAATGATCAATGTCTGAGTCATTAACACAAGTGCACATTTCATCAGCAGTCTCCCCTGTCACTTTTCTCCAGTCACTTTAAAATTCATACGAAAATACGAAATGAAAAATGAACCCTTGACCCGCTGCATAATTCTCTCTATCAAGGGCACTGGTCAGTCTCCCACCTCCTGAGGTAGGCTAAACCAGACTGGAGTTTATCCCCCTCCCCCATACACACACACACACACACACACACACACACACACACACTTTTAGCGAAGCAAGCATGTGACTCGAGGGTCTTAGCGAAAGATTTATTACCTTTCGCCTATCCCTTTGGCTCCTAAAAAATGGCTATTTAAAAATAAATGTTAAACAGTCAAGGTTCTAACTTTGCGAGGAAACTGCATTAACCTCATGGCCTTCAGAACTGCTCTCACCTTGAGTGCTTGTGTGTGTATGTGTCTACGTTTGTATGTGTGTGTGTGTGTGTGTGTGTGTGTGTGTGTGTGTGTGTGTGTGTGTGTGTGTGTGTGCCCACACATCTTTGGGGGAACCTGACGCAGGGGTCTCGCACGCTCCATGGACACGCTACAGTGGCCCTAACGATGGCAGAGGAAATCCCTGTGGGCTGTATCAAGTGAAAAGGCCAAAACGATCATAAGTGATGAGGCATGGCATTAGAGTCCATAGACAGCACCAGTGGTGGCTAAAGGCTTTTTTTCCGGCAAACAGCCAGATATGAGCGCCAGCACACTCTGCTATAGCGCCCCCAGCACCCACTAAAACATTTACAGCAAAGCGTTCCCAATAACAAAGAAGGAACTCTGCATGTTTTAGTTCGCTGAATGAATGAACTAGCAGTATTAAAAATCTCCCTAGCTATAAACATCGCCGGTGAGAACCATGCCGGTCAAAAAGGTCAACTTCCCTATTAGCTACTGAATAAAGAACCTTGTTTGATAACTGAAAATTCATTAGATTTCTAAAGGAAGCCTGTGGGAAGCATATAAAACTTGTGTATGTATCTATATTGTGAATATTTGCACTAATGATGTTAGACCTGGACAGGTGGCAATAAAGAGACACATTTCTATGTGGCCACAGTCCTTCGTCGGAACTGCAGTGGATTCAGTCTTTTCTTTTGGTTGTCATTGGATTTGGGCCATTAGAGTTGGAGAACTCAAGTCTGGTCTTAGACTCAAGACCATGTTCTGCTTTTGCTGTCTTGTCTTGGAGTCATGTCAAAATACTCTGTCCTGACTCAGTGTTAGCCCACATTGGGAAGAGAAGGACATATAAAGACTGTCCTTGTTAGGTATAATGCTATATGGATGCATTAAAAACCTTGTGGAATGTGGCGGTTATGTTTCATGAATACTTTATCTCTATTGTTTGACTGTATGTCCTATGATGTCTGATTGATACAGATGCTTGCAAGACTAAATTTCCCACGATGATCCATATAAATTGACATGTGTCATGAATTATATATTGTGTTTAATCCATTAGGTAAACAACGTCTAATCGTCAAAAGCTTGCAGATTTGCAAAGATTTGCTTGTGCAGACTCTCTTAAGACTAAAGATTTTTTACAAGATACATTACATCTCTTTGTGCTCAAGTGATTCATTATCTGCAATGTTACTGAATGTCACCTGAAATTTGTAATTTGCATTCTCACTTAATGTAGGTGTTTTTGGCACACAGTTTGGTAGAGTTCAAGATGCACGAAAAAATTAGCAACATGTGAAATCAACAGAAGCAAAAGTGTGCTAAATACTTTGTTGTTTACACAGACATACTGTAGCTCAGCAGCTCATTACTTGCTTTGTTTACTGTAATTTCCTGACTATTAGCCGCGGCTTATACATTGATTTTGCAAAATTTCTTCCACTATGAGGTTAAAACAGGGGGGCAGTTAATATGGTGTTAATATGTTTGTTTGTTTTTTTAACCTGCATAAAACACTGTCCTGCGGCTTATACACAATGCGGCTTATATGCGGGAAATTACTGTAGTGTTTCCCCAAACCTCATAAAATGAATGCATATAAATATAGGGATTTTTTGTTATTCAACTGAAGGTGGATCATAAGATCATTTTCTCTATAATGCAGCATGTTCATTCTCTCTATAATGCATCAATACTCATGGTGAAGCCAGCAAAGTATTGTAGATAAATGCAGCCCAATACTAGCCTAGAACTCTAGACGTACCCCTAGCGGTAGCAAATTTGAATTTGCACAGCAGATACGTCTGGAGACCCCTGATAGAAACCCGTTGTAATCGTTCCTCTGGCGGCGGATAACCAATCACAGCGCGGTATGTGTACAGGAAATCGTAAGGCGGGCTTTCTACGATGACGACAGTCCTGCTTAAACCAGAGCCGTATGTAGAGATTCGTCGTTGGCTTTAGTTTTGGACGAATTGCACTTGTAATTTTCTTTGAAAGTGAAACAATAAAGTGCACTGAAGTCTTTCGTTCTGAAAAAAATATGTCTTTGCCGTGTTACCGACGGGCTATGGGAAAGGTTTGATATACCAGCTGGTACCACTGGCCGGAACGCTAGCCAATTACGTGGAGAGGCAGTTTGAAAGACAACGCAATCACCCGCCCCTCCATTGAGGTACAGTCTATCAGTGGTCTTCAGACTATACATTCTTATGATATAGTCTGGCGTGTCAGGCTAGCCCAATACCTGATTTAATCAGGAAACCATGGCAAACCCCAACAAAACTGTGCACCATTCGAATTAGAATCTGGATTATGGGGTATGTTTAGGTTGAGCCACTAAATTAGGATTAGGCTGCTGTACACTGTTTATTACTTGTTTACTAATGTTCAAGAGAGTGAAAGGTAATGCACTGCAACAGTGAAATCTGCTTGGTAACTTATACAGTGATGGATATGCACTTTAGAAGAGTTGAATGCTTCAGTTCCACTGGTCAAGCCACTGGATATGCCAGACCCTACATTGATTTTGGTTCGGTTCCCACCTTGGGTTGAAAACATAATGGACAAAAGCATCATTTGCCTGGCTACCATAGGACATGTGGCAACGCCAATATTTGCTCATTTATTGACAACCTCACATTAGCAGTCAATGAAGAAATCAGTGTAAGAATATATATCTTTACTAATATCTTTTAACTTCTAGACATACCCAATGGAGCTTGACTTCAAATGAGACTTTGTTGTCTATTATATTTAGAAGTTTCATGGAAAGGCTATCAAGTCATGCACTGACAAATGTCAGTGTGTGTGTGTGTGTGTGTGTGTGTGTGTGTGTGTGTGTGTGTATTTATATGTGCTTTAATAGGTTTGTGGGGTATTTACATTCGCAGGTTTACAGTATGCTATGTTAGTTAATGTTTGTAAACAATATTGTGTTTAGGAAATTAGAGCCAACAATATTGCTCATTAATAGGCATGTCATCTTTGTTCCAGTTTATCACCTCTTACAACCAGTCCTATGGCAAAAGATGATCTACACTACTGTATGACTATGTCTTCACTATAACAATTGTTGGTTAGCACTGTTTTTAGAGGACCATACCAAACAGCAGTGTAGCCTAAGCCACTTTTGTGAAGAGCTCCTATTAGAGTGAGAGCACCCTAGCCTAGTAACAGTCACTGAAGGCCAGACATATATTGTCCTAAAATGATGTAAGGTAATTTTGCCTTTATTTGCCCATACTTGAACATGGAACCAACTGACAGACTGCTGTTCCTTTCACCCATCCATCTCCTGATTATGCTATAGACTGAAATAACAGGCCGGGCAGGACCTTTGAAACATACTTGGAGAGAAAATAAGAGGAAAAAATCGTTTGTTTGGCTCTCTGCAAAGAATGGAATGCTAGTGTTGTTCAGACAGAGCAGAGGGGTTTTTGTTGTTGCTGTTAAATTGCACATATAGAATCCAAAGGCGTGGGGATGGTGGTGGGGGGATGGGGGGAGTCGGCGGGGGGATGGGGGGATTGTGGAGCAGGAACAACAGAAATAAAGTACCATCCGAGAAAGACAGGAAAGAAATGAGACATTTGAAAAAGGTAGCGTGTATTTGTATGAAAGCAGCATTGTGAAGGAGGTGAGGAAGGCAATGCATGCAGTCAGAGAGAGAGAGAGAGAGAGATGAGGGGAGACAGGAAGAGGAAAGAGGTGTCATGTTCCCCATCTCAGCAGGATGGGACCGCACTTGTGTGGAGCTCCGCTCGCAAAGGCCCTGCCTGCCTCATAGAGAATAGCCTGGGGGAGGCTGTTTAGTGAGCTCTTACCACTACCTCTCTCTCTCTCTCTTTCTCTCTCTCTCTCTCTCTCTCTCTTTCTTCCTCTCTCTCTCTCTCTCTCTCTCTCTCTCTCTCTCTCTCTCTCTCTCTCTCTCTCTCTCAAACACACACACATTTCTCATGGTTACAAACACAGACAACATTCCCACTCACAAATTTGCTCGGGGTCTCTTTTCACCAGTGCACAAGGAACAGCCCTGGTTCACTCCATGTCTGACTGTTTATTTATACATGTATGTTCCTCTTTCCGCCCCGCTCCTAATTTGTTGAAATCTCTGATGCTTCAGACCGACTGTGTGGTGAAAGCAAAAGATGTTTTAGGGAATGAATAAAACATTGCATTGGGCTCTGTCTGCGCTTTGTTCTGGATGTGTGTATGTGCTTATGCGAGCATGTGTGTGTGTGTGTGTGTGTGTGTTGTGTGTGTTTCAGGGTATGCCTTCCTTTTCTTCTTTTTTGTTCTCGCTCACTTTCTTTTGCTCCTTAAAAACTCTGTTTTTTTTACTGAGAGGTTGGGGAGTAGCTATATTTACAATTTGTGTTGTGTTTGTGATTTAACATGAACCTGGTGCCTGTGGGAGGCAAAAAAAAACCAGACCACAAAAAAAAATCACATTTGCCATCTGGGCACAAATCAGAATTAATTCATGGCAACAAAACTCTTTGGGTGAGCTCTTGCATGAATGTCTTATTTAACCTGGGCTTGGCCTCAACTGCACAGTAAACCCCTGGGTCTGGCTCCCGTTACTGAAACAAACTCTATTGGGTTTTCTCATGTTGGCAGTTTTAACACACACCGCACCGCAAACTAGCCTAGCCCATGTACATGCAAATGTACTGGGTTTATCCAATTTATCATGCCATTTACTGCCTCTGCTGTTGTTTTTCTTTTCAATTTTTTTTCCTGGGGTTTGTCTGTCGATTTATTCCCAGACTTCAGTTAACAAGGAAATCACCATTTTGCATAGCCTTGAAAAGTGTCCCAAAGGTAAAAAAAAAAAAAAAAAAAAAGAAAGAAATTCAATAAATAAGTATTCAGGGCAACAACAATGCGTACACCTCTACATAATGTGGCCCAGGCTGCCAAACTCAATGAGAGTTGAAGAGGAAAGTGGAGGTTTGAAGTGTTTTTCAATGCGAGCAGCAAGGTTACCACTTCAGGTGCTCCATAACGTACGTGACAACAACACTCGCTCGGGCCTTCTGCGCTGAGGGTGCGTTATCACCAGTGACCAAAGTTATGATGGGGAAATGACGTGCTGGGGAAGGAGTCGGAAGGGGAAAACAGCCAAGCTTATCACAGGTGCAGGCCCTGGATAATAACAGCCTGAAATAACAATAATCTAGAGGCAGGAGCCGATGTGCCACAGATAGAGCTAAGTCCATAACTCACCTGGGAGGAGCACCGCTATTTTATCTTCAAAGCTTTCCGCCTGCATTTGACTATCTCCTCGGGCGCCTGTTCAAGTGCATGTTAGTACACACACTGTCCCAGGTGTCCCGCTGGTTATTTATCTAGCGCTCCTGCATCTGCGTACCGTGCACCCGCCTCCATCCGCCTCCCCCCCGTCCCCATTGGTTCCTCTCTTCTGCACCATTCATGGAAAAAAAAACACAAGCTTCTGACTAGTTTCTTCCCCCCGATCCCTTTACACCTCCCCTTGACGCATTCACAATGGATTTTAATTATTCTTTTGCAAATAGAGGCCTGCTGATATAGACAGGGCGAAAACAATCAAATAATAATGATATCGACATCATTAGTCAATTTCGCGATAAATGTAAGTCAGAGATAAACATTACCTTCGCAAATAAATTGAGGGACACTGTCTAACTTCTGCCAAAACAAATTGTGACAGTTACTCTGTAATCCTAAGTGTTTGCACTGTTTTTTTTGTTTTTTTGTTTTTTTTTTCCTATTAGTGATAAGCTCCCGACAGGACGGAGGCATGCCTCGAATTGTGACAAACAAAAGCTTTTATCTACGGAGACAGGGCGCTGAATTACGACAGAGCTGCCGCTCAACTGCTAATGACACAAACCATGGAGCAGCAGCATTAAAAAAATCACAACTCTCCAAAACAATTAGATGGGAAGTCTTTAATAGCTTTGAGACTACCTTCCCACCACCCACCCCACATACTCATACCAGCAAAGGCAGACACACACACACACACACACACACACACACACTCACACACACAGAGACAGACATATACACACAGATGCATACACACAGACAAAGACACACACACACACATACATACAAAGCCTAAATAGCAAACTAACAAACAAGGGCCTTGATTTGCTAAGAGTGCCTCAAAAGGTTTGTTTATTCCAAGAATTTGTGCATCTTGTTTCTCCTCACTTTATCAATCTCCTAACATGGTGTATTTTTGTATACTCACTAAACCTCCATTAAATCACAAAACGGAACTACTTTCTCCAACCTAAATAAGGTATAATT
Source organism: Sardinella longiceps (assembly GCA_027497455.2). Lineage (NCBI taxonomy): Eukaryota > Metazoa > Chordata > Actinopteri > Clupeiformes > Clupeidae > Sardinella > Sardinella longiceps. The sequence continues at coordinate 15,112,020 of JAODXP020000031.1, forward strand.
GAATCGGTCAGAAAACACTTCCACAGTATTTATCTATTTGCATCTTTTGGGATCCTGAGAATGAAGAATAGAACCGAGGCTGTTGAAAGTCACATGGCATTCCCCTACTTAGATGACTTCAACCCAAAGAAGCATGGGGGAAAAAATCAAAAGGACTATTTGAAAATGATTAAATAATAAATCTCAAATCACCATAAAAGCAGGCAAGACTTGAACTACCCAAAGACATAACATTCCTCCGCAGCCAGAAATGGATTAGCATAAGGTTAGCTTTAGCGCAGCTAATGCGGACATATTTGCTGAAGCTTGGGGACCTGGAAATTGGCTTCTTACTTAGCGATACATCAAACTGCACACCCTGAGCAGAGCCCACAGAGAACGCTGGCACTTTCTAAATGAGCTTGCTAGCGCCCCGGGGTTGTGTGCTGTCTAATGAAATATTTGTTTTGTAAATGCAAAACACTGGCGTTTCTGCTATGGTGCTTGGGAGTCAGTGTTGGCTGGGCCCCCTCTCTCCACCAATTCTCAGGTGAGAAAAACTAAAAAGGGGGCTTATTCTCCACAGGTACCCCTGAGCACGGCACCCAATATATCCACTCTGTTTCCAAGGTGAAAATGAAAAGGCACCTAATATTTTATCAGTTCAAAAATGTTCTCTCATTACTTCCTTGCTCTCGCCTTCTCTTTGCCTGTATTTCTCTGAGGTTTTCACTTTATCCCCCTCTCTATACCTTTTTCATCCCTTCTTTTAGAGTTCTCTTTCTCTGTATTCATCTCTCCCTCTCTACCTCCCATGTGTTCTCTCTCTCTCTCTCATTCTCTCTCTCTCTCTCTCTCTCCCCTATTCTTTCCCCCTCTCTGCAGTGCTGACTGCCATATTCTCATTAAAGATGATCACATCGGCTTGCTCCCGGAGGAAGTGGGCGCATAAACGCCGGAGCGGGCCCATGCTGAGCATGTCAGGCCCATCACGGGCCTGGTGGTGGCAATATTCCCATTCGGCCGTAATAAACCCGCCAGAGTTATGGGGACATTTCCATTATGAGTCTTTGCGAGGACAAATAATATGACCTTGGCTGTCAGGCCAATTTGAGTCGCTGCCACCAGCACGAGTTAAAAGACTCCCCCAGCAACACAAATGTGAGGTGCTGGAATATATGACCAAAATTTCAAACTCTTTCATTTGTGGAAAAGCCAAAAGCGAGGGAGGAGGAGGGGGACAGGATGAGAGAGATAGAAAGGATGAGAAAGGGAGGGGTGGGATAGAGAGAGAGAGAGAGAGAGAGAGAGAGAGAGAGAGAGAGCTTTTGGGGGGCAGTTTAAATGATTCAGCAGAGCAGGGATATTTGTTTCGACAATAAAGGTGACTGGAAAAGAAATGAATGAATGAATAGAGGGCCAGAAAACCAAATAAACAGCGAGAGAGAGAGAGAGAGAGAGAGAGAGAGAGAGAGAGATCAGTTGCTTTTCAACCCAAAGAGGAGTCCACATAAGGACAAGCACAAATCATTGACAAAGTCTCCCCCCACTCCCACGCTGGCTCTGTTTGATCATGTTGACTGTGTTTGAGCTCATGTACGTACAGGAAGCATATGCCTCACATCTGCCTGGAGGACTCAATCAAACCTTGTTCAAAGAGCTGCCTCCATGCCAGTCAAATCAGACGGGCAGATGTGTTCCTCTTCCACAACCAATCAGATGGAGCGGCTCGCACATCGCACCCTGCTGTTAAACATTCTTTAAATTAGAGGCTCTCTTTTCAAAGAGAAACACTAAACAAGGAGACACACAGGCAGACAGAGAGAGAGAGAGAGAGAGAGAGAGAGAGAGAGAGAGAGAGAGAGAGAGAGAGAGAGAGGCCTGGGAGAATAACTGAAATGGATCCAATTGCTTTGTATTCATAGTAACCATTCATCTTCATTATCCTCGTCATCTTCCTCATTCTCAGCACCACCATCATCATCATCATCATCATCATCCATGTGCTAAGACCATAATTTCAGTGGGCTGGAAGAAGGAACCCAGGAGGCGTGAGAGAACATGTCTCTATGTGAAACATGTTAATGGACCCCCCGGTTTATTTTTGAACTTGCAATCTTTCTCACTCTCACCAGCAGACGGGGAGAGAGAGAGAGAGAGAGAGAGAGAGAGAGAGAGAGAGAGAGAGAGAGAGAGAGAGAGAGAGAGAGAGAGAGCATAACACTCCGGATGTTAATGAGAAAGGAGTGATTTTTCATTTCATCTGTGTTTGTGTTCATAAGGATCCCTGCTCTTTTGTGTGTGTGTGTGTGTGTGTGTGTGTGTGTGTGTGTGTGTGTGTGTGTGTGTGTGTGTGTGTGTGTGTGAGAGAGAGTGTTTGATAGAACGAGAGCGTTTGAAGCCTCTCTCTTAGGCTAGGCTTTAAAGAGAGTATATGTGTGAACATGCATCTGTCCCACTCCCTTTCAAGCGCGACTTTAATTAAGATGCTCGCAGACAAAAATATTTTGACAACGGTTTCTTACTTCCTCGGCTGCAAATGAATGGTTGGAGTGGGTGAACTTCATTTGATCTTCCATCTTTCCCTAAATGCTTTCTACAGCTTAGGCTGACTCACCTCACTGAAAAAGACACTACATGCCTTTATTAAGGGATGGGATGGAAAAAAAACACCTTGATATCAGCCTAATTTATTGCACTCTTTCAGAGACATGCTGTTTTAAAAGTGACTCCATTATGAAAGCACTGCTTCATTATGGAGTCACTGTTTTTATTCAGCATGTTCTGGGGAAAAAAAGATTAGTTTAAGTTGTAGATATCCTTGTTTTTGTTTGTTTGTTTGTTTGTTTGACTTTTTTTCATTGCCTGGTCCATG
>JAODXP020000031.1:15114973-15139973 GCA_027497455.2 Sardinella longiceps
GAGAGAGCAAGATTCTTCAGCCAAGAAGTTAGCCATGTTTATAAAATATGCACAGAGGATCCAGACAATGGGAACACCATCATTTATTTGTGCTAATAGATGAAAAGAGGAGACTCACAGGAGAGTCACAGACAGATGGAAAGAAAGAAGGAAGAGGAGAAAGATTGATTGGAGACGACAGAAGGGGGATTGGGCGGCACAGACTAAGGGAGACGGGGAGAAGTTGCGGGGGATTTGAGGGCAGAGCGGACTGACATTTTACACCTGACAAACATCCAACAATCAGCACCCGCTGCAACACCGCCATCGCCTCTGCATCAGCCACACACACACCACACACCACACACCACACCCCACCCAGGCACCCTGCATTATCGATGAGCTGAGAATTTGCCCCATGAAAAGAAAATGGAAATGTCAACCTTTTCATCTCTGATGTTAAACCGACCTAAAATATTACTCCTCGTATCACCTCTCTCTCTCTCTCTCTCTCTCTCTCTCTCTCTCTCTCTCTCTCTCTCTCTCTCTCTCTCTCTCTCTCTCCTTTCTTTTCAGTTTCTGACCTCATTCCTACTCCAGTTCAGTAGCAGACAGACGTACACCAAGATTCCCAGATTTACCATGAGGATTACAAATAAGAGCGATAAATACAATGCAGTGACAGACAAATTCAGTCCAGACATTTCCCTTCATATCATGTTGTCTCTCAAAGCTGAAAACTATGGAAACGGGATACTTTGCCTGTCAATGTAACCTCGACTGGGTGTTGAATAATAAGAATTAGTGAAAAGGACAAGAAGTCAAGGTTAGGGCATTCATTTTCTGTAAGTGTAAATAAATGTATGCATCCACTGTGTGCAACTCACAGAGGATTAAAAACATCTGCTAAATGAGTCATTGTAATTTTAATTGCAATGATTTGCCAAAGGAAACAATTCTGGCATCTTCACATTCATTTCCCTCCTCCTATTTTTATCTCTTTCTATACTCTACAAAGCCGGCGTATGCCAGTATATTTTGAAATTCCGTTTTTTCTTTCTTTTGTGTTTGTCTTTTTTTTTTCCTCTCCAAGACCCAAACCCGCTGTGTATTAAGGGGGTGTTTATTGTGCTGCTAAATGGTGGAAATCATTGGCAGGGAGTAATTAACAGAGTTATTTTTCAGGGTAATTGCTGGTTTTGTAAACAGTTTTGATGGGCGGAGAGCCAAGAGCCACGTGGGAGGTGGCGTGATTACTTATTGATTAGCACTGAGGAGGAGTGGGGGGTCTACTGGCTCAAGGTGAAGAAGGTCAGGCGTCTTAGTCATCACCAAAGTGAGACGGTAGCCATGCTATAGGGGTATAGCATTCTGGACAACAGAACAAATGCCCTGAATACATCCTGGATAACATGAGGGTCTCTCACGGGGGAACCGGATCATGAATTTTGTATTATATACCTTCGTTAGAGGAGCCACTGGTGGGAATCAGACTGCAAACCAATCAGGTATTTACAAGGTTTAAATTGAAATTCAGATCATAGATATATTTAAACAACAGCTGTTTACTGACCGTTAGAAGGGGTAGTTACAGAGATAACATGGCCGCCTGGTTCCTGAGAGAATATTTTTACAAATAAATAATGCAGGTCTTCAGACTTGTAGCTCACCGCAACAAAAATTACAAGTAAATAAATAAATAAATAAATAAATACATCACGTCTGCATCAGAGAAAGTTTGTGGCATTTACGGTAAAGAGACGGGCTCCTCTCATGTGTGCAAGGCCGCGTGGCCGGGCCAGGGCTCTGAGGTTCCCCGGCGTGCTCCCCAGGAGCTTACCCTCCGACTCCTCTCAGAAGAGCCTCCTTTCAACTTCCACCGCCGCCCTTGACATTTCCTAAAAGCCCTCGGATCTGGGGTCAGCCTTTGTAGTTTGGGATGCCCACAGAGAAAGAGAGAGAGAGAGAGAGAGAGAGAGAGAGAGAGAGAGAGAGAGAGAGAGGGGGGGGGGTGGTGGAGGTGTGGAGGGGGGGTAGAGGGGGGGTCAGAGGGTGAGAGTAATGATGCTATCAAACCTCTCATCATCGGCTGCGAAACAGGGCTGGGAGAAAGTTTGCTTTACGGCTCAGCAGCACAGACAGCCAATAACATAGCCGGATAGAGGCATAAATCAGCCTTAATAACAGCATAATGTTGGATCGATATGACGACAAAATGCAACCTGATGGAGTTGTGTGTCTGGTGATGCTGGAGGATGGATGGGAGGGGAAGGGGATGGGGATGGGGGATGAACACACTAAGATCAGCCTGCATGTGTCGCTTGAGGAGAAAAAGACAGAGGGGCACATGCAAACCCCTCAGGTCAATGAGGAAAGGGCTGAAGATAGTGTCTCTCTCAGAGCAAGACAAGTCCAGATATATGGTGAAATTACAACTGAGAGAGGTTGAGAGTGGCAAGAAACATAAGTCATTGGACTACAATAAACAGAGATTCATCTAGGATTCTAGTCAACATCGCTATTAAATCCCAAGTGAAATTACTTGGTTTGGTCGCTACGTACAATAGCATTACTAAGGAGAGCAGGGAATGTACAGAATGTTACCTTGATAATAATTGAGGCTCATCCTTCTCTCGCAAAAAAAAAGAGAAAAAAAAATGGCGTACCAAAAATGAGCCGTCATTTCAGTAAATAACTTCAAGTGAGTGCATCATTGAAGCAAACTAGAACATTCTCTTGATCCAAAATGACAGCTCACAGCTCCTGGTGTATGCACTATGGCATTTTGGAAGCAGCATCTGCAGCCAAACCACACAGTTGTCAGTAAGGGACAACCGAGCACTATCCCTGAGTTTAATTATAATCTTCCTCAGCTGGAAACTAATAAAGCACTGAACTTCTATTGAAGACATTAAACATTTCAGTGACAGTCTTGAGGGTCAGATTTTGATGGATGGCATACATGAGAGAGAGAAGAAGGGAGAGAGAGAGAGAGACAGAAAGAGAAATAAAGAGAGGGAATGGGAGAGGGGAGGTAGAAGAGAGATGGAGAGAGAGAGAGAGAGAGACAGAAAGAGAAATAAAGAGAGGGAATGGGAGAGGGGAGGTAGAAGAGAGATAGATAGAGAGAGAGAGAGAGAGAGAGAGAGAGAGAGAGAGAGAGAGAGAGAGAGAGAGAGAGGCACTGGAGCTTTGCAGCACTCACTGCTGTGCTTTGTGGTGATGAGAGGTGTGTAATGACAAACGAGAGCAGAAGCCACAGCATGGGGCCTGGCAAGGAGAACGAGCGGGGGGTGGGGTGCATAGGTAGGGAGATGGAGAGAGAGAGAGAGAGAGAGAGAGAGAGAGAGGGAGGGAGAGGAAGGAAGAAGGAGAGGAGAAGAGAAAAGGGAGGGAGGGAGACTTCTTTGTTCGGTAAATAAATAAGCAGCGCGGCTTGTCAGAACGGCTGAGTATTTATCACCTTAATAGCCACCTTGGGGTTGGTTAAATGTTCCAAGGAAACATCAAGGTCATTCCGTTGGCTAAATAACATAATAAACTTTAGTGAATGCCTGATTTGTGTGCTCCTTAATGTTGTGGAAATGACAGAGACACCACAACCAGCACCGCCTCATTGTGGTGGCAAAGCTCTCTCTAATCAGTGGTGCTATCTAGCAAATAAGGCTGCTATCTGCTGCTCTGCTGCCTCATTTACCTTGTGAGCATTAAAAGTCAGTTTGATAGAATCTCATCACCTTTCTCTTGAACACAGCTAAGCAGCTCTTTGTCTTACAGTTTCTCCTCACTGGCGAGACACATGGTGCTTTAATTAAGGCAAAACAACAAGACATTCAAGCAATACACAGATGCAACATCGCCCCCCCAGTTAGTCCAGTTTAAACATCACTGTTAGGCACTGGCTGAGTCCCAGGCCAGATGTGTGTGTGTGTGTGTGTGTGTGTGTGTGTGTGAGTGTGTGTGTGTGTGTGTGTGTGTGTGTGTGTGTGTGTGTGTGTGTGTGTGTGTGTGTATGTGAAGGGTGTAATTCTCTCTGGGACTCCTGCGTAGAAGATGAGGGAACAGAGAGTGATGCCCGCTCGACGGGCGACCCTGTCGGGTCCGCTGATCCATGCCGTACGAACAAGGGGCCAACCAATCACCTCGGGATGGAAATGACAGGCCTGGAAATTGCATCATTCTTTACCATGTCATTAAGCCCACATCCTGCCATCTTGTCCTCATCAAGACTGGGGAAGCAGCTCCTGGGGTTAAAGCTGTTTTTTTTTTTGTTTTCTTTTTTTTACACATGGTAGCATGAGATGCAGAGGATACTGTGTGTGTGTGTGTGTGTGTGTGTGTGTGTGTGTGTGTGTGTGTGTGTGTGTGTGTGTGTGTGTGTGTGTGTGTGTGTGTGTGTGTGTGTCGTGTGTGGTGTGTGTGGGGGGAGTAAATACATGTCTCTTGAGTGTCAGTCAGGGCTTCTCAAGGGCTGTAAGTGCCCTTTTGACCCTCTGAAGTGGCCACAGAGGCCCGGGATGCACTGGACAGGCCAGCTTGATGGCCGTCAAGGGCTGAATCGATACAAGGTATCCTCTCATTTTAAATATATGAGTGGGTGTAACCTTAAAAATGACCTCTGGTTTCGTTGCAGATATTTTTAACCAGAAATCACTAATGGCAGGACTATCAGTAGAATACAAATGTATTCATCCACATGGTCACACACCCCCACCCCTCACCCTAGGCTGTTTTCCATCAATGGCTCTTGTCAATATCCATCTGATTTCACTCGTGTGAAAATTGCTGCTATAAATCTGCGCAGGAAAGCCACGGCACAACAACCTGTGTGATTGCCTTTGACATACCGTCTCCACAAATATGACCAAGGCTTTGACATGCTGTCTCGGAGAATATGACCGAGGCTTTGCGTCGGAAATAAATGAAACTCAATATAGCCCTATGAAATGGCAGTCACAATGTTTTTTTTTTTTTTTTTCTTTTAGGTTGTTGTTGTTGTTGTCGAGACGGGGCACAAAGGATTTTGTAGATAAAACCCATGGCATGTGTTCTTTTGGAAAATGAATGGTCAGTTGCTAGAGTTAGTGAGTGTGGTATTGATTTTAGGGTTGTTTGAGTGAAAGGCAGGCAATCAAACGACAGATAGGCCTCAGAGTTAGTGTTTGGGATCACATGAAAGTGGAGACCCTGAGCTATGGAGCGACCTTGGGTGTCAACACAGGAAAGGGCGAGAGTGGCCATTGTTTTCATCTTTTGCTGTCCCTCTGTAAATCGCAAGGGTCATCCTGTAAAGGCCATTCTGAGCTCTATGACATTGAGACATCCCGTAATGACCAACAGCTCTTAAGTTGTCAGGCTGCTTTTTTTTTTTATTTCCAGACAGAGAAATACAGAGAATATAACGACCAAACTTTTCAGGAACTTAAATTCATTGTCCATAGAGAATACAAGCATTAACAGGCAAATGATCAATGTCTGAGTCATTAACACAAGTGCACATTTCATCAGCAGTCTCCCCTGTCACTTTTCTCCAGTCACTTTAAAATTCATACAAAAATACGAAATGAAAAATGAACCCTTGACCCGCTGCATAATTCTCTCTATCAAGGGCACTGGTCAGTCTCCCACCTCCTGAGGTAGGCTAAACCAGACTGGAGTTTATCCCCCTCCCCCATACACACACACACACACACACACACACACACACACACACATAGACACACACACTTTTAGCGAAGCAAGCATGTGACTCGAGGGTCTTAGCGAAAGATTTATTACCTTTCGCCTATCCCTTTGGCTCCTAAAAAATGGCTATTTAAAAATAAATGTTAAACAGTCAAGGTTCTAACTTTGCGAGGAAACTGCATTAACCTCATGGCCTTCAGAACTGCTCTCACCTTGAGTGCTTGTGTGTGTATGTGTCTACGTTTGTATGTGTGTGTGTGTGTGTGTGTGTGTGTGTGTGTGTGTGTGTGTGTGTGTGTGTGTGCCCACACATCTTTGGGGGAACCTGACGCAGGGGTCTCGCACGCTCCATGGACACGCTACAGTGGCCCTAACGATGGCAGAGGAAATCCCTGTGGGCTGTATCAAGTGAAAAGGCCAAAACGATCATAAGTGATGAGGCATGGCATTAGAGTCCATAGACAGCACCAGTGGTGGCTAAAGGCTTTTTTTCCGGCAAACAGCCAGATATGAGCGCCAGCACACTCTGCTATAGCGCCCCCAGCACCCACTAAAACATTTACAGCAAAGCGTTCCCAATAACAAAGAAGGAACTCTGCATGTTTTAGTTCGCTGAATGAATGAACTAGCAGTATTAAAAATCTCCCTAGCTATAAACATCGCCGGTGAGAACCATGCCGGTCAAAAAGGTCAACTTCCCTATTAGCTACTGAATAAAGAACCTTGTTTGATAACTGAAAATTCATTAGATTTCTAAAGGAAGCCTGTGGGAAGAATAAAACTTGTGTATGTATCTATATTGTGAATATTTGCACTAATGATGTTAGACCTGGACAGGTGGCAATAAAGAGACACATTTCTATGTGGCCACAGTCCTTCGTCGGAACTGCAGTGGATTCAGTCTTTTCTTTTGGTTGTTATTGGATTTGGGCCATTAGAGTTGGAGAACTCAAGTCTGGTCTTAGACTCAAGACCATGTTCTGCTTTTGCTGTCTTGTCTTGGAGTCATGTCAAAATACTCTGTCCTGACTCAGTGTTAGCCCACATTGGGAAGAGAAGGACATATAAAGACTGTCCTTGTTAGGTATAATGCTATATGGATGCATTAAAAACCTTGTGGAATGTGGCGGTTATGTTTCATGAATACTTTATCTCTATTGTTTGACTGTATGTCCTATGATGTCTGATTGATACAGATGCTTGCAAGACTAAATTTCCCACGATGATCCATATAAATTGACATGTGTCATGAATTATATATTGTGTTTAATCCATTAGGTAAACAACGTCTAATCGTCAAAAGCTTGCAGATTTGCAAAGATTTGCTTGTGCAGACTCTCTTAAGACTAAAGATTTTTTACAAGATACATTACATCTCTTTGTGCTCAAGTGATTCATTATCTGCAATGTTACTGAATGTCACCTGAAATTTGTAATTTGCATTCTCACTTAATGTAGGTGTTTTTGGCACACAGTTTGGTAGAGTTCAAGATGCACGAAAAAATTAGCAACATGTGAAATCAACAGAAGCAAAAGTGTGCTAAATACTTTGTTGTTTACACAGACATACTGTAGCTCAGCAGCTCATTACTTGCTTTGTTTACTGTAATTTCCTGACTATTAGCCGCGGCTTATACATTGATTTTGCAAAATTTCTTCCACTATGAGGTTAAAACAGGGGGGCAGTTAATATGGTGTTAATATGTTTGTTTGTTTTTTTAACCTGCATAAAACACTGTCCTGCGGCTTATACACAATGCGGCTTATATGCGGGAAATTACTGTAGTGTTTCCCCAAACCTCATAAAATGAATGCATATAAATATAGGGATTTTTTGTTATTCAACTGAAGGTGGATCATAAGATCATTTTCTCTATAATGCAGCATGTTCATTCTCTCTATAATGCATCAATACTCATGGTGAAGCCAGCAAAGTATTGTAGATAAATGCAGCCCAATACTAGCCTAGAACTCTAGACGTACCCCTAGCGGTAGCAAATTTGAATTTGCACAGCAGATACGTCTGGAGACCCCTGATAGAAACCCGTTGTAATCGTTCCTCTGGCGGCGGATAACCAATCACAGCGCGGTATGTGTACAGGAAATCGTAAGGCGGGCTTTCTACGATGACGACAGTCCTGCTTAAACCAGAGCCGTATGTAGAGATTCGTCGTTGGCTTTAGTTTTGGACGAATTGCACTTGTAATTTTCTTTGAAAGTGAAACAATAAAGTGCACTGAAGTCTTTCGTTCTGAAAAAAAATATGTCTTTGCCGTGTTCCGACGCTAGCCAATTACGTGGAGAGGCAGTTTGAAAGACAACGCAATCACCCACCCCTCCATTGAGGTACAGTCTATCAGTGGTCTTCAGACTATACATTCTTATGATATAGTCTGGCGTGTCAGGCTAGCCCAATACCTGATTTAATCAGGAAACCATAACAAACCCCAACAAAACTGTGCACCATTCGAATTAGAATCTGGATTATGGGGTATGTTTAGGTTGAGCCACTAAATTAGGATTAGGCTGCTGTACACTGTTTATTACTTGTTTACTAATGTTCAAGAGAGTGAAAGGTAATGCACTGCAACAGTGAAATCTGCTTGGTAACTTATACAGTGATGGATATGCACTTTAGAAGAGTTGAATGCTTCAGTTCCACTGGTCAAGCCACTGGATATGCCAGACCCTACATTGATTTTGGTTCGGTTCCCACCTTGGGTTGAAAACATAATGGACAAAAGCATCATTTGCCTGGCTACCATAGGACATGTGGCAACGCCAATATTTGCTCATTTATTGACAACCTCACATTAGCAGTCAATGAAGAAATCAGTGTAAGAATATATATCTTTACTAATATCTTTTAACTTCTAGACATACCCAATGGAGCTTGACTTCAAATGAGACTTTGTTGTCTATTATATTTAGAAGTTTCATGGAAAGGCTATCAAGTCATGCACTGACAAATGTCAGTGTGTGTGTGTGTGTGTGTGTGTGTGTGTGTGTGTGTGTGTGTATTTATATGTGCTTTAATAGGTTTGTGGGGTATTTACATTCGCAGGTTTACAGTATGCTATGTTAGTTAATGTTTGTAAACAATATTGTGTTTAGGAAATTAGAGCCAACAATATTGCTCATTAATAGGCATGTCATCTTTGTTCCAGTTTATCACCTCTTACAACCAGTCCTATGGCAAAAGATGATCTACACTACTGTATGACTATGTCTTCACTATAACAATTGTTGGTTAGCACTGTTTTTAGAGGACCATACCAAACAGCAGTGTAGCCTAAGCCACTTTTGTGAAGAGCTCCTATTAGAGTGAGAGCACCCTAGCCTAGTAACAGTCACTGAAGGCCAGACATATATTGTCCTAAAATGATGTAAGGTAATTTTGCCTTTATTTGCCCATACTTGAACATGGAACCAACTGACAGACTGCTGTTCCTTTCACCCATCCATCTCCTGATTATGCTATAGACTGAAATAACAGGCCGGGCAGGACCTTTGAAACATACTTGGAGAGAAAATAAGAGGAAAAAATCGTTTGTTTGGCTCTCTGCAAAGAATGGAATGCTAGTGTTGTTCAGACAGAGCAGAGGGGTTTTTTGTTGTTGCTGTTAAATTGCACATATAGAATCCAAAGGCGTGGGGATGGTGGTGGGGGAATGGGGGAGTCGGCGGGGGGATGGGGGGCTTGTGGAGCAGGAACAACAGAAATAAAGTACCATCCGAGAAAGACAGGAAAGAAATGAGACATTTGAAAAAGGTAGCGTGTATTAGTATGAAAGCAGCATTGTGAAGGAGGTGAGGAAGGCAATGCATGCAGTCAGAGAGAGAGAGAGATGAGGGGGAGACAGGAAGAGGAAAGAGGTGTCATGTTCCCCATCTCAGCAGGATGGGACCGCACTTGTGTGGAGCTCCGCTCGCAAAGGCCCTGCCTGCCTCATAGAGAATAGCCTGGGGGAGGCTGTTTAGTGAGCTCTTACCACTACGTCTCTCTCTCTCTCTCTCTCTCTCTCTCTCTTTCTTCCTCTCTCTCTCTCTCTCTCTCTCTCTCTCTCTCTCTCTCTCTCTCTCTCTCTCTCTCTCAAACACACACACACATTTCTCATTGTTACAAACACAGACAACATTCCCACTCGCAAATTTGCTCGGGGTCTCTTTTCACCAGTGCACAAGGAACAGCCCTGGTTCACTCCATGTCTGACTGTTTATTTATACATGTATGTTCCTCTTTCCGCCCCGCTCCTAATTTGTTGAAATCTCTGATGCTTCAGACCCGACTGTGTGGTGAAAGCAAAAGATGTTTTAGGGAATGAATAAAACATTGCATTGGGCTCTGTCTGCGCTTTGTTCTGGATGTGTGTATGTGCTTATGCGAGCATGTGTGTGTGTGTGTGTGTGTGTGTTTGTGTGTGTTTCAGGGTATGCCTTCCTTTTCTTCTTTTTTGTTCTCGCTCACTTTCTTTTGCTCCTTAAAAACTCTGTTTTTTTTACTGAGAGGTTGGGGAGTAGCTATATTTACAATTTGTGTTGTGTTTGTGATTTAACATGAACCTGGTGCCTGTGGGAGGCAAAAAAAAACCAGACCACAAAAAAAAATCACATTTGCCATCTGGGCACAAATCAGAATTAATTCATGGCAACAAAACTCTTTGGGTGAGCTCTTGCATGAATGTCTTATTTAACCTGGGCTTGGCCTCAACTGCACAGTAAACCCCTGGGTCTGGCTCCCGTTACTGAAACAAACTCTATTGGGTTTTCTCATGTTGGCAGTTTTAACACACACCGCACCGCAAACTAGCCTAGCCCATGTACATGCAAATGTACTGGGTTTATCCAATTTATCATGCCATTTACTGCCTCTGCTGTTGTTTTTCTTTTCAATTTTTTTTCCTGGGGTTTGTCTGTCGATTTATTCCCAGACTTCAGTTAACAAGGAAATCACCATTTTGCATAGCCTTGAAAAGTGTCCCAAAGGTAAAAAAAAAAAAAAAAAAAAAAAGAAAGAAATTCAATAAATAAGTATTCAGGGCAACAACAATGCGTACACCTCTACATAATGTGGCCCAGGCTGCCAAACTCAATGAGAGTTGAAGAGGAAAGTGGAGGTTTGAAGTGTTTTTCAATGCGAGCAGCAAGGTTACCACTTCAGGTGCTCCATAACGTACGTGACAACAACACTCGCTCGGGCCTTCTGCGCTGAGGGTGCGTTATCACCAGTGACCAAAGTTATGATGGGGAAATGACGTGCTGGGGAAGGAGTCGGAAGGGGGAAAACAGCCAAGCTTATCACAGGTGCAGGCCCTGGATAATAACAGCCTGAAATAACAATAATCTAGAGGCAGGAGCCGATGTGCCACAGATAGAGCTAAGTCCATAACTCACCTGGGAGGAGCACCGCTATTTTATCTTCAAAGCTTTCCGCCTGCATTTGACTATCTCCTCGGGCGCCTGTTCAAGTGCATGTTAGTACACACACTGTCCCAGGTGTCCCGCTGGTTATTTATCTAGCGCTCCTGCATCTGCGTACCGTGCACCCGCCTCCATCCGCCTCCCCCCCGTCCCCATTGGTTCCTCTCTTCTGCACCATTCATGGAAAAAAAACACAAGCTTCTGACTAGTTTCTTCCCCCCGATCCCTTTACACCTCCCCCTTGACGCATTCACAATGGATTTTAATTATTCTTTTGCAAATAGAGGCCTGCTGATATAGACAGGGCGAAAACAATCAAATAATAATGATATCGACATCATTAGTCAATTTCGCGATAAATGTAAGTCAGAGATAAACATTACCTTCGCAAATAAATTGAGGGACACTGTCTAACTTCTGCCAAAACAAATTGTGACAGTTACTCTGTAATCCTAAGTGTTTGCACTGTTTTTTTTGTTTTTTTGTTTTTTTTTTCCTATTAGTGATAAGCTCCCGACAGGACGGAGGCATGCCTCGAATTGTGACAAACAAAAGCTTTTATCTACGGAGACAGGGCGCTGAATTACGACAGAGCTGCCGCTCAACTGCTAATGACACAAACCATGGAGCAGCAGCATTAAAAAAATCACAACTCTCCAAAACAATTAGATGGGAAGTCTTTAATAGCTTTGAGACTACCTTCCCACCACCCACCCCACATACTCATACCAGCAAAGGCAGACACACACACACACACACACACCACACACACACACACACACACACAGAGACAGACATATACACACATATACACACAGATGCATACACACAGACAAAGACACACACACACACACACACACACACACACACACACACACATACATACAAAGCCTAAATAGCAAACTAACAAACAAGGGCCTTGATTTGCTAAGAGTGCCTCAAAAGGTTTGTTTATTCCAAGAATTTGTGCATCTTGTTTCTCCTCACTTTATCAATCTCCTAACATGGTGTATTTTTGTATACTCACTAAACCTCCATTAAATCACAAAACGGAACTACTTTCTCCAACCTAAATAAGGTATAATTGAATCGGTCAGAAAACACTTCCACAGTATTTATCTATTTGCATCTTTTGGGATCCTGAGAATGAAGAATAGAACCGAGGCTGTTGAAAGTCACATGGCATTCCCCTACTTAGATGACTTCAACCCAAAGAAGCATGGGGGAAAAAATCAAAAGGACTATTTGAAAATGATTAAATAATAAATCTCAAATCACCATAAAAGCAGGCAAGACTTGAACTACCCAAAGACATAACATTCCTCCGCAGCCAGAAATGGATTAGCATAAGGTTAGCTTTAGCGCAGCTAATGCGGACATATTTGCTGAAGCTTGGGGACCTGGAAATTGGCTTCTTACTTAGCGATACATCAAACTGCACACCCTGAGCAGAGCCCACAGAGAACGCTGGCACTTTCTAAATGAGCTTGCTAGCGCCCCGGGGTTGTGTGCTGTCTAATGAAATATTTGTTTTGTAAATGCAAAACACTGGCGTTTCTGCTATGGTGCTTGGGAGTCAGTGTTGGCTGGGCCCCCTCTCTCCACCAATTCTCAGGTGAGGAAAACTAAAAAGGGGGGCTTATTCTCCACAGGTACCCCTGAGCACGGCACCCAATATATCCACTCTGTTTCCAAGGTGAAAATGAAAAGGCACCTAATATTTTATCAGTTCAAAAATGTTCTCTCATTACTTCCTTGCTCTCGCCTTCTCTTTGCCTGTATTTCTCTGAGGTTTTCACTTTATCCCCCTCTCTATACCTTTTTCATCCCTTCTTTTAGAGTTCTCTTTCTCTGTATTCATCTCTCCCTCTCTACCTCCCATGTGTTCTCTCTCTCTCTCTCATTCTCTCTCTCTCTCTCTCTCTCCCCTATTCTTTCCCCCTCTCTGCAGTGCTGACTGCCATATTCTCATTAAAGATGATCACATCGGCTTGCTCCCGGAGGAAGTGGGCGCATAAACGCCGGAGCGGGCCCATGCTGAGCATGTCAGGCCCATCACGGGCCTGGTGGTGGCAATATTCCCATTCGGCCGTAATAAACCCGCCAGAGTTATGGGGACATTTCCATTATGAGTCTTTGCGAGGACAAATAATATGACCTTGGCTGTCAGGCCAATTTGAGTCGCTGCCACCAGCACGAGTTAAAAGACTCCCCCAGCAACACAAATGTGAGGTGCTGGAATATATGACCAAAATTTCAAACTCTTTCATTAGTGGAAAAGCCAAAAGCGAGGGAGGAGGAGGGGGACAGGATGAGAGAGATAGAAAGGATGAGAAAGGGAGGGGTGGGATAGAGAGAGAGAGAGAGAGAGAGAGAGAGAGAGAGAGAGAGCTTTTGGGGGGCAGTTTAAATGATTCAGCAGAGCAGGGATATTTGTTTCGACAATAAAGGTGACTGGAAAAGAAATGAATGAATGAATAGAGGGCCAGAAAACCAAATAAACAGCGAGAGAGAGAGAGAGAGAGAGAGAGAGAGAGAGAGAGAGAGAGAGAGAGAGAGATCAGTTGCTTTTCAACCCAAAGAGGAGTCCACATAAGGACAAGCACAAATCATTGACAAAGTCTCCCCCCACTCCCACGCTGGCTCTGTTTGATCATGTTGACTGTGTTTGAGCTCATGTACGTACAGGAAGCATATGCCTCACATCTGCCTGGAGGACTCAATCAAACCTTGTTCAAAGAGCTGCCTCCATGCCAGTCAAATCAGACGGGCAGATGTGTTCCTCTTCCACAACCAATCAGATGGAGCGGCTCGCACATCGCACCCTGCTGTTAAACATTCTTTAAATTAGAGGCTCTCTTTTCAAAGAGAAACACTAAACAAGGAGACACACAGGCAGACAGAGAGAGAGAGAGAGAGAGAGAGAGAGAGAGAGAGAGAGAGAGAGAGGCCTGGGAGAATAACTGAAATGGATCCAATTGCTTTGTATTCATAGTAACCATTCATCTTCATTATCCTCGTCATCTTCCTCATTCTCAGCACCACCATCATCATCATCATCATCATCATCATCATCATCATCATCATCCATGTGCTAAGACCATAATTTCAGTGGGCTGGAAGAAGGAACCCAGGAGGCGTGAGAGAACATGTCTCTATGTGAAACATGTTAATGGACCCCCCGGTTTATTTTTGAACTTGCAATCTTTCTCACTCTCACCAGCAGACGGGGAGAGAGAGAGAGAGAGAGAGAGAGAGAGAGAGAGAGAGAGAGAGAGAGAGAGAGAGAGAGAGAGAGAGCATAACACTCCGGATGTTAATGAGAAAGGAGTGATTTTTCATTTCATCTGTGTTTGTGTTCATAAGGATCCCTGCTCTTTTGTGTGTGTGTGTGTGTGTGTGTGTGTGTGTGTGTGTGTGTGTGTGTGTGTGTGTGTGTGTGTGTGTGTGTGAGAGAGAGTGTTTGATAGAACGAGAGCGTTTGAAGCCTCTCTCTTAGGCTAGGCTTTAAAGAGAGTATATGTGTGAACATGCATCTGTCCCACTCCCTTTCAAGCGCGACTTTAATTAAGATGCTCGCAGACAAAAATATTTTGACAACGGTTTCTTACTTCCTCGGCTGCAAATGAATGGTTGGAGTGGGTGAACTTCATTTGATCTTCCATCTCTCCCTAAATGCTTTCTACAGCTTAGGCTGACTCACCTCACTGAAAAAGACACTACATGCCTTTATTAAGGGATGGGATGGAAAAAAACACCTTGATATCAGCCTAATTTATTGCACTCTTTCAGAGACATGCTGTTTTAAAAGTGACTCCATTATGAAAGCACTGCTTCATTATGGAGTCACTGTTTTTATTTGGCATGTTCTGGGGAAAAAAAGATTAGTTTAAGTTGTAGATATCCTTGTTTTTGTTTGTTTGTTTGACTTTTTTCATTGCCTGGTCCATGTCTTCTTTCATTCCTTTGCTCATCTCTCTCCTTGTCCTGAGAAGTTCTCCGCATCTATATTACATGGCCCTCCACTCTCTATTTCTCTCACATTCTCTGTCCTCTATGTGTGTGTGTGTGTGTGTGTGTGTGTGTGTGTGTGTGTGTGCATTTCTCACCTTTTGCTCCTGTCGACCCAGTAATCCCCCCGTGGTTTTGCCTAGGCTGCTTCAGGCTTATCAGCATCAATCTGTCTGGGTTGTAACATGAGATTACAGGAGACCTCCACCAATATGTACCCCCAAAAAAAGGAAAAGAAGAAAGAAATACCCCCCCCCCCCTCCTGTTTCTGTGCTGGCTGACCTGACACTCATCATTGACTTGGGCGGCTCCTGACCTGCCTGTGAGCGGGGAAGGTTTAGACGGCCTGCATCCCTCTGCTCATCAATCTCTATTCATTCCACCCGTCTGTCTGTCCAGCCACTCGTCCATCCAGCCGTCTGTCTATCCATCCGCCCGTCCGCTGTTCTGCCTGTCTGTTTGCCTGTCGGCATCCCCTTGCTTCTTGGCTTGATTGCCTCCCTGGGACAATAACATGCTCTGGCAGCTGATGCAGGCCTCTAGCCCTCTCCTCTCTCTGTATCTGTCTATCTGTCTTGCCCTCCATACCTTCCTCTCTCTATCTCTACCTCTTTTTTTCTTCCCCTCCGTCCATCTCCCTGTCAGTGTCTGTCCCGTCCAGCGTGGAGCGGATAGTGATCTGCTTCGTCTCCATGAGGTCCCGTCCCCATCGCTCCCTGACCTCTCTGCTGACATGTCATTGGCTTAGCTGCATGCTGCTCCCGTCTGCGCTGGCTTGGCCGGGGCCGGGGAAAGCTGGGCCGGGTTGAGCTGCTGAGATATTCCCTCCCTGCCGAGTTCATTCACCTCACAGGTTCATTCATCTCATTAGGACTCCACGGCACCACCGCCATGTCTGACAGCCGCTACACAACACACACACACACACACACACACACACACACACACACACACACACACACACACACACACAGCACCTCCATCATAGCGGCCCACACAGATATAACACAAACTAGGAATTCTCCCTGTACAGCGTAGAGCATACACATGTATGTAGTAATATTATATGTCATGCATTATATATACAGCTGCATTACAGTAGCCTATGGAACATTCCGGTGTCTCTCAGTGGATTGTGGCTATACAGGCGATATGGATGATGTAAAAGATAAAAGCTGATAAAAAGCCCTTTAGTTTTTTTTTTTTTTATAGAAGCAGGGCAGGCAAGGGTTAGAACTAGATGGTTGGAGGCCATTTTGTTTCCTAGGTAGAGGTGAACATGCATGTTTTATGAGGAGGTATGAATGGCTGTAGAAATATTACTCATAAAGGGCTTTGCAATTAAAGGCCCGCCAAAGCTAAATCACCCCTCCTCGCGCAAGATCATCTAGCAGCTCGAGCATATGAAAACTACTAATGAATCTCAACTGAACATAAAGTTTTTAATTCCTGCTGGGATCATGAAGGAGTGCATATTATGGCCTGAAGGTAAAAATCGGGAAATGACTTTCATGTAAAAAAAAAAAAAAAAAAAAAAAAAAAGGCGAGCACATCATAAGCCTCAAGGAACTTTAGTCTCTCTCAGTCCATCTCGGCGCCGCTACATGAATCTCATTCCTCATCTGCCATGGCCTGTGTCAGTCCACACGCACCCCACTCTTGTTTTCTTTCACCTTAAGCACTGTTGGCTTCTTACATCATCGTTACATTCTCAATCATATCTTTTTTTTGCTCTCTCTTTTGCACCTCAACGGCATTCATATTTGTGAAGTGTCTTTGAAGTGCGGGAGCTTTTGGCAAGGCGCTGTTCAAAGAGCAAATCTATCTCTGACTGGGGATGATGTAGATGCTGGCATATTACTCCTCCACTCCAGTCTGCGCTCTATACTCTGACAGTTGGCGCAATGCACCTCCTAGAATGGAAAAGAAAGAAAGGATAAGAGTCGTGTGTGTGTGTGTGTGTGTGTGTGTGTGTGTGTGTGTGTGTGTGTGTGTGTGTGTGTGTGTGTGTGTGTGTGTGTGTGTGTGGGTGTGTGTGTGTGTGTGTGTGGGTGGGTGTGTGTGTGCAGAAGGGGACATGGGATGGTTAGGTGGGGTTACTTCTCGGGTAAGCATTAAATAAGAATTCTTCTGTTGGCCATTGCAGACGTCTTGCTGTCCCTAGCTACAGTGTCCATCTTTAAGTCCATGCTGCCCATACAAAGACTGCTTCAGAAAGGGGATGTAATAAGGACTCCTACAGCAGGTGGGCTTCAGGAGGTGGAGGGAGACCATCACACAGACACTCCAACAACAGAGGCCCTCCAGAGAAATCATTAAGGGCTACATTCCTGGAATAATTTCTCTGCTCTGAGTCTAAGGTGTTTTTTTTTTTTTTCTCCCTCTTTCTTTTCCCTGCAGTCTCTCGGCATTGCCTGAGGCGCCATCAGTCCATTGCTACCTGTCTCGGTGCTTCCTGACGGTGCTCGGGGTAAATAATTGACTGCTTTTGCTCGTTCGCCACGGTGCCATGGCAACCGTTGTGTCCGAGCTCCTCCAGCCCCTCGATCAGCGGTGTTCTCCCGGAGCGAGCGAGCAAGCGAAAGGCGCGCTGCTGCCGCAGTCAATCTGGAGTGAGCGGGCCGAGCCCCAGAAGCTCACGGCGGGTGTGATCTTACATGCTCTATAGCCACTCAAGAGAGGGCTGGAAAGGCCACAGACACAAGGGGTACATCTGACAGCACCAATGCTGCTACTGCTACTGCTGCTGTTGATTTTTTTTTCTGGCTAGTGATGTCAAGAGTTTTTTTAAGCCTTTTTTTTTAAACTGCTCTACCCCTAAAAAAGTCTTGCAGTTCACATTGTATGTTGCTATTAACACATCTTGTATATGGTGACACAGATTTATGGTGCATGATGTATGAATGTCTCTCTCTGTGAGTGTGTGTGTGTGTGTGTGTGTGTGTGTGTGTGTGTGTGTGTGTGCGCGCGCGTGCGTGTGTGTGTGTGTGTGTGTGTATGTATTTGTGCGTAGGCAAGTGTGTGGGAGAGGGTCTGTGCATGCACAGTTGTTGTGCATGCCTCGTCCGTCTAATCAACTTTCCGAAACATTTGTGAATGTGACAAGTGCCAAGATGGGGGAGAGCAAGACGATGGGAGAAGACTGTGGAAAAAAAAGTCTGTCCAATCTGTGCAATGAGCAAAATCTGTGCTGGCACAGTTGTGCATCACAATCCCTCCTGTGGATCCAATCCAGAGTTGGTTTGCAAAGCACACACACACACACACGCACATAGACATATCCATACAAACACACACACATACCATAAATGACAGAATTTTGAAAGCTGAGTTTTACACTAATTTAAACAGGTAGTACAAGTTTGTACATGACCTGAATTATCTAGGAGCCAAATGCCAGACTTAAAGTGCAAATCTGTTATGACAGCTCGCTCGTTTGATTCACGCCCGGTAATTGCAGCTGACCTTTTTAAAATTCCTCGCTTTCATGTCAGTGCCAATGTCCTTCATAACCACTTTCTCTTTCCATTTGCTTTCGTCTGTCTTGCTTTCTCTCCCTCTGTCATTTATTCTTTGGCTGATTGTTTGTCATTTTTTTTATTATATTATTTCTTTCATTCTATTGCTTTTTTTTCACTTTGTTTCTTTCGTTTTGCTTTCCCCCTCCTTCCTTTCTTTCCAAATCCTTCAACCAGACATGACAGCTGTTCACACAAACTGTTATGGGAGCCCACCAGGGAATGCAAACTTCTGCACTTCGGATTTGAGTGATTTGTTAATTGTTTCAAATGGTTTGTGTCATCCAGCAGCTATGCTCATATTCTCAAACTCTCTCTAAAACTCTAGAGTTACATACACACCTCAGCTCATACATGAATTTGCACTTGCGCTGTATGCATGTATAATATGTGTTTGTTTTGAAGACACAGTTTAAATGTAAAAGAAACATTGGTAACACTTTATTTGAAGGTAGCGTCATAAGACTGACATGACATTGTCAAGAATCTGTCATAAACTTTATAAACCTGTCATGACTTCTGACATACCCTAACCCTAACCATGACAAATACCAGGTGACACTTCATGACAGAAGTCATGACAGGTGTATACATTTTATCACAGATTCATGACAATGGCATGTCATAGTTAATGACAGTGTCATGTCAGTCTTATGACGGTACCTTCAAATAAAGTGTAACCGAAACATTTACAATGTAGGCTACATAACAATATGTATACTTGTTTATTTACGGAGGGTTTTTTGAGGAAATAAATAAAAAAAAATGCATGAGCAGTTCATGTGCTACATACACCACTGTTGTAAGTATATTGCTACACTAATTGTTCCAAGTATAATTATTCCACAGAAAAGCAATGTCTGTGAGGGTGTGTTTGAGTTGTCAACTAATGTTAACCTGGAGGCATTTAGAAAAGGTTAACCCAAACAGTAGACCTCATTATTTTGCACTTTCTATATTCATATTTCGTAATAAGCGCCACCACACTTCTGCACCTACCTCAGTATGTCTGGATGAAGGCACAAAAGAGTGCGAACAGCAGCTCCCTATTAAGGCCCCTTTAACTCTGTGCTCTATAAATAGCACAGCAGCTGTCTACGAGTAAAGTGTAAATTGCTCGCATGTAGCCTACCTGGCCCGATGAATTTACTTTGCCGTGCATCAGTGGCATGGTGCCACTTCTCACACAGAAAGAGAAAACAGGAAAACAGGAAATGTACATCCTGGGGTGGGAGAAATCCTGCCCAGGGACGCTATTGTGGAACTTGAGGCCCAGCTGCAGTGCTCCATCAACCTCCGGTGTGCCAAAATGCCCTGGCCCAGGCCTTCCCCCCCCACAGGTGAAAGCCTTTCCCCATAGTCCTGTGCCACACTCTGACACGCAGGGGTCGCCAAAAACAAAGTGCGGCCCCCAAAAGTAGGCTTCAGGGTCACACTGTACCACATTCCATACCGTGCCCTACATCTAAAAATGGACTCCTTGGCCAAGATTGCACTGACCTGCTACTTACTGTGCAGCCTGAATGCACAAGTGAGGAGGCATTCAATGCAATAACTGACACAAGCCACTTTGGCATGTTCCAGATTCTTCTGTGAAAGCAAACCACACCGAGTGCCACTTTCAAGGTTCAGTGTCTTGAGGAGTTGGCTCTGGAGGAGAGAACCATCGGCCCTGAAATGTGGACGGGGGAGATACGGGGAATGAAACAGCACAACTCACTCAACCCCTGTTCAATCTCTTTTGAGGCCACAATACAAAGCAAACTGCATTTTGAGAGTGACACGCATCCTTGAGCTTTTGAGAAAGTGAATTGCAAGATAGAGGAGTTTGTGGAATATTCAAATAGTATAATATTTTAGCAAAATGACCATCGAGTCTAAGGAATCAGACAGAATGCTCAATGCTAACCAGACTCCACCATGCACAAATGATTTGCACTAAACTATATGTAAGCAGTGGACACAACATATTTTGTTGCCCTGTGAGTGTTGAGTTCAGAACTATTGCATTTCTCTTTCTCTCTCTCTCTCTCTCTCTCTCTCTCTCTCACCATCCTTCCATCCTCTCCCTTTCTCTCAGCCCTCTGACACTTCCCCACTCCCCGCTCTCAGTTTGGCAGGTGTGTGCCCGGAGGCCTAGCTGCTGTTAGCATCTACTGTGGGTGTTTCTCATAATGAATAATCACCACTTCATGAGCTGATTACACTTCCTCCAAAGTGTCTCTTCCCCCTCTGCTTCCTGACACTTTAGATTAGCTTGAACCCATAGAAGAGGGAACATTTAGACACCACTTTCCTTTTTCCTGCCTTTTTGACTTACAGTGTAGTCGACCCTTACAAGTAGATAGAAACAAAGTGGAGAGTGAAGTCTGTGTGAATTGGTGACTTTTTGTAGCCTGGCGATGCCATCCTATGTACCTCCGCTAAATATTTTATCTCCATACATAGTCTGGACCAAGCCCCTAGCTGCCTTTCCTCGGTTACTTACAGTTTAGCCAATCAACACACAGTTTAGAGCGATGTCTCAAATTTTTGTAGTCCTACAGGATAGGAACGCGTTTGTTATTCTCCCCCCCACTTTCAAATTACATTCACAAAATTGGTACATGACATTAGCGTCCATGATCTTGAGGATTTATTGCCACTACAATGTCAAAATAGATCAGAACTTGCCAGAGATCTGTTAATACTGAAAGCGAAAGTTGTAGGCGTGAGAGCCAGACTGTAGTCAACAGTCGCTTTTGCCCAGGCTAGACTGTTTGACTAAGCAGAGCAAGGCTAAATAAATAGATCATATTGCACCAGTATCCAGTTGGTCTTTTCATGTCTTGACAAATCAATGAAGTTTGTGGTAAGAGTCAACAGGAGACACACACAGAATCTCCCTGGAATTCCTGAATCCCATCTCTAATCGTACATCAAACTTGGGCCCTGCATGACAAGGCCATGATGACGAGCTTGGAATAGACAGGAGTACTGTTCAGAAAATGGAGCTGCACAGAATACTGAACATTTACATACATACACTGCATAATTATGTAGCCAATGAATTAGTCACACAGCTAGCACACAGTGAACTGAACACGGTGAGGGAACACACACTCTATCTCGGAGCAGTGTTGCTGTGGTGTCAGGGGAGCAGTGAGGGTGTCTTGCTCAAGAGCACGAGAGTGCAACGATAAACCACTTCGCCCGCCCACATTTTCTCTATGGAATCGGCCACCCTTCAGTTCAGTTCAAGTAAGTCCAAGGCCTTAACCAGGAGACCATGGCTGGCTCTGATTTATTTACTTGTACTGCAGAAGAAAGGAGAGCAATAAACAGTAAATGGACTGCATTTATGTAGCGCCTTTCTCCAACGTATCTTACATCCACCCATCGACGTCAGAGACTGCAAATCGGGAGTGAACAGTGACAGGAACAGGAACAGTGTTGTGCTCAGGGACACTTCAGTGGGGCCAAGAATGGCTGGCTTTGAACGTGCAACCCTTTGGTTAGCGAAGGTCTCCTCTGCCTCCTACACCACCATAGTGTCCGAACACAGTCCTGATAGGGAGGAGATGTGATGGGCAGATGCACACTAAGGCTGGACCGGTCAGACAGAGGTCACTGTGGCCTGGGTAGCAAAGTGGAACCTGCTCTACTTATTCATGCTCAGAGGTGGACGGCTGTCCCATTGTCCTGCAGTGAGAGCCATGCAAGCCAGGCTAATTACAACCCTAATCCCGTCAGGAGCCGCTGGGACTGTTTGTGTGTGTGTGTGAGTGTGTGTGTGAGTGTGTGTGTGTGTGTGTGTGTGCGTCCTCAAAGACAACATCTGACTCAAAGGTACTATTAGTAACTTTCCTTCTAAAAGCACATGTCCTTCATCCACTTAACCCTATTGCCACCACACACACACACACACACACACACACACACATACACACACACACATATATATACAAATCCATCTACTCTCAAACAAAAACAGACAAATTTGTCTCCCCCTTTTCTCTCTTAGTCCCTTTCCATCTTGCAAGCACACACACACACACACACACACACACACAGACACACACACAAATGAGTGCGCTCACACTGGCCATTGTGACTTAATTTAATTAGTCTTTCACCATTAAAAGAGATAATCAGGCGGAGAGTGGGGGAAGAAGTGGTGGGCATTAATGCAGAGAGATCGTAAGCCGACTTGAGATATCTGATTCAATTTGTATGCAGACTGACAAACGCACTGGCAAGGTCACGGATTGTGAGGAGGCAAAGGCAAGGCGTTGAAAAAGCAAAAAGAGCAAAAAAGAAAAAAAAAAAAGGCAAAGAGACTGTGTGCTTTGGAATGCGTCTCTTTCTCTCTCTCAGCCTCTTTATTCTCTTCCTTTTCTATCTCTTCCTGCCATTGTGCTTTTCTTTATACAGTTCCTCAGCATAGTTGGCTATTTTGTCAGTAATCAAAGCCTTTGTAGGCCTGTGGATACCGAGGTCCTTTGAGAGGACCTGGATACAGAGATATGACACGCTGTACGGATAACAAAAGTCTGTGAGTTGGCCATTACCTCGAGACTGCAGACACCAAACTGAGGTCATGGCTCCCTAAAAATACAGAGGATATGCCAAAATACATCTTAAATGGATGAATAAATATTAGGAGAACAAATAAAAGCTTTATGGACTGAGCAATGGATGTTGTTTACAAACAAAGCAGGACTTTGTTTATACAAATACTAATATGGCTCATGGGCACGCACACAATCGACCACCCACTCACAAGTCTGCACTTAACTGGACATCATCACGTCCTCCTGAAACTCACTCAACTCAACTTTCCAAAGGTGGCTCGAAGTCACCTCACAAGGCGCTGCCACTGAGCAATTCAATAATGCGAAATTAAATAAACAAACACGTTTAAAGGAATGGATTACTTCAAACAGTGGGGAGGCCTGTTCAATGGACAGGCCATAAAAAAAGAAAGAAAAAAGAAAAAAAAAAAAAAAAAAAAACAGCAGGCCACAACGATATGCTGCACGTTCCCCTGCCTGCTTTTGCTTGGCGTGACCGTCTGGCCAGGCTGATGAGCATCAAATCACATTTGCTGTGCTTTAATATTTCATTAGGCGAGGACATATTTGATTTTCTTCCGCCTTGACGGGGCCTGTCTCTCCCTCCCTGTCTGTCTCACTCAATTCAGGGGCCCTGGGTGGAGTCAGCCATTGTGTGTGTGCGTGCGTGTGTGTGCATGTGTGTGTGCGTGTGTGTGTGGGCCCAGTGAGTCCACATGACACAGTGTGGGGAAACTTTGTGTTGCTTCACATCACTCGACATGACTGTTTAATGGAAAAACACCAGGGCACTCAATCCATTATCTGGGAGCGCCATTCAACTAATGCTAATAATGGGAATACAATGTCTCCATGGCTTTGTTTTAAAGGAGCATAATTCCATTCCCCGCCCGCTCAAATGGAAGTGGGAATAACATCTGAGGGATCTGGAACTTTTTACGACTTCAGACTGAGCTTTTTAGTGAGCAATGATGTGACAAGTAGAGGTGACCTCAAGTTCAGTGGAGGTGACGTGCAGAAATGATAATGAGTTTTAAGTCAGAGCTCAAACTCTTCGGAGACAAGCGAACAGCCGCGGAGTCCCCAGACTAGAGCAAAAAAGGAAATGGCTACACTTTAACGAAGGAAATAAAAAAAAGGCCTGTCACCTGAGCTACACTCCCAGCGTAGCTCATCGTGGCTAAGATGTTTAATTCAACAAGCACCAATGTGCCCGTGCGGCAACTTCAGCACAAGCTTCCCCCCGAAATGAAGTTGCGAGCTGACAAGGTCATTAACGAAGTTTATATGGTAATGCAGACATGCACGACACAACGGCGTGTTTTTCGCGGTGACCATTGTTGGCGCATCAGCCATTAAGCGCTGACCTAAGCATCGGGGAGGCTGACAAAGCACCAATTCGGCATTAGTCAGGAAAATGTTAAACAGCTCTAAGGTAATATTTATGTAAAGAGTGCCATGGGAACTTATGAAAGATGAGGATGTTATTTCTGTCACAGATTTGAAATATTGCCACTCCTTAATGGCAGCAGTTTTCACACGAAATTATGTATTTATTGCCCATTACTGAGATGTAGTTGATTGGTCTCCACTCAAATTTGAGCTTCTTTTCTTTCTCACTGTGCCCTTCTCTCACTCAATTGAATTGCTCTCTCCTTTCTTCTCCTCTCTATATCACTGTCATTTTTTCCCCTCTTTTCTTTCTCACATTCCCCATGTCTATCTTCCTCTCCGTCTCTCTCTCTCTCTCTTGGTGCTGAGTCACTGTGGACTTTGTGCTTTGTTAAGGTGCTGCTGTGTGTTTTTGGTCAGGCAGATGAATGGGCAGCCTCC
>JAODXP020000031.1:15149973-15159071 GCA_027497455.2 Sardinella longiceps
ATCTATCTATCTATCTTGTACCTGATGCTTTACCCAAGATGTGTCAATCTACAACTAACAGCTGATTTCCACCAAAACCTGAGCAAGTGTGCGTTCACGGTAGCCTAGGCCCACCCATACTTCCTGTCGCTGCATGAAGTTTTACAAGTCAGTATGTCCAAGGAGACAATTTCCTCAACTCTCGAGCCCCAAAAATCAGGACCGAATGAGTTCTTAGAATTTTTGGTCCGTTTTCGTCTACAATTGATGTTAACAGGTTAGTCCATGCACATTGCACATGGACTCTGCGTGGTCTCTCTGCGGTAAACCACGCTACCCGCTAAAATAGAAACAAGTATACGCAGACACAATAGATTTTTAGTGGAGACCCGCACAGGTTAATCAAGGCTTCTCACCCATCCTTTCAAACTGGTGGAATACCCTTCCCAAGACTATTAGAACAACAAGCACTACTACTTTCAAGAAACTCTTGTCTTGAATACACATGGTGTGCTGTCTGTCTGGATCCTAAAATTGAAAGATGTCAGCATTATGTAGGACCTAATAGTTTCAAAAATGCTCCAGGAAGATTTGATCAGACATGAAGCATTAAGGGAGAGATAGGATACTGTCTCAAAATTCTGGCTCTCTGGAATTAGCACCACTGTGAATAATGCCAGTGAGCATGGCAACATGCTGCGGGGGATGGGGGTGTTGGAGGTTGGGGGCGGGGCGCGGGGGCATGGCATGTTCAATTGGAAAGTTCACGGCGTTCTAAGCACAGCATGCATGGCGGCGTTTTAACGGGGCGGACGGAAAATTACCGGCACAGCAAATTAAGATCGCAGGTGGTTTAGTGGCCCCCTTGGAAGCCTCACAGGATGGGGGGCCCCCAGTCTGAGCCCTGAGCCATGGGGGGGTTCTGAGAATCAGAGAAAATTACAATCTTATGTACCACACACACACACACACACACACACACACACACACACACACACACACACACACACACATACAGCATCACAGTGTCACACCTTCTCTGACAACAGAAACATGCACTCTCTAAACTCCCATACCGTACATAAAAGAATGCCCTACCTCACAGTCATACACACATTACAGTAATTACTGACTCTAGGGCCTCTAAACATACAAACCCACTGTTTGAACCTGAGAGTACACCTATAACATTCACAAGTGCAATTTAGAATGCTATATCTCTTTCCTTTCCGTTCACTCCAAACTTGTTGTCATCTGTGTCTGAGTCCAAAGCTTTTTAATGTCCTGATAAGCATGCCAAGTGAGGGGTTACTTCTGCACCCCACTCC
This sequence comes from Sardinella longiceps, assembly GCA_027497455.2. NCBI lineage: Eukaryota > Metazoa > Chordata > Actinopteri > Clupeiformes > Clupeidae > Sardinella > Sardinella longiceps. Next base: position 15,151,281 of record JAODXP020000031.1, read on the forward strand.
TCTCCGCCCCCATACGGTGGTGAGTGTCTGGCCTGAGATTGTGGTCCTGTGGAGCCGGAGAGAGGAGTCCAGAGTGGCCTGTGCTGAGTGCCTCTGCTGGGGAGAGGGAGGGAGGGCAGTCATGGAGCCGTGCCCAAATCTCCTCATGAGAATTCCTCTCACAGCCCACTGACCTTGAGGTGAGCTCCGGCCCCTGTGCTCGCCACTGTGCATTACAATGTCCACTGGGCACTGTGTCTCTCCTCTCTCTCTCTCGCTCTCACTCTCTCATGCTCAAACGCTCAGTCTCTCATCTACTCTTGCAGTCATTCTGTGTCTGTCACCGTCCCTTTTCTCCTCCTGCCTAGTACTACTTTACTTTAGGTCGTCGCTTTCCTTCAATAATTACTTTCTTAGTATTTAACTTCACTCTCCTTCTGTATTTAGCACTTCAATAATTGTTTGTCTGGTTCTCTTTCCTTCACCACATTTAGCTGTGCAAAGGTTGAAATATTCACACTCACATTCTCACTTGAATTTTTTTTTTACAAGCAAAAGTACACACATAACTGCTAATGGAAAAGACTTCATGCATCTGAAGCAAGGGGGGCTTAGAAAACGCTTCCGCTCAGCAAGCTACACGATCTGTGGTGTGTAGTGCACAGATGGTGGGACAACAGTAAGATCAAGGCTAGGGGGGAACAGGACAGGACATTGCTTCTCCAGTCCTGCACAGCAGTTTGCTTTTGTGCCTGAGGTGAATGTCTCTCTACCTCTTGTGTGGGTCACAATTTTATTTCATTTCATGTTTTCTTTTTGTATCTTAAGCACTTTTGATTATAAAAAAATGGTCAGAGGTTTCACAGTGGAAAAGGAGAACACAGAGAGAAAAGAGAGACTGTGTAGTGCGAGAGAGAGGAGAGAAGAAAAAAAAGAATTCAATTTAAAAGTTTTCATCTTTTCATATCCTTGGAACAACATTTTCAACAGAAAATCCTTCGGCGACTAAATTTGAATGAGCGACTTGGACAAAGGCTCAAGGTAACGCGTCTAAGCCTAGGGCCTCCTTATCCAAACATGAAATGACGCAGCGCTGAATAGAGGCCACAGAGTGACAGCCATCTTAACCTTGCTGAGGCGAAGGTGACAGAGGGAAACGCTGGGCCAGGGTGTCACGATCAGCCTTGCTCAGAGGACAAACTGGGTTCCTCTACACAGGAAATGGAGCCATTGCCACTACTGTTCTTCAAAAAAGTCATCAGTAGTGGAAGAAAGAAGAAAAGAGGAAGAAAGAAAGAAGAGCGAAAAATAGGAAGGAGATAGGTATATTGAGGGATATTGGCTAAAAGAGAGAAGAAAAAAACAGACAGATGAGATTTTTAACAGAGTTTTAAAGGACAGGCAAAAAGAAAGGAAAGGGCAAAAGGAAGGAGAAAGGAGAGAGGTTGAAACATATACAGGAAAAGAGAAGCAAGCATGTCAAATTGTTCAGCAGTGAGATCTGACTGTGCTGCATTTGAGAGGGATTTGATAAATGCTTTGTGATGGGTGCAAGGGAGGGGAGAGAGGGGGGTAGAGAGTGGGAGTGGGAATCCAACAGTCAAATGTGACATGGTGCTCTGGATGTCCTCTTTGATGTCCTCATTTCGCCCTGGGATGGAAATTTGGCCTAACAATGATCACAGACAGGAATGGAACGAGAGCGCTATCTCTCTGCGTGACTGTATTGCTACGGTACATATGAGTGTGTGTGTGTGTGTGTGTGTGTGTGTGTGTGTGTGCATCAAGCAGTGCGCATCAACATCACACACACACAAACACACACACACACACACATATGTGCACATACATGTCTTTTCAGTATTTTGCTCCTTATTTCCTCACTCTTTCCTCTCCCACTCCAGGGCTGTCATTGTTGTCAGGCCAGGGGAAGAAGAATCAACAGAATGAGAGTCAAGAGGAGCAGCTCTCCTGTCTTATATTGTCTGAATGCTTGGGGACCAGGAGCAGTACAAAAAAAAAAAAAAAAAACGACAGAGTAGAAAAGATGAAAGGAGGAAAGATTGAGAGAAAAATATCACCTTTAAGTTCAAAAGCGAAGTCCAAGAATTGTTTCAAGGATTCATGTCATTATTTCAGGGGTCACCAGCAGGTGATGTTTGTCATTTCTGAAATATGCATTTGACCTAGAATCGGAATTGTTACTGTTGTAGTATAAGTTTGTGCTAATTGCATAGCCTGGACCCATCCACCCTGAATGACACTTCATGTTCAAGGTAGTATGAACAACCTGCCTATTTTAAGCTTTTCCTGTTCCCCTGAAATAGGGAACCAATAAGAAGTCATGTAGGCCTTTTTTACAGACTATAAGAGACCGCAGAAGATGAGCCTAACAAAACTAACTGTTTAGTAATAGCAAATGCTTATTTTTTGGTTGTGCCTAAAATCGAAGGAAGGGGCCATCTATATCCATCTATAACATTTTTAAAGCTTAAAATGGAACTTAGATTCTATTGGTACAACTGGATTGTAAATTTAAGTCATATGTTTGCTATCTGTAATCTGTGTTATTGGTCGGTATGCAATATACATGCAGTATGTCTGCACTGCTATATATAGAAATATATATATATATTTATTAATTTTTGACTTGTATCAAGGGAAAATTGACTGTCAACACAATTGTGACATCTTCTGTGTCTATAAAGTCTATACAAAACAGAGAGTCAAGTCATCAATTGAAATATTCCCCAAAGCTCACAGTATAATTCGAACACTGGAACCTGAGTGGCATTGTTATAAGTATTTGCCACACCAGAACCAGGCTCAACACATGCAGATGATCTAGGTGTGGGAACACAGTGGATCCTGCAGAAGCTGCACTGGACTCCATAAATGCATTCAGAACCATTGCAGGTGTATGTGAAACTGTAGCGATGAAAGTCTGTCACAGAGCTCATTCATTTCCTCGCCAAATGTTCATGTTCCATTTCACGGTATTCCAACTATTTCATGCTGCGTTTGTGACAAGCTGCCTCCATTTTGATCTGTTGGTGGCATCTGTTTCCTAGACATGAGGGTGGAAGATACAGGATTTTTTCCAGGTTGTGCTTGAGTGCAAGTCTAAACCATTTCCTCTGCAGACCTCTCGTGTTCTCGAGTCATTATGATGAACAGCCGGAAGCTGTAATGACCCTCGCAGAATTAACAAGTATTAAAGTGTGTGTGTGGGAGACAGTTCAACACTTTGATAAAACAATTATGTTTGCTAATTTTGGACAAAAGAGGAGAACCCAGAACCCCCAGACCAATGTTACCACCATCAAAAAAATAGAGTAGGCCTATAGAAAACTGCCCTCTACAGTACTTGCACAAAAAGAGAGGAAGATGGTCACGGAACCATCTAGAAAGACTAGTTCTAAAACTTAACTCCGTCGTTGAGCCCCACTTCACAGCTGATGAGACAGGGAAGGGAAGAGAGAGATGGGGGGGGGGGGGGCTGTAAGTGGCGGGGGTGGCTTCTGAAAACCACAGGGTGTGCTCCTGGTTGTCACTCAAGCGCTCCCACTCCTAACTCCTCAGCGGACTCCCTGTGAAAGGACACATCATACAAAAGGACAGGGGAGAAGTAAAACAAAAAATCCTGACGTGGAGAGACACACTGGGAGGTATGGGAACAGAAGGCAAGTAGTCATTGTGATTTACACCAAGTACAGATGTAAAAAAAAAAAAAAAAAAAAAAAAAGAGGAAGACGAAAGAATGAGAAAAAAAAAAAAACATCCTGATTTATTTGAGCAAAAAATGAGCAGTTTAAACAAACGACTCTCTGGAGAGTAATCAGGGGAGACAGAGAAGGAGAGAGAGGGGATCATTTGGAGAAGTATGGCATAACGGGACAGAGTAAATTACAGTTTAAAAGAGGAGGGGGTGTGTTTTATAAATCATGCATGTGTGTCTTAAACGACTGCTCTGCCATTCCCTCTGCCTCCCTCCGCTATGAATAAGCTATGATGGAGGTCTGACAGCTGCAAGTTAACAGGACACGCTCGTCCTCCGAGCCACTGTTTGTGATTGCCTCATCTGTCAGTTGCTTTATAGTTTTTGTGGTTGCTTCTTAGTTATGTGCTTCAGAAGTTGCCCACAAGTACCTTGGGTTCTGATGGAGCTCGACTGACTTTTTTTTATAACGTTTTAACATAAAGCCACTGATATCTGAGATACTATGTGTATGGGTGAGGTGCGGTGGATTTTGTGGGATTTTTGTTTGTTTTTGTATGTGTGTCATTTATGAATTCTCATTAAATTGGCGTAGTATATGTGATTATGAGTTATTTTGTGAAAAGATCATTTCCAGCTGCCAATAAAACCAGCCTGCTGGGAGACTGACAGACACACGCATCCACACGCACTCTCTCACACACACACACACACACACACACACACACACTTCTCTCACACAAAAACACCTTAATCAGAAAGTTAGACATGCATTGTTGAGTGACAGCTGAGGGGTGACTAATGCACTCATCCTCCTACCGTGAGGCCAGGTTGCCATGACGGCAGATGGAGAGAAAGCAGCGGTAGCACTTCTTCCCCCCATCTCACATTGAGTCTGCACCAGTGCATTATGGGTAGGCAAGGTTGCCATGTAAATGAAAAGTGAGTCAGGGGGCAAAGTACTGAGCATACGCGTGCATCTGGAAAATAACTGAGATATGAGAGGAAAATTTAACTCATCTTCAGAATTCTCTCTACAGGTAAACATGGTCAAATTCACAGACTCACAAATTCACATGGCAGAAAAAGCCATTAATGTTGAATCAGTATGTGAGTCGGTACTGCAGCATTTCAAAATAAATCGCACATTAACTGTTTCAATGATTAGGTTATTTGGAATTTAATCACTATAATTTAAATCTTCCATTATGTATTAAATGAGTGAATGATCAACATCCAATTGGACTTAAAATTTAAATTTTTGTCTAATTATTCCATAACACGGTTATTCCACACAACTTGTTTTTGCCACTGCGACCAATAGGAGAACGACTCCAGCAGTTTATCAGTTCAACTCACACTTGATTATCGATCCTAACAAACATTTACAAGATGCAGGTGGAGTAGTTTCAGCTCCCTTTCGACAGTAATTCTGTCAATAGTGGCCCATCCTCCTTTCTGCGCAAACACACCTGAATTTACTCCTGATGAGAGAGTGAAGGAGCGAGCGAGCGAGCGAGGGGGAGCGTCTCCCATACGGACGCTTAGCTAAATGTTTGCTCTGGTGTGAGACGGGCGGCAGGGGGAAGAAAAAAGAGATCAATCATGGGCCGCGAGTGTGTGGGCCTGACAGCAGCATATCCTTGGGCTGTTCCTCTGCAGGCAAGGTTAGGTGGAAGAGTGGGAGGAGGAGGAGGAGGTGGAGGAGGAGGAGGTGTGGGCAGTGTTAGGCAATTATAGGCAAATAAATCACCTCAGCCCATGACTGTGGCTTTTCAAATAGAAAATGCTTTAAAAGCTCTGGCAGCGAGGCCAAACACATGGCAAGCATGCACACAGCAATGATCTTACAGTTTAACCTTTAACCCAGCTAAGAAGCACACCTGCACCTACAGTACATTGTATCCACCCAAGATACACACAAACTATTATGTGGAGCTAGAAAAATCTAGTTTCAGTGAGTCAATCTTACCATGTCTTGGTACTTCTTATAGGTGATTTCACTAACTGGTAGTGCTGTCAAATGATAAAACAAAATTGGATCAGGAAATGTAATAATTTCCTTAACTAAGAATTTAAATAATAGGGTAGGTTGCATCCTTATTTTGCCCTGGTAGAAACATGCTAATTAGCTGCCCCCCCCCCCTCCCCCTAAAATGGAGCAATAAACACACAGCCCCCTACACTCACTAGAAGGGGTTCCATCCAACTTATTCGCATTAACAAAAATTCGGCGTAAGAATATTCAATTTGGCACACGTTTCCACCAACTGTGTAATTAGCGAATAAAAAGGGAGCATTGTGCTAATCAAGTGATGTGAATGTGGAATGTGAATATACAACAGTTAAACTGTTTCCATTCAAATCACATTATGGCTTATTCGCATTAAATTAATCCACCACTCTGAAGCCAATTAGATTTATATTTGCATGAGTGGAAATATGTGAATTTTGCTGCAGCAAGACAACCATGAATTTAGCTCAAGTCCATAGCTTTCTAGTTTGACGTGGTAGCCGTTCCATTTTCTGAATTTTGCTGAATTGAGCATAGTGCATGCCAGGGAAGTTGAATCATAAGATAAAGTAAAATGGCATTGTATCCACACACAATTTCACACAATGATAATGTAATGGTAATTGTATGTTCAGATGGAGGTAGAATGAAACGGGATGCTAAGAAATGTAAATCTCTTTAAGATGTGCTACTTTGGGGCCAATCTAATCATGTCTTGGTTCTTCTTATAGGTGACTTCAATTAGTAATGCTGTCAAAAATTTGATAATTTCCTTAACTAAAAATTTTAATAATAGAGTATAGGGTAAATTTTAATAATAAGGTATGCATCGCTTATTCCAATTAGCTCTTGGAAAAAACGTGCTAATTAGCTCTTTTTCCTCCTCAAATAGAGCAATAAACACACATCCCCCTACACCAGGGGTGGGCAACTTATTTTAGTCGAATGGGCCACATTGGCGTTTAGATTTTCACAAAAGGGTCCGGATGTCAGGCGTGTTGATGTCGGTAAATTGGCAAGTCTCAAACAAGTAGCCTCACTTTCTTCATAGGACATGATTAGACATGCAGCGGTAAAAAGGGGGATTTGTATTTCATGACTACAACAAATTTGATAATTTCCTTAACTAAAACTCAACTAGCAAGGTATTTCAGAGAACATAGCAATCAAACAAGCATGGCCAAGTTCTTCAACATCAGCTCACAAATAAGAGGCATTTTGGGTTCAAATTGTACAAAACCAACTGCAGAGAGTGTTATAAAAATAGCCTAAAGAGTCAAAGAATTGGTAAGCAAAGTAACTTTTGAAACTTTCTGCCTTTCTTTGTGGAGAAAATGGACTTCATGTCAGGTGCACGTCAAACTTTTTCTGCTGCCTGCAGGTCAGTTGCTATGGTATGCATGGAAGTTTGCTTGACAACATTCAACACTGAATACAGAAAACTGATTTTTTTATTTGTTTATTTTTTTATTGATTGATTTAATTTGATAAAGTAGTTAATAAGATGTAGTCCCATTAATTTCACCTTCTATAACTACGTACCCTGGGAGTTCCCATGCTCCTTTGCACGCTTATTTCATTTCACTCTGCAGAGCAGCATGGTGACCATGGCCGTTTTTCTCGCCTGCTTTCGGTATCCAATCGCAGAACAAAAAGGGATTTGTACGGCCCTCGATTGCATTTTACGTCACGTGGTGGCTCTGGTATTGGCTCTGAGGTATGTACAGACGCTATGATAGACATTCGTAGAGCACAATAAACGGCTATGGACAATTGTAAGCGATGCTTCTGCTACGAGAAATGCAATAGGTAGGTCCCCAGACTAAATATCACTTGTGATTTTAGTTTGGCATTCGCCAGGCTAATAACTACGTAGACCGTAATCGCATTTTGCTCCCATGACTTTGATGAAGTGCTTTACTCCGCCAATCTGCCATCTTTGCTTTTCACACACTTCCCATGCTGAGGATGTTACCCTTAGCCTGACATAGCCCACCCATAATACGAATGTTCATCCGTATTCATGGTCTGGGGACGGTCTTCATGGGAGGGTTTACATCAGTAGAGAGACAACGGACCA
>JAODXP020000031.1:15159171-15161671 GCA_027497455.2 Sardinella longiceps
TTCATGTGCTACATACACCACTGTTGTAAGTATATTGCTACACTAATTGTTCCAAGTATAATTATTCCACAGAAAAGCAATGTCTGTGAGGGTGTGTTTGAGTTGTCAACTAATGTTAACCTGGAGGCATTTAGAAAAGGTTAACCCAAACAGTAGACCTCATTATTTTGCACTTTCTATATTCATATTTCGTAATAAGCGCCACCACACTTCTGCACCTACCTCAGTATGTCTGGATGAAGGCACAAAAGAGTGCGAACAGCAGCTCCCTATTAAGGCCCCTTTAACTCTGTGCTCTATAAATAGCACAGCAGCTGTCTACGAGTAAAGTGTAAATTGCTCGCATGTAGCCTACCTGGCCCGATGAATTTACTTTGCCGTGCATCAGTGGCATGGTGCCACTTCTCACACAGAAAGAGAAAACAGGAAAACAGGAAATGTACATCCTGGGGTGGGAGAAATCCTGCCCAGGGACGCTATTGTGGAACTTGAGGCCCAGCTGCAGTGCTCCATCAACCTCCGGTGTGCCAAAATGCCCTGGCCCAGGCCTTCCCCCCCCACAGGTGAAAGCCTTTCCCCATAGTCCTGTGCCACACTCTGACACGCAGGGGTCGCCAAAAACAAAGTGCGGCCCCCAAAAGTAGGCTTCAGGGTCACACTGTACCACATTCCATACCGTGCCCTACATCTAAAAATGGACTCCTTGGCCAAGATTGCACTGACCTGCTACTTACTGTGCAGCCTGAATGCACAAGTGAGGAGGCATTCAATGCAATAACTGACACAAGCCACTTTGGCATGTTCCAGATTCTTCTGTGAAAGCAAACCACACCGAGTGCCACTTTCAAGGTTCAGTGTCTTGAGGAGTTGGCTCTGGAGGAGGGAACCATCGGCCCTGAAATGTGGACGGGGGAGATACGGGGAATGAAACAGCACAACTCACTCAACCCCTGTTCAATCTCTTTTGAGGCCACAATACAAAGCAAACTGCATTTTGAGAGTGACACGCATCCTTGAGCTTTTGAGAAAGTGAATTGCAAGATAGAGGAGTTTGTGGAATATTCAAATAGTATAATATTTTAGCAAAATGACCATCGAGTCTAAGGAATCAGACAGAATGCTCAATGCTAACCAGACTCCACCATGCACAAATGATTTGCACTAAACTATATGTAAGCAGTGGACACAACATATTTTGTTGCCATGTGAGTGTTGAGTTCAGAACTATTGCATTTCTCTCTTTCTCTCTCTCTCTCTCTCTCTCTCTCTCTCTCTCACCATCCTTCCATCCTCTCCCTTTCTCTCAGCCCTCTGACACTTCCCCACTCCCCGCTCTCAGTTTGGCAGGTGTGTGCCCGGAGGCCTAGCTGCTGTTAGTATCTACTGTGGGTGTTTCTCATAATGAATAATCACCACTTCATGAGCTGATTACACTTCCTCCAAAGTGTCTCTTCCCCCCTCTGCTTCCTGACACTTTAGATTAGCATGAACCCATAGAAGAGGGAACATTTAGACACCACCTCTGCCTTTTTGACTACAAGTAGATAGAAAAGAAGAAGCAAAGTGGAAAGTGAAGTCTGTGTGAATTGGTGACTTTTTGTAGCCTGGCGATGCCATCCTATGTACCTCCGCTAAATATTTTATCTCCATACATAGTCTGGACCAAGCCCCCTAGCTGCCTTTCCCTCGGTTACTTTACAGTTTAGCCAATCAACACACAGTTTAGAGCGATGTCTCAAATTTTTGTAGTCCTACAGGATAGGAACGCGTTTGTTATTCTCCCCCCCACTTTCAAATTACATTCACAAAATTGGTACATGACATTAGCGTCCATGATCTTGAGGATTTATTGCCACTACAATGTCAAAATAGATCAGAACTTGCCAGAGATCTGTTAATACTGAAAGCGAAAGTTGTAGGTGTAGCCGGTGGCGGTCCGCACCGCACACGGGTCTCGAAACCCGCCATCCCGCAAGCTACAAACTCCCGGCGTGGGAGTCGAACGCTCTAACCAACTGAGCTAAAAGCCAGAGCTTCTAACTCAGCGTGTTAGAAGCGCCGATGGAATTGGGTAATGAGGATTTACACACTACCACCGAGCTAGCCGCCCTAGCTGGCCTCCGTTACACTCACCCTCCAAATCCTCACTCCCATCCGGGTCACGGCACCAATGTAGCCGGTGGCGGTCCGCACCGCACACGGGTCTCGAACCCGCCACCCCGCAAACTACAAACTCCCGGCGTGGGAGTGGAATGCTCTAACCAACTGAGCTAAAAGCCCGAGCTTCTTACTCAGCGTGTTAGAAGCGCCGATGGAATTGGGTGATGAGGATTTACACACTACCACCGAGCTAGCCGCGCTAGCTGGCCTCCGTTACATAGGCGTGAGAGCCAGACTGTAGTCAACAGTCGCTTTTGCCCAGGCTAGACTGTTTGACTAAGCAGAGCAAGGCTAAATAAATAGATCATATTGCACCAGTATCCAGTTGGTCTTTTCATGT
>JAODXP020000031.1:15164171-15166671 GCA_027497455.2 Sardinella longiceps
ACACAGTGTGGGGAAACTTTGTGTTGCTTCACATCACTCGACATGACTGTTTAATGGAAAAACACCAGGGCACTCAATCCATTATCTGGGAGCGCCATTCAACTAATGCTAATAATGGGAATACAATGTCTCCATGGCTTTGTTTTAAAGGAGCATAATTCCATTCCCCGCCCGCTCAAATGGAAGTGGGAATAACATCTGAGGGATCTGGAACTTTTTACGACTTCAGACTGAGCTTTTTAGTGAGCAATGATGTGACAAGTAGAGGTGACCTCAAGTTCAGTGGAGGTGACGTGCAGAAATGATAATGAGTTTTAAGTCAGAGCTCAAACTCTTCGGAGACAAGCGAACAGCCGCGGAGTCCCCAGACTAGAGCAAAAAAGGAAATGGCTACACTTTAACGAAGGAAATAAAAAAAAGGCCTGTCACCTGAGCTACACTCCCAGCGTAGCTCATCGTGGCTAAGATGTTTAATTCAACAAGCACCAATGTGCCCGTGCGGCAACTTCAGCACAAGCTTCCCCCCGAAATGAAGTTGCGAACTGACAAGGTCATTAACGAAGTTTATATGGTAATGCAGACATGCACGACACAACGGCGTGTTTTTCGCGGTGACCATTGTTGGCGCATCAGCCATTAAGCGCTGACCTAAGCATCGGGGAGGCTGACAAAGCACCAATTCGGCATTAGTCAGGAAAATGTTAAACAGCTCTAAGGTAATATTTATGTAAAGAGTGCCATGGGAACTTATGAAAGATGAGGATGTTATTTCTGTCACAGATTTGAAATATTGCCACTCCTTAATGGCAGCAGTTTTCACACGAAATTATGTATTTATTGCCCATTACTGAGATGTAGTTGATTGGTCTCCACTCAAATTTGAGCTTCTTTTCTTTCTCACTGTGCCCTTCTCTCACTCAATTGAATTGCTCTCTCCTTTCTTCTCCTCTCTATATCACTGTCATTTTTTCCCTCTTTTCTTTCTCACATTCCCCATGTCTATCTTCCTCTCCGTCTCTCTCTCTCTCTCTTGGTGCTGAGTCACTGTGGACTTTGTGCTTTGTTAAGGTGCTGCTGTGTGTTTTTGGTCAGGCAGATGAATGGGCAGCCTCCAAACATCCATTTCCTCCCCCACTTCCTGCTGCTGGCCCACCAGCCAGCCTCCTGCAAACAGATTCTGTCCCTGACAGCACATTCCAAATGAAATGGTGCTGGCAATGAAGCACTGGACCAGGCCAGGTCAACCACACACACACACACACACACACACACACACACACACACACACACACACACACACACACACACACACACACACATACACACACACACACACACACACACACACACACACACACACACACACACACACACACACACAACCACACACACACTTTTTTTTTCTCTCTCCCCTGTGCTCTAACTTCCATTTTTTTTTTTTTTTTTTTTTTTTTGCACTCACGCTCTCGTCTCTTGTCATTCTGGCTTGCTTAACAGGGGGCTGTCAGCTGCATGGATTTCCCTCCCAAAGGAATAGCCCAGTCCCAAGCACTCCAGTTCCCTTTTCCTCCCTCCCATGGCTTGTCACAAAAGTCTTCAAGCTTCAAGCTGAAAAGTGCTGCTGCAAACTTATACCCCTAGCAAAAAAAAAAAAAAAAAACTAATATGTTTTATTTGTTTCAAAGTTTGCAGAACCTTTAACTTATTGTAGATCCAATTAGATATAGTTCTTCTGCATCAGCAGTCGCCCACTACTCCACACAAAGCAGAATGCATTAATGGAAACACAGATGTGGATACTAATCGGGTAAAAAGTTGAGATCAATACATGCACTGCAAACATTACGAAGTCAGTGTAGAGGGAGATACAGTGTTGATTGGCTAGACGGCGCCCAGGTAAACAGTGTCTGGTCCAGACAGCACAACGGTGTAAATGCTATCGACGAGCAGGACTCTCGAAGTGCGTCGCTCTCCACTTTCCTCCTAAGCAGCCATCAGTTGGGGCCCCTGCATTGCCGATGTCCTCCTGTTTGACAAATCCCACTCCTGTTTCACGGGGACAGTAGAGCGGATCTCATGGCTAAGTGGGTGTAAGTCAAACTGCCAATGCCTGACTCTGCCTTAATTGCAACGCGGGGACAACAAATCAGCACAAATGGCCTTGGGGCCACGACGGGAGAGAGAGAGCGAGAGAGAGAGAGAGAGAGAGAGAGAGAGAGAGAGAGAGAGAGAGAGAGAGAGAGGCCAGGAGGGGTGGAGGGCTGACTGGCTCTGGTGGGGAAGACTGGTTCAGACTATGACTTGAGCTCTGGCGATAGGTTTCTCTCTTCAGCATGGCGGACAGGAAACATTTGACTTAATTAGAGAATGCACTGTAGGGGTGTACATGTGGATCTCCAATAGCTCAGGGTAATGCTTTGAGAGACCAGCTGGTATGTGTGTGTGTGTGTGTGTGTGTGTGTGTGTGTGTGTGTGTGTGTGTGTGTGTGTGTGTGTGTGT
>JAODXP020000031.1:15171671-15224171 GCA_027497455.2 Sardinella longiceps
ATCAAATCTACTTTGTACATTTCCTCTGCTCTTAGCTATATCACTACTGTTTTAACTGTGAAGAATTTCTTTCAGAATCATATTCAGCGCTCTAGGACATATTGTAAGGAAAAGACCTAGGCCTTTCTTTGCCTGGCTCAATATTATTTAGCAGAGGCAAAAAAAAATCCAAGAAGTGACATGAAAAAATATATACATTGGCTTGACAGACTGCATTTGTGCTATGTAAATATCCCAAAAGAAATGGTACCTTTAGAGGAAAAAAAAATGGCTCCCAACTGGCATATAGTGCAGGAATGAATAAATGTGTCTTCAGTCTTGATGTGTGTAGACACATGCATTAAAGCGGTGCAGGGAATAATCCAAAGGCGCAATTGGAAGCAACCAACCCCCGTTGCGACAGCCTTTTTTATTTTTTTGTTGTTGTCAGTGGTGTGCGCATGCAGTGCTCTTTATTCCCTCCTGGGCTTCCCCAGTGAGCAGACCTAAGTCCCATCCCTCAGCAATAATATATGAGGAGTAAACACCATCAGTTCCTTATTGTCATATCACATGCACATTCCTTCTCCGAGCAAGGGAATGTTACCTGCGGCTATGCTTAGTGAGGCTGTCAATCAATGTGTTTGTGTGTGTGTGTGTGTGTGTGTGTGTGTGTGTGTGTGTGTGTGTGTGTGTGTGTGTGTGTGTGTGTGTGTGTGTGTGTGCCAGTTTGTCAATTTGTTCTTGTGTGAATTTGTATCGCTGTGTGTGTCTGTATGGATCAGTGTGTACTTTTGTGTGCATGTGTGTGTATGTTGTTTGTGTGTGTGTCTCTCTCTCTCTCTCTCTCTCTCTCTGTGTCGTGTGTGTGTGTGTGTGTGTGTGTGTATGAGAGAGAGAGAGAGAGAGAGAGAGAGAGAGAGAGAGAGAGAGAGAGAGAGAGAGAGAGAGAGAGAGAGAGAGAGAGAGAGAGAGAGATGGGGCAATGAAAAAGGACAGTAGGGATTGGCAGGGAGGGCAAAGTAAATGTTTACCAATTTCTCATTTCTAACACTTTCAGCTGTCTATGACATTCCAGTGAGGAGAAACAACTCTTCAAGAGCACCATCACCCCAGTGGCATCTAGAAACATATTGTCTGTGGAGATGTTGAATCACAGACCTCCCTCTTGTGTACACACACTACACTACACCTCTCCACAGATGTATTTACAACTGCCAGGTAATATTTCTAGAAGATCTGGCATTTGTCCTGGGAGCACACCATTAATACTATAATAGCTTGGCATCCAAGTATTTTCTTCTTCTTTTGCACGCACACACACACACACACACACACACACACACACACACACACACACACACACACACACACACACACACACACACACACAACATACAACAACTCGAGTGCATTATGACTGCAGAGCTGCACAGCCATCTAATGAAATACCCTGGGATTTTTAATGCAAATTGCTATTGTTTAATTAACTAGCAGTGGGGAAACAGTGAGGGGCAACCAGTTGCATGCTAAACCAGCAACAGCATTTTACATTTGCCTCCGAAGCCATTGCTTTCCAAAGAAATCTCATTAGCCATGGGACACTAGATCTTTGTAGCACATACAGTATTCACTGCCCACATGTCATTTTTCAGGACCTGTAAATTATTATCTTCCTTGGGTTTCATTTTTGGAAATCCACAGAGATTTTGCCAGAGGTTTGATGTGACTGGTGAAAAGAGGTGGGTGTTTACAGCAATGGATATCCAAGCGGCTAACAATATTACCTTGGAAATATGTGGGTGCATTGTTTCTCATTTTGCATGACAAACTGATTTTCTGAAGGGCACTGTCTTTGTCAGGTCAAGTGTGAGAGATTGAAGAGCTTATTTATGCAAGGCTGCACGATTTCTTGTTCTTACCAGTGTTCAGTGAGTACTTTTGACCAATATGACTCCTAGATGTACAACAAACTTTAAATTACATTATAATTAGAAAGGTGGAACATGAAGCATAAATTAAACCACCATCACGCACCACTGCTCATGAATATCAACGTGTGTGGCTTCTTGCTATTATCTCAGAAAAATGAAACAAAGACACTTCAGAGAAAATTGTATACACGGTGTGCAAAAACATGCATGTGAGAAAAAAAGTGGCAGGCTGAAAGTTAGGTCCAGTTTCTTCTATGCTACTTATAGACAGGTGCTTGCAGGTCTACATGATCTAGCGTTGCTCAGCTGTTCCTATACTCTCACACATGATGCACACGTACATGCAAAGCACTGGGAATGGCAATTCACCTTTTTCACCTGGCCACCATGTTCTGAACGAAAACGAGGCTCGGGTGGTAAAACTAGAGGAAGTGCCGACGAAACGTTAATTTAATTCAATTCAATTTTATTTGTAGAGCGCTCAAATACAGTGCATCGTCTCACGGCGCTTTACATGCAGTATGGGAAGCATCCATGAGAAACAGGGGCAAGGAAAAACTCCCATTCCCAGAAGCTACTTCTGGGGAAGTTTTACCACCCAAGCCTCGTTCTAGTCCCTCATAGTGACGTAGGTGAAAAAGGTGAATGGCAGCAGGTAGCAGAGAGCAGCCATGGCACCTTGAGGCTACTGTGCGACTCCTTCCCCGGCTCCCACATTCCGTTTGAGATTCACAGGCACATCCTCAGTGTCAATCAGCCCTCCAATTATGCTTCCACACAACAACACAGGCTTTTATAATAGTTGTTAAATAATTGTTGCAGTAATTTTGTTTATAATTAAAGTCAAGCAAAACAATGAGCAACCAATCACTCACTTAAATACAATAAATGTACTGTATGTCATGTTTTAGACTTCCCCGCTGGGATGGAATTGTCTTATGAGAGAAAAAATTGGTTTCTGTTCTGTTAGCACAAAGAGGCTAACATATGTAAACTCTCTGTCTTCTCTCTGTTATATGGATTCAATCACATTCAATCACATCCACCATTGTTAGTTTGTGAGTTGGGTTAAGTCTGGGTCAATGTTTGAGGCATATTACGGTGGGATGGGTGAGGCACATTGGATCTCCATAATGAGTCAGACAACTGTGTATTTTTTTCTAAGAGTAACGCTCTGCCCATTTCAATGACTGAGCTTCAAGCTACACTTTTAGGCAAAAACAATTTTGGTCTTTTCATGCTAAGTAATGGTATGGTAGAACAAATACCTGTGATAACCTCTGCAGAATAATAACGTGCAAGCACAGATAACAGATTTCAGAATACATGGCCTGAGCTCTAGGCATAGATTATGAAAACTACTGGTCTCTTTCTCACTGTGTGTGTGTGTGTGTGTGTGTGTGTTGTATGTGTGTGTGTGTGTGTGTGTGTGTGTGTGTGTGTGTGTATGAAATTCTCCCTTCCAGAAGATGTCTGGCAATCAAATGCAGAGCAGATCATGGAGAGGCCGAGGGTCAGCTGCCCCCTTTCACTTGTTTTCCACTGCCTACAGCCTTAGCCTGGCGATGCCATCCTACATACCTCCGCTAAACATTTTATCTCTGCACGTAGTCTGGACCAAGCCCCCTAACTGCCTTTCCCTCGGTTACTCTAGGGTTTAGCCAATCAGCACACAGTTTAGAGCGATGTCTCAAATTTTTGTGGTCCTTCAGGATAGGAACGCGTTTGTTATCCCCCACCCACACTTTCGAAATTACATTAACAAAATTGGACATGACATTAGCATACATGATCTTGAGGATTTATTGCCACTATGATGTCAAAATAGATCAGAACTTGCCAGAGATCTGGTAATACTGAAAGCGAAAGATGTAGGCGTGAGAGCCAGGCGAGAGAATACGTCATATCCAAACGGAAACCTATTTCAATTGCATTGGGCCAGACTGTTTGACATAGTCAACAGTCGCTTTCGCCCAGGCTACTACAGCCTCACTTGCACACAGGATTGATATTGGGTGCTCTGTATGTAGGCACGTGAGTGCCTAAGTCACACCTGTCAAACTCATGGCCTGCCATAGCCTGCAATTCTGTTTGGCCCTGCAGATAATATCTAATGTTTATCAGAACTGGCCCAAATGTACTTCACATTCAGGATTAATACTTTAGTTACCACAATGCACTGCCATTGTGCTGGTATTACATCTATGGAGACCCGCGAGTGTGACCCTTGTCCCCTCTACCTGTTACGTTTTTTTTTTTTTGTCTTGTGTGGGGGTGGGAGGGTGGGGAGTGGTGGTGCTTGTTTCTAATTGTTTTGTCTTTGTCCTGTCAAGTTAGTAATTGTATCAGATGCTATGTGTGGCGCAAAACAAATTTCCGTAAGGACAAATAAATATCTATCTATCTATCTTGTACCTGATGCTTTACCCAAGATGTGTCAATCTACAACTAACAGCTGATTTCCACCAAAACCTGAGCAAGTGTGCGTTCACGGTAGCCTAGGCCCACCCATACTTCCTGTCGCTGCATGAAGTTTTACAAGTCAGTATGTCCAAGGAGACAATTTCCTCAACTCTCGAGCCCCAAAAAATCAGGACCGAATGAGTTCTTAGAATTTTTGGTCCGTTTTCGTCTACAATTGATGTTAACAGGTTAGTCCATGCACATTGCACATGGACTCTGCGTGGTCTCTCTGCGGTAAACCACGCTACCCGCTAAAATAGAAACAAGTATACGCAGACACAATAGATTTTTAGTGGAGACCCGCACAGGTTAATCAAGGCTTCTCACCCATCCTTCCAAACTGGTGGAATACCCTTCCCAAGACTATTAGAACAACAAGCACTACTACTTTCAAGAAACTCTTGTCTTGAATACACATGGTGTGCTGTCTGTCTGGATCCTAAAATTGAAAGATGTCAGCATTATGTAGGACCTAATAGTTTCAAAAATGCTCCAGGAAGATTTGATCAGACATGAAGCATTAAGGGAGAGATAGGATACTGTCTCAAAATTCTGGCTCTCTGGAATTAGCACCACTGTGAATAATGCCAGTGAGCATGGCAACATGCTGCGGGGGATGGGGGTGTGGGGGGTGGGGGGGGGGGCGCGGGGGCATGGCATGTTCAATTGGAAAGTTCACGGCGTTCTAAGCACAGCATGCATGGCGGCGTTTTAACGGGGCGGACGGAAAATTACCGGCACAGCAAATTAAGATCGCAGGTGGTTTAGTGGCCCCCTTGGAAGCCTCACAGGATGGGGGGCCCCCAGTCTGAGCCCTGAGCCATGGGGGGTTCTGAGAATCAGAGAAAATTACAATCTTATGTACACACACACACACACACACACACACACATACAGCATCACAGTGTCACACCTTCTCTGACAACAGAAACATGCACTCTCTAAACTCCCATACCGCACATAAAAGAATGCCCTACCTCACAGTCATACACACATTACAGTAATTACTGACTCTAGGGCCTCTAAACATACAAACCCACTGTTTGAACCTGAGAGTACACCTATAACATTCACAAGTGCAATTTAGAATGCTATATCTCTTTCCTTTCCGTTCACTCCAAACTTGTTGTCATCTGTGTCTGAGTCCAAAGCTTTTTAATGTCCTGATAAGCATGCCAAGCGAGGGGTTACTTCTGCACCCCACTCCTCTCCGCCCCCATACGGTGGTGAGTGTCTGGCCTGAGATTGTGGTCCTGTGGAGCCGGAGAGAGGAGTCCAGAGTGGCCTGTGCTGAGTGCCTCTGCTGGGGGAGAGGAGGGAGGGCAGTCATGGAGCCGTGCCCAAATCTCCTCATGAGAATTCCTCTCACAGCCCACTGACCTTGAGGTGAGCTCCGGCCCCTGTGCTACTCGCCACTGTGCATTACAATGTCCACTGGGCACTGTGTCTCTCCTCTCTCTCTCTCTCGCTCTCACTCTCTCATGCTCAAACGCTCAGTCTCTCATCTACTCTTGCAGTCATTCTGTGTCTGTCACCGTCCCTTTTCTCCTCCTGCCTAGTACTACTTTACTTTAGGTCGTCGCTTTCCTTCAATAATTACTTTCTTAGTATTTAACTTCACTCTCCTTCTGTATTTAGCACTTCAATAATTGTTTGTCTGGTTCTCTTTCCTTCACCACATTTAGCTGTGCAAAGGTTGAAATATTCACACTCACATTCTCACTTGAATTTTTTTTTTTACAAGCAAAAGTACACACATAACTGCTAATGGAAAAGACTTCATGCATCTGAAGCAAGGGGGGCTTAGAAAACGCTTCCGCTCAGCAAGCTACACGATCTGTGGTGTGTAGTGCACAGATGGTGGGACAACAGTAAGATCAAGGCTAGGGGGGAACAGGACAGGACATTGCTTCTCCAGTCCTGCACAGCAGTTTGCTTTTGTGCCTGAGGTGAATGTCTCTCTACCTCTTGTGTGGGTCACAATTTTATTTCATTTCATGTTTTCTTTTTGTATCTTAAGCACTTTTGATTATAAAAAAATGGTCAGAGGTTTCACAGTGGAAAAGGAGAACACAGAGAGAAAAGAGAGACTGTGTAGTGCGAGAGAGAGGAGAGAAAAAAAAAAGAATTCAATTTAAAAGTTTTCATCTTTTCATATCCTTGGAACAACATTTTCAACAGAAAATCCTTCGGCGACTAAATTTGAATGAGCGACTTGGACAAAGGCTCAAGGTAACGCGTCTAAGCCTAGGGCCTCCTTATCCAAACATGAAATGACGCAGCGCTGAATAGAGGCCACAGAGTGACAGCCATCTTAACCTTGCTGAGGCGAAGGTGACAGAGGGAAACGCTGGGCCAGGGTGTCACGATCAGCCTTGCTCAGAGGACAAACTGGGTTCCTCTACACAGGAAATGGAGCCATTGCCACTACTGTTCTTCAAAAAAGTCATCAGTAGTGGAAGAAAGAAGAAAAGAGGAAGAAAGAAAGAAGAGCGAAAAATAGGAAGGAGATAGGTATATTGAGGGATATTGGCTAAAAGAGAGAAGAAAAAAACAGACAGATGAGATTTTTAACAGAGTTTTAAAGGACAGGCAAAAAGAAAGGAAAGGGCAAAGGAAGGAGAAAGGAGAGAGGTTGGAACATATACAGGAAAAGAGAAGCAAGCATGTCAAATTGTTCAGCAGTGAGATCTGACTGTGCTGCATTTGAGAGGGATTTGATAAATGCTTTGTGATGGGTGCAAGGGAGGGGAGAGAGGGGGGTAGAGAGTGGGAGTGGGAATCCAACAGTCAAATGTGACATGGTGCTCTGGATGTCCTCTTTGATGTCCTCATTTCGCCCTGGGATGGAAATTTGGCCTAACAATGATCACAGACAGGAATGGAACGAGAGCGCTATCTCTCTGCGTGACTGTATTGCTACGGTACATATGAGTGTGTGTGTGTGTGTGTGTGTGTGTGTGTGTGTAAGAGTGCGCATCAACATCAAACACACACACACACACACATATGTGCACATACATGTCTTTTCAGTATTTTGCTCCTTATTTCCTCACTCTTTCCTCTCCCACTCCAGGGCTGTCATTGTTGTCAGGCCAGGGGAAGAAGAATCAACAGAATGAGAGTCAAGAGGAGCAGCTCTCCTGTCTGATATTGTCTGAATGCTTGGGGACCAGGAGCAGTACAAAAAAAAAAAAAAAAAACCGACAGAGTAGAAAAGATGAAAGGAGGAAAGATTGAGAGAAAAATATCACCTTTAAGTTCAAAAGCGAAGTCCAAGAATTGTTTCAAGGATTCATGTCATTATTTCAGGGGTCACCAGCAGGTGATGTTTGTCATTTCTGAAATATGCATTTGACCTAGAATCGGAATTGTTACTGTTGTAGTATAAGTTTGTGCTAATTGCATAGCCTGGACCCATCCACCCTGAATGACACTTCATGTTCAAGGTAGTATGAACAACCTGCCTATTTTAAGCTTTTCCTGTTCCCCTGAAATAGGGAACCAATAAGAAGTCATGTAGGCCTTTTTTTACAGACTATAAGAGACCGCAGAAGATGAGCCTAACAAAACTAACTGTTTAGTAATAGCAAATGCTTATTTTTTGGTTGTGCCTAAAATCGAAGGAAGGGGCCATCTATATCCATCTATAACATTTTTAAAGCTTAAAATGGAACTTAGATTCTATTGGTACAACTGGATTGTAAATTTAAGTCATATGTTTGCTATCTGTAATCTGTGTTATTGGTCGGTATGCAATATACATGCAGTATGTCTGCACTGCTATATATAAAAATATATATATATTTATTAATTTTTGACTTGTATCAAGGGAAAATTGACTGTCAACACAATTGTGACATCTTCTGTGTCTATAAAGTCTATACAAAACAGAGAGTCAAGTCATCAATTGAAATATTCCCCAAAGCTCACAGTATAATTCGAACACTGGAACCTGAGTGGCATTGTTATAAGTATTTGCCACACCAGAACCAGGCTCAACACATGCAGATGATCTAGGTGTGGGAACACAGTGGATCCTGCAGAAGCTGCACTGGACTCCATAAATGCATTCAGAACCATTGCAGGTGTATGTGAAACTGTAGCGATGAAAGTCTGTCACAGAGCTCATTCATTTCCTCGCCAAATGTTCATGTTCCATTTCACGGTATTCCAACTATTTCATGCTGCGTTTGTGACAAGCTGCCTCCATTTTGATCTGTTGGTGGCATCTGTTTCCTAGACATGAGGGTGGAAGATACAGGATTTTTTCCAGGTTGTGCTTGAGTGCAAGTCTAAACCATTTCCTCTGCAGACCTCTCGTGTTCTCGAGTCATTATGATGAACAGCCGGAAGCTGTAATGACCCTCGCAGAATTAACAAGTATTAAAGTGTGTGTGTGGGAGACAGTTCAACACTTTGATAAAACAATTATGTTTGCTAATTTTGGACAAAAGAGGAGAACCCAGAACCCCCAGACCAATGTTACCACCATCAAAAAAATAGAGTAGGCCTATAGAAAACTGCCCTCTACAGTACTTGCACAAAAAAGAGAGGAAGATGGTCACGGAACCATCTAGAAAGACTAGTTCTAAAACTTAACTCCGTCGTTGAGCCCCACTTCACAGCTGATGAGACAGGGAAGGGAAGAGAGAGATGGGGGGGGGGGGGGGCTGTAAGTGGCGGGGGTGGCTTCTGAAAACCACAGGGTGTGCTCCTGGTTGTCACTCAAGCGCTCCCACTCCTAACTCCTCAGCGGACTCCCTGTGAAAGGACACATCATACAAAAGGACAGGGGAGAAGTAAAACAAAAAATCCTGACGTGGAGAGACACACTGGGAGGTATGGGAACAGAAGGCAAGTAGTCATTGTGATTTACACCAAGTACAGATGTAAAAAAAAAAAAAAAAAAAAAAAAGAGGAAGACGAAAGAATGAGAAAAAAAAAAAAATCCTGATTTATTTGAGCAAAAAATGAGCAGTTTAAACAAACGACTCTCTGGAGAGTAATCAGGGGAGACAGAGAAGGAGAGAGAGGGGGATCATTTGGAGAAGTATGGCATAACGGGACAGAGTAAATTACAGTTTAAAAGAGGAGGGGGGTGTGTTTTATAAATCATGCATGTGTGTCTTAAACGACTGCTCTGCCATTCCCTCTGCCTCCCTCCGCTATGAATAAGCTATGATGGAGGTCTGACAGCTGCAAGTTAACAGGACACGCTCGTCCTCCGAGCCACTGTTTGTGATTGCCTCATCTGTCAGTTGCTTTATAGTTTTTGTGGTTGCTTCTTAGTTATGTGCTTCAGAAGTTGCCCACAAGTACCTTGGGTTCTGATGGAGCTCGACTGACTTTTTTTTATAACGTTTTAACATAAAGCCACTGATATCTGAGATACTATGTGTATGGGTGAGGTGCGGTGGATTTTGTGGGATTTTTGTTTGTTTTTGTATGTGTGTCATTTATGAATTCTCATTAAATTGGCGTAGTATATGTGATTATGAGTTATTTTGTGAAAAGATCATTTCCAGCTGCCAATAAAACCAGCCTGCTGGGAGACTGACAGACACACGCATCCACACGCACTCTCACACACACACACACACACACACACACACACACACTTCTCTCACACAAAAACACCTTAATCAGAAAGTTAGACATGCATTGTTGAGTGACAGCTGAGGGGTGACTAATGCACTCATCCTCCTACCGTGAGGCCAGGTTGCCATGACGGCAGATGGAGAGAAAGCAGCGGTAGCACTTCTTCCCCCCATCTCACATTGAGTCTGCACCAGTGCATTATGGGTAGGCAAGGTTGCCATGTAAATGAAAAGTGAGTCAGGGGGCAAAGTACTGAGCATACGCGTGCATCTGGAAAATAACTGAGATATGAGAGGAAAATTTAACTCATCTTCAGAATTCTCTCTACAGGTAAACATGGTCAAATTCACAGACTCACAAATTCACATGGCAGAAAAAGCCATTAATGTTGAATCAGTATGTGAGTCGGTACTGCAGCATTTCAAAATAAATCGCACATTAACTGTTTCAATGATTAGGTTATTTGGAATTTAATCACTATAATTTAAATCTTCCATTATGTATTAAATGAGTGAATGATCAACATCCAATTGGACTTAAAATTTAAATTTTTGTCTAATTATTCCATAACACGGTTATTCCACACAACTTGTTTTTGCCACTGCGACCAATAGGAGAACGACTCCAGCAGTTTATCAGTTCAACTCACACTTGATTATCGATCCTAACAAACATTTACAAGATGCAGGTGGAGTAGTTTCAGCTCCCTTTCGACAGTAATTCTGTCAATAGTGGCCCATCCTCCTTTCTGCGCAAACACACCTGAATTTACTCCTGATGAGAGAGTGAAGGAGCGAGCGAGCGGAGCGAGGGGAGCGTCTCCCATACGGACGCTTAGCTAAATGTTTGCTCTGGTGTGAGACGGGCGGCAGGGGGAAGAAAAAAGAGATCAATCATGGGCCGCGAGTGTGTGGGCCTGACAGCAGCATATCCTTGGGCTGTTCCTCTGCAGGCAAGGTTAGGTGGAAGAGTGGGAGGAGGAGGAGGAGGTGGAGGAGGAGGAGGTGTGGGCAGTGTTAGGCAATTATAGGCAAATAAATCACCTCAGCCCATGACTGTGGCTTTTCAAATAGAAAATGCTTTAAAAGCTCTGGCAGCGAGGCCAAACACATGGCAAGCATGCACACAGCAATGATCTTACAGTTTAACCTTTAACCCAACTAAGAAGCACACCTGCACCTACAGTACATTGTATCCACCCAAGATACACACAAACTATTATGTGGAGCTAGAAAAATCTAGTTTCAGTGAGTCAATCTTACCATGTCTTGGTACTTCTTATAGGTGATTTCACTCACTGAAATGATAATTTCCTTAACTAAGAATTTAAATAATAGGGTAGGTTGCATCCTTATTTTGCCCTGGTAGAAACATGCTAATTAGCTGCCCCCCCCCCCCCTAAAATGGAGCAATAAACACACAGCCCCCTACACTCACTAGAAGGGGTTCCATCCAACTTATTCGCATTAACAAAAATTCGGCGTAAGAATATTCAATTTTTCACACGTTTCCACCAACTGTGTAATTAGTGAATAAAAAAGGAGCATTGTGCTAATCAAGTGATGTGAATGTGGAATGTGAATATACAACAGTTAAACTGTTTCCATTCAAATCACATTATGGTTTATTCGCATTCAATTAATCCACCCCTCTGAAGCCAATTAGATTTATTTGCATGAGTGGAAATATGTGAATTTTGCTGCAGCAAGACAACCATGAATTTAGCTCAAGTCCATAGCTTTCTAGTTTGACGTGGTAGCCGTTCCATTTTCTGAATTTTGCTGAATTGAGCATAGTGCATGCCAGGGAAGTCGAATCATAAGATAAAGTAAAATGGCATTGTATCCACACACAATTTCACACAATGATAATGTAATGGTAATTGTATGTTCAGATGGAGGTAAATGAAACGGGATGCTAAGAAATGTAAATCTCTTTAAGATGTGCTACTTTGGGGCCAATCTAATCATGTCTTGGTTCTTCTTATAGGTGACTTCAATTAGTAATGCTGTCAAAAATTTGATAATTTCCTTAACTAAAAATTTTAATAATAGAGTATAGGGTAAATTTTAATAATAGGGTATGCATAGGGTATTCCAATTAGCACTTGGAAAAAATGTGCTAATTAGCTCTTTTTCCTCCTCAAATAGAGCAATAAACACACATCCCCCTAGCCTGACATAGCCCGCCCATAATACGAATGTTCATACGTATCCATGGTCTGGGAACGGTCCTCTTGGGCGTGTTTATATCGGTAGAGAGTCTACCGGCCAATAAGCGACGCTGATTAGACGAGCTGTCCAATTGTTTCAAACCAAAAGTGAATGCCCTCCCCCCCGCAGTATAATCGCGCCAGGTTAAAGAACCTCCAGACCATGAATACGGATGAACAGCAGTATTATGGTCGGGCTATGTCAGGCTAACATCCCCCTACACTGACTAGATGGGTTTCCATCCAACATTTGCATTTCATATTCGCATTAACAAAAATTCTGCGTAAGAATATTCACTTTTGCACTGAGGATGTTCCTGTCTTCAGCACAGTTGCAGCCTACAATGTTACAGGTTTATTTGTGCATTATCAGGAAATAATTTCATGCTCGTTGAATCCTTTATTTATTTCAAGCACTTAAGTTTCCTCAACTAGCAAGGTAGAGAGAGCATAGCGATCAAACATTTCTTCAAATTCTTCAACATCAGCTCACAAATAAGAGGCATTTTGGGTTCAAATTGTACAAAACCAACTGCAGAGAGTGTTATAAAAGTAGCCTAAAGAGTCAAAGAATTGGTATGCAAAGTAACTTTTGAAACTTTCTGCCTGTCTTTGTGATGAAAATTGACTTCATGTCAGGTGCACGTCAAACTTTTTCTGCTGCCTGCAGGTCAGTTGCTATGGTATGCATGGAAGTTTGCTTGACAACATTCAACACTGAATACAGAAAACTGTTTTTTTTTTATTGATTGATTTAATTTGATAAAGTAGTTAATAAGATGTAGTCCCATTAATTTCACCTTCTCCCATGCTCCTTTGCACGCTTATTTCATTTCACTCTGCAGAGCAGCATGGTGACCATGGCCGTTTTTCTCGCCTGCTTTCGGTATCCAATCGCAGAACAAAAAGGGATTTGTACGGCCCTCGATTGCATTTTATGTCACGTGGTGGCTCTGGTATTGGCTCCGAGGTATGTACAGACGCTATGATATACATTCGTAGCGCCCAATAAATGGCTATGGACAATTGTAAACGATGCTTCCACTACGAGAAATGCAATAGGTAGGTCCCCAGACTAAATATCACTTGTGATTTTAGTTTGGCATTCGCCAGGCTAATAACTACGTAGACCGTAATCGCATTTTGCTCCCATGACTTTGATGAAGTGCTTTACTCCGCCAATCTTCCATCTTTGCTTTTCACACACTTCCCATGCTGAGGATGTTACCCTTAGCCTGACATAGCCCACCCATAATACGAATGTTCATCCGTATTCATGGTCTGGGGACGGTCTTCATGGGAGGGTTTACATCAGTAGAGAGACAACGGACCAACCCATAGAAAAAATTAGTTTCTCATTTGTGGTTAAATCCTGTCTCTTGAGAAACAATTCAGCTTCTCATATGTTGATCATTCTGTGATCATTTGTTTCTGAATTACTGCTCCTAAGGGTCCCTTAGGAGCAAGAAATAAGCAAGAAATAAGGCAAAAGTTGAGCAATACTCGAGAAGTGGGATACACAAAGAAGATCTCATTATTGTCTGCACCTGATCTCAATCATGTCTGTCATTTTGAAGGACAGTTGCAGAGAATGAATTGAGAAGAAAATAAGACTTTTATGAGACAACTCTAAGAAGTATGAGCCTTGAAAGAGATCTCACCCTTCTCTTCAATGTCTTGATTGTTTCTCTTATTGATTGTTATCATATTGATGTCTGAGCCATATTTGAGAAATATGAGAACAAATTAAGAATGTCATTTAAAGATTTTCTAGCAGGGCTATGCTATATGAAACAAACACTGACAAAAAATGGTTTAAATAAATGGCATTTATTACAAATAAATTTTACAAATCATTCAAGTGATCAATCCAAGAAAATGAACTTGCTTTTCATGTAGCCTGTAACTTTATCAACCGTGTGCTGGCTGCAAGTACAGATTTGACGATGCTGGTGCATAATGCTAGCAAGGTAAACATACAACGAAAGCTCAATCTAGCTATGCCAGCCTACTGAACACATTAAAGCTGAATGCTTTTGCAATCTTGCCTTAATAAAACACACTTAAGTTATCCCTGTTATTTAGTAGCCTTGTGTGAAGTGAAAAGAATATCAGTGTACCAAAACAAACTTCGTTTGTAGCCACTAATGCTAACAAGTCTGTTTCAGAACAGGACCACACAATGCCCCTCTCTGATAGGGTCTATTTACTAGAATAACATTTTACATATTTTATTTGAAAAGCTATTTGTTCAGCAAATATTGCAGTGTGGGAGGGACATTAGACTTCTCCCCTTGTAGGCCCATTTTTTTGACTAGTAGTTATATGTAAGGGAGAGAATGGGCTACTTCAGGAGTTTGAAAGAGCCCTAAAATAGAGTGGGACAGTCACACCCTGTCACACCCTGTTACGCCACGGTTACGCCCAGGTTGCGCCCCCGTTACGCCCCTGGAAAAACGCCCGTATCCGGAAGCACACTGCCCGTTCATTTTCGCCATTGACGTTTCGAAACTCCGGCTCGTAGGCGCTTAAAGCCTTCACTCGCTCTAATCAGCTACAGGGTAAGTGATGACCATGTAACCTGTTCTGAGTAAAAAGGTGAACGAAAAACGGAAAAAAGTCGATGGGTACAAATGTGAGTACTAACTTGAGGCACCAAGTGAAGGAACTACCTGTCCCATTTTTGACCTAACGGTAGTTCGCTGAGCCTCCTAATCGGTTGAGTTCATCACATTGACTTACTTCCAACAGTTTACTGCGAGTGGATTCCACTTAAAATACATGGAAAACATGTTTTACCTAGTGCTGTCAAGCGATTAAAATATTTAATCGCGATTAATCGCATTTTTGCCGTAGTTAACTCATAATTAATCGCGATTAATCGCAAATTTCTTTCTATTCTAAATGTCCCTCGATTTCTTTTTGTTTCATTTTTATTTATCTATTTTCATTTTAATGCTGTTATCAGCATTCATTGGTGGGGCTGAATACCAATTTAAAATAAAAGGAAACCCAGTTACAGCATCAGAAATTATTAACATGTTCAAGTACTGCCAGATGTTGATGCCTTTTATGTTGCTAGTTCACAAGTTTACAAAAAAAATAAAAAAAAATGGATGGTGGCCCTTTAAATTAGGCTATACTAACCTAGGCTATATTTTAAAGAGGCTCAATGAAAATATGGCATTATGGTCTACATGAGTAAACCTACATTGCATGAGCATACCTTTAAAATGCATTTTGCCATATTGGCAATTGCCCTGCAAGAAGCTCTCATTTTAGTGGCAAGGTCATACGTTCAGAATCAGGTAGGTTATATGCGTCTGGTTTGCACAAATTCCCTCTCTCAGTTGCGCTCCAACCTGTTTCACCTCTCTCACTCGCGCTGCAATCTTGAAACTGATATTAGCCTATTTGCGGGGTATTCAGTTCAAGAGAAGGGATTTCTAAGTGACAACATCAATCCTCTAGCTAGTTAACAACCTAAATATGCGAGTGAGCGTCAACGATTGTGTCGGTAAAATATTTGTTTTCACTGACATCAAATGACGCTCACAAACATTCTCTCTCTCAGTTGCCCTCCGACCTGTTTCACCTCTCTCACTCGCGCTGCAATTTTTAAACTGATATTAGCCTATTTGCGGGGTATTCAGTTCAAGAGAAGGGATTTCTAAGTGACAAAATTAATCCTCTACCTAGTTAACAACCTAAATATGCGAACATGCGAGTGAGCGTCAACGATTGTGTCGGTAAAATATTTGTTTTCACTGACATCAAATGACGCTCACAAACATTCTCTCAGTTGCGCTCCGACCTGTTTCACCTCTCTCACTCGCGCTGCAATTTTTAAACTGATATTAGCCTATTTGCGGGGTATTCAGTTCAAGAGAAGGGATTTCTAAGTGGCAACATCAATCCTCTAGCTAATTGACAACCTAAATATGCGAACATGCGAGTGAACATCAACGATTGTGTCGGTAAAATATTTGTTTTCACTGACATCGGAGCAGCAGAGCAGAGTGCAGACAGACACCCTTGCCGTGTGTAGCCTACAGTGCGTGTGTAGGTTACTGTAGGCATGAGTAACCTAGTTCCTAGGCTAAGCAGTAGGCCTACTTCAAGCCTAATACAAACACAGGACATACTGAAACGTCGGGAGGTGTTGGAATGTCGGAGATTTTTTTTTTCACATTCCATTGATAATGGCGGGTCGAATGCGTTAATCGCGCGTTAAAAAAATTGACGGCGTTAAAATGGGTTTGCGTTAACGCCGTTATTAACGCGTTAAACTGACAGCACTAGTTTTACCTGATCGAAATTATTTCCTAAAATGGCGTCATTTGCTCCCAGAGCCTGTTTCCCGTGTCTGCATCACGTTGAAATACGTCACTACGCCGTTGCTACTAACAGCAACGGTAATCTCCTCCAATCGAAGGTGCCGTTTTACACAGCGGGATGACGGGTAGTGTAGTGTTTTCTTGTTATATTACGATTAAAATACGTTTTTATTAAATCAAGGTTGATGCCATATGAACCCGTGGCCTGGTTATGATCACAGGCAATCCTTTTGTTCTGCAGAACAAATGATCACCGGCAATCCTTTTGTTCTGAACAGTGTAGTAGTTGAGAAGTTTGAAGCACATGACTAAGTTGACTAGGATCAACTAGCATTTATGTTAATTTGCATGCTAAAAATATTAATTAACATGCTAATTATACTAACACGATGACCACAAGACTTAACTGTGTTGAGCAGCATCAATTAGCATAAATATTAGTTAGCATGCTAACTATACTAGCTAACATGCTAATAATGCTAACATGATAACAAGACTTAGCTGCGTTGACTACCATCAACTAACATATGCTAAGTAACATGCTAACTTGAATGTTTTCCCTGATTTTGTTGTCTTTTCATCTTTGTGTTGATTAGCATGCTAACAATGCTAACTAACATGCTAGCTATGCTAACACGATCACCAGGAGAGTTGTGGACAGAGGAAACAGTTGACAGGGGTCACAATGGATGACTGTTGGAATGGTAAAATAATTTTTATGGAAAGGACTTTAATTTTGAAAGTTGTGGACAGGAACCAGTTGGGAGGATGCATAGTTGATGACAAAAGAAGTTGAACTGATTCTGTAGTCTTAAGAAAGAGGATTGTAGTCTATGGAAGTGGTTGCTATGCTGTTGTTAGGGTACCTAAGATGGTTGATAGGTTGTTGCTAGGGTAGGTGTGGTGGTTGTTAGGTAAGTCATGCCAGTTACTATGGTGTTTGCTAAGTTTCAACTGTGGAAGGGGTTCTTAGGTGGTTGCTAGGGTATGTTAAGTGGTTGCTATGTTGTTGCTAGGCTGTTCTATGTGAAGTCTATGGGAAAAAGTTTTAAAAGTTTATAAGCCATAATTTAAAAAGTATAAAGTTTCAAAATAGAAAACGTAGTAGGACCTTCGCAAAGTAGTTTGAATGGTTAAGTTGAGTGGTTCGAGCTGAATTAGGGTGTTGAAGAATATTAACAATAAAATATAATAAGAAGAAATCGAAGAACAAAAGAGTGCAATTTTATGCACTCTAATAATAATAATAACAATAATAAGACATCAAAGAACAATAGAGATGCACTCTTATAACATGTAAATGTGACAAGACAAAAGACTGTCCTAGCTCCTGAGCATCCAACAACAGCAGGGTTCATGTTTGGGAGATCTGTGGGGGTAGAGAAGAACAAAATCAGTTATATAAGGATCCAATATACCCTAACATCCAAACTCTTACTAGAGGAAATGAGTTGAGATTAATCAGATTAATTCTTTTAATCGTTTGACAGGACTAGTATACATGCATACAAAAATAGAAATGCAAACAAAACACATAAAGTACAGCACATGAAAACACTATAACTATGATTGAATGTTTGATTTCTATGTAACTATTTATGCAGCTATTAAAATAGCCAACAGCAGACCGTTTGCAGTAGGCATAGCTCTGAAAAGGTGGTGTTAAAAAGTGTCAAGCCAAATTCAGCTATAGTGCTACCCTTTATTTGGTGAATATATGTAGGTTGTCAATCTGTGGTGAAACACTCCAGAAAAATGATGCAATTCAAGTAGTTCTGTTTGTTTGATCATGGTAAAGTGCCGTTTCAAATTCCGATGGATCATTTTAAGTTACAATGAATCAGATAAGAGAGTAGCCCAACGTTGCAAGGCTAATTCAGCGCTTATTTCAGTGCTATTGCTTATCAAACCTTTCAACTACACATCTTAGTCAAACTTTTGTCTTGCATTAATTAGTTAAGATGCCACAGCTGTTAATGCCAATAATCAGAGACTTTATTATAGGAGGAGACCCAGTACTCACTGTATTGCCTCATCGAAATGCATGGGGAAAGTTCGTTATGCGAAGATGGCTGACTTAAACGGGGAGTCCTGCCTCGCAGTGAAAAGACCCAATCGTGTTGTTCGAAGCAGCATGATAGACGTTTACCTTTTGTTTACTATCCAAATGCATGGGGAAAGTTCGTTATGCGAAGATGGCTGACTTCAGAAACGGAAGTCCTGCCTCAGAGTGAAAAGACCCAATCGTGTTGCTCCAAGCAGCATGATAGACGTTTACCTTTTGTTTATTACCTCTGTCATAGCCATGTGATGGACATTTACGCAAACGCAGTGAGCAATTGGTGTTTAAAATTAAGTCTTTTTAAGCGCTATTTGGGCATCGTCCGTGACGATATTGACACCATTCAATTACAATTTAAACGAGGATTCAAACAGTGTGCTTGTTAATTGTATGCAACGTGCTCATATGGATATATGAATATCTCCACATTCATTTAGATAGGGCCTTGCACTTACTAAGTCAAAATAACTCCCCAAAGGCGTCTCCAAGATGGCTGCCGAGTGAACGGACTTGCCTTAGAAGGACTTTGCAATAATCACAGATAGTGTAAAGCTAACGCAGTGCAGGATGCCTTCTTGTTACTGGCTGAGGTTTTCTCTACCGCTCTTGCTGAAGTGATGTGCTCTATTTAAGTATTTTTTTCTTAAAAGGGCAGGGGCAAATTTCATGCACAGGCTATGTTAGAATAGCTAGTAGAATGCTGATAGGATATTATAAGTGATTGCAACTAAAATGGAAATTAATTAGTGTTAACATTTTTTTGTAAAGTTGAGAACTTTTCTGGGTTTCAGGCTATTGGAAGCATGCAAACATCCAATTATCGGCTCTAAAGATCGCCCCCAAAAAGTCGGCAGCATGAATCGGCAATTGTCTAACCCCGACTTCCATGTATTGGTATCGGCATCGGTCCTGAAAAAACCCATAGCAGTCGATCTCTTACTGTTGCCATGCAGGAACGTAGAGTGCACCATTACACTTTTAGACATTATTCTCATTATCCTAGCCTGAAAAAACAGAGTGTAATTTCAAACTTACTCAGGAGTGTATGCACTTATCCAAGTGTATAAGGGGCTAGTGGCAAAAGAAGACTGAGCACTTGTATATTCATTCTACCAAATCGTATTGAAATTTGAATCAGATTGAAAATGGTGGTATACACCTTTTCAACCGTGTGCAAGGCCTGAATAAATATTCAAGCTGAACCAATCAGACTAAATCCAAGCCAACCCAGAATATATGTAAAACTCTCTACACAATCTCTATCCACCTTATTCCGCGGGTAAACATGGGCGCTGCCATGACGATTGTCTTTCAACATCCGGTCTGGCAATGCATTGACTTAGCGTTGTGATATTTGAAGTTTTAACGGTCTGATAAAAGTGGTCTTACTATGAAGTTGTGCTCACTATATCAATCAATAAGGTTAGTACAGTTCGTCGCCAGATAAAAAATGATGTTTTCAGTTGATGTGAATGGGAGGCAGGTGGCTAACGGAAGTTCCAAGACAATCGGAAAAGAAAAAAAGACAAAAAGGGGCGGGGCTGCATAAGGTGAATAGGGCAACAACTATTTAGACAATTATTATTGGTGTCATTTGGAGCATGCTGCTATCAGCAACATAGGCTACAGTATGGTTTCGCCAAAAGAAACTGCACCATTCTACCTCATCACTTACCAGATTGTTCATTTGGGGGAGGGGAGCTCTGACGACTATTCTTTTTCAGCCTCTTTCTGGCAGGCATGTCCAACGTGCTAATGAAGGAAAATCATATCAAAATCAGTAAGGAAATTCACCTGCAATATACACTTTTCATCACTTACCAAATTGTTCAGACAAGTATTGTGTCATTTGGAGCATGCTGCTATTAGCAACATAGGCTACAATATGGTTTCGCCAAAAGAAACTGCACCATTTTACCTCATCACTTACCAGATTGTTCATTTGGGGGAGGGGAGCTCTGACGACTATTTTTTTTCAGCCTCTTTCTGGCAGGCATGTCCAACGTGCTAATGAAGGAAAATAAAATCAAATCAAATTATTCTCCTCAATGATTGTCATACCAACCACCAACCTTGAAATATCAAACTCTTATGTCCCTATTCTGGGGCAAACAATACTTGGATATAACCTACAAACCATAGCAAGACAGCCGGTGAACATTTGAACATCTTTTGCTAGATATTACTCATTTGTATGGCTAGGTATTGACACCCCTTGTTCAATATGCATTGAGAATACAAGTACAAACTTTTTGCTGCTTATAGTGTCTATTGCAGATTAACACTGATAAGTGTATGCCTTTCCACTGATCATGTGGAGAGACATACACCATGATCGAAAATACACTAAAATAGCCTAAATGTTTGAAATACAGTATTTTAACATTTTTTTTAGCCATTGTGTATTATTTTAACTGCCTTCAAGAACATTCAAAAATAGAATATTGTTAAGGATAAGAAAGGTAGCTGGGGGAGACCATAGATGTTGAAGATTCCCGGTAGAGAGTAACGGATTAGAA
The DNA here is from genome assembly GCA_027497455.2 of Sardinella longiceps. NCBI lineage: Eukaryota > Metazoa > Chordata > Actinopteri > Clupeiformes > Clupeidae > Sardinella > Sardinella longiceps. Next base: position 15,192,779 of record JAODXP020000031.1, read on the forward strand.
TTTATGTTTCAAGCTCCAAAGTGGTCAATAGACATTGTTGCTGAGTATCACAGTGTGAGTAGGCTACTTAAAAAATGAGCACTTTCTAAACCTTCTTTTCTGTTCAGTTTCATACAACACCCTTCAACACACACAAAATTCTTTATTATTTTTCCTACATACATTGCTGAAAAATGCTATGCCTATGTGGAAATTCACCTGCAATATAGGCCTACACTTTACATGTAAGAACATGTTTAGGCTAACTGTCAATGCTTTTTTTCTGAGCATTCTCAAGAATAGGATAGGATAAACTTTATTTACTTTAGCTGAAATGGCAGAACTGTAACATTACCAGTAGCCTATGTGGATATCCAGCTTCTCCCACCTATCCATTAGAAACACCATTCAGGTTAGGGTAACTCACTGCATCCTCACAACATTCAACTGAGGTGATTGAGGGTCGTTAGCTATCTAGCTAGCAGGCTAGCGATTAGCAAGCTATTACAACATCTTAGGTATGATAACATGTTTTCAGGGGGAAGTTAGACGTCCATAAGTTAATGAATGTCTTAATTGTTTTCATAGACAAACATATAAAAAGTACATGTTTAGGTCAAGGATATGTAGGATATATAGTAACCAACACTTTCAGACAGCAATAGTGATAGAAAATGTCAGCAGGCTAACGTTAGGTGGTTGTAGCCCCCTGAAGCATTCGATTTGGTTCCCCTTGCATTCCTGTTTCCCCTTCACGCCACTTTACACTAGTCGAAGAACATCTGGATGTACGGCAAGCGATATGGATCCCAAAAAAATCTCACGTCTCGTGTGTGTTCTTGGTTTTAGCGATATTAAGTTTGTCCTGTTTCGCTTTCCGTAAAGCCAGGTGCGCTGGGTTGTTTCTGGGGGTGGAGTCCGTTTGCATTGAGTTTTGAGGGGGAATAAACATTCCAATCAGGGAACTGAATCGAATGCTTCACCCCTCCAGGGAGTGACAATGTTATCACCAGAGAACTTTTAATAGGGGAGAATTAGCACTCCGGTGGTATTGCGCCTAGATGGCGTGCGCGAGTCAGTGAAGAATGAATTGGGTTCTATGCAGCTGCACCCTAAAATGCTGCATTTCTTTAGATACAATTTTTTCTTGAATAAATGCATTCATGCATGCGGTTCAGAGTAATTTGATTTAATTCTCAGTCCACACATAATATTTTTAGCATTTTTTGTTCATTTGTAAAATCCCTTCCAAAGTGTCTGTCACGTGACACAGCAAGTCTTTCCCTATGGCCATTCACCAGAATAGAGTAGCAGAATGCTAGTGAGTCAGGGGAAAAAACAGCTCAAAGATGAAAAACGTAATGGTCATATGTATTAAATATATTTCATTTTGATTGAAATCCATCTCAAAGTTGCTTAAAATAAAATGCAATCTGTGATATGTTGTCCCTAAACATGTGAAAATTATACATTTAGCCCTATACCTCATAGGTGCCCATTGATTTTCCACTCAGTTTCCACTGACTCGCGATCGCCCCCTAGCGGATTTGCAATTGGAATTGCAGGTTGAATGGCGTTAATAGGAGTGCCATGGCTCGCCGTAAACGGGCTCTGTTATCACCAACGTCGTCGCAAGTCACAACCTTCACTATAACGACACATTTCACCAAAAGAATTTCTCATTTAATTCTTCACTGAACACCTACCTTACACCGGGGAAAGAACTTGAACAGTCTCCTTTTTCGTCCTGTCTTCACTCAAAGATGAACTTCTCTGTTCGACGACTGACGACCTAACAGTGGTTTTTCATGCAAGCGGAGCCGAGCGGAGCGGCGCTCTGTCTTCAATGCATTCCAATTAGTAACGGTCAAACGTGACGTAGAGCAGCGAGATGAGCGGAGCCAGCGGCAAAAGTTGAGCAGTGTTCAATATTATGCAAATGAAGGAGCGGTATCGCGGGCGGTAGCCAATCAGATTGCTTGTTTTTACTTCTCACGGTTGGAAAATTTGATGACCGTGGAGCTGTTTGATCGTAACTTGTCAAAAACAGAATAACTGTAAGGACTTCGTATGAGGTTATTGTTGTTGCTGGAATGGTAAACATTTAGTTGTGAGCTTCATTTCAAGAAATCAGTGTTGTAATAGCAAGCTAAGTACCTCGATAGCCAGTTAGCTTGCTAGTTCAGTCAATCACACCGTTCACACAAATCGACACGCCTACTAGAAGCGGGGACAGCGGCTCCGCTCCGCTTGCATGAAAAACCACCGTCACGAAGCTTCTAGAAGTCAGGATTCAGTTCCATTCACGTATCCACGCACACGTTCACGCAGAGTAGACTAGCGCTTCTGCGGCCCGCCCCTCTGGGATAGTGAGTTCGGTCTTTTTTTTTTTTTTTTTTTTTTAGTTAAGAAAATTATGTTTTGTTTTTTCGGCTACCTTCATCTTTTACAAATTCCACACAAATTCACAAAAAAAGAGGGAGGGGGCAATCGACCACGTCCACTCAGAAGACGAGGAGGCTCCAGCTGTGCATGCTCTGACAGGACAGCATCTTTGACAAAGACAACAACTTATAGTAAGTGGCGTTTAAGTTTTTACACTAAACCCTCTGTTAACTCAAGATAACTCTGAAACTAGAATATACTGTGTAGTTCAATGAACTTAGAATTTGGTGAGATTTCTCCTTTGAACTGAGTTATTATTGAAAAAAAACACCCTGTCCACCACAGGTAACGTTAAAATCAAATATGGCGGCCATTAGCCTAGTTATGATAACAATCTTTTTTTGTTGCGTATCTATCTCCACGTAGGTTCTAATCTACACTTCATTTTATTGTTATGATAGCATACTTGATGTTTTGCTAGAAAAGTCTTTTAGTTTGTTAAAGAGATGATTTGATGGAAATCTAACTTTTAACACTTCATCACATTAGTTTTACTTCAATAAAAATTCCCATCGTGCATTCCAGTAAATTGTGTCTGTACTTTTTCAATGGTAGTGTCAAAATAACCAGACGGAAACCTGGAAAACGATGGAGAAGGACTGGAAATGTAGAAATCACAAATAAACGCCCAAGAAGGACTGCACAACTGGTGAGAAGCCAGGCATAGCTGTTTTGCAACAAATTTACAGCAGATATGACATTTAATTAAATTAATTAAATTCATATTTATTAATACCTTATTTTCCTCCCTGCAGTCTTCCCTACCTGAAGCCCCAAATGTTCATGTTGAGACTGACAAGCAATACTTGTAAGGTGGGTGTGTGTGTCTCAAGGTGAAGGCTTGTAAGACATAAGGTTATGATCCTTTCATATACTTTTGGTCACTGTGTGACTGCAGCCTCATGTTTGGTTGCTGCTGCTATTGATTTTGTCAACTGTATGCCACTGTCAGCTACCAGCTTCACCCTTCTAATGATAACCCTGTGGATTGTTTGTTACTGTATCACAAACATAGAAAAAAATGTAAACATATCTCTAATCACTTATTGGTCCATAAACAGTACAAATGTATACTTTTGTCAGGATGTAGCAGCAGGGTAACACAGCAGGGGGTGAGTTTGCCTCCCGGAAGAGCCCAAAATGCTGCAGTTCAAGAGCAACACACCCATTCAGGATGTACCACTCTCCCTCTGGACAATCAAGCCCCTCACCACCTGACATGTACTGTAGGCCTACACACACCCTCTGTCTGTCAATCTATTTAGGGCACACCTGTCAAGCGCATGTCATAGCCTACTAGGCCAAGGGTGTTGAAACCCATTCAATGATATAAAAGTGCATGATTACTTTTACTGCCTATGGAAATGTCCGAAAACCAAGCTCAGTGAACACCAGTTGTAGTAAGTACATTATGTGTGGCTAGAGAAACTTAACATTTAAATACGAGGCAAGCATTCCCTCAAGTCATCTGCATGCATGAACACAGACACTCTGACATGCACTTTGTCACCCTCTTCCCATGTTGCACTTCAGCCCTTTCAGTCGTGTCCCCACTGCTAACAAGAACTACTAGACCTATCACATACCTCTGTAGCACTCTTGCACTCTCTGTCAGCACAGCTAAACCCACCATAACTATTCTTAAACCATTTTGGCGGGTCCACCTTCACATCTATTGTATCTACTGATAGAATACTGGCCACATGTAGGCCTATATTCAAGCCATACTCCATTGCAAGTAAAATCAAATTTTCTAATAGCAGCTTCTAAGCTGCTATTCTGCTTTAAAGACCTGCTATTCTGCTTTCTGCATCTGTTTCTGTATGGCTACCAAATGTTTTGCATAACTCTAGTTATTTGTTGGTAATTGTGCAAGCCAATTATGTTGTAAAATTGTTAACATTTTTTGTTTGTTTTGGAAAAGAGGGGTATAATACTGTGGGCAATTTCGTAATTACATGATATTGTAATAAAGTGGGCAATTTCGTAATTACATGACCAACGGAGCATATGACGTACTAACATGCGTACATGTTCTTTAGACCCGCCTCTCATTGCGCCACACCTCAACCTGCCTCAAAGCCAACGCTGATTGGTTCGTTTGTTTAGCAACCTGCTCCAAATTCTCATCAATGGAGCATAGCCAGACCTGAAGCTCGCGAGATCAGTTTGGTCTCACGAGGCTAATTTCTACTGTCACTACAGGCTGTTTTTAAAAATTAAACGCCATATTTAAGCTAGTTCATATTCTATAGGCACAGTAGGTTTATCTAGATGCTAGTGTAGCACCCGTGTCACTAAAACTGAACTTAAATAGCTTACAATAACACAGGTGCTCTGATGCAATAGTTTACAGCTCTTAATGCTGTTGGACCAGTAGGGCTACTAGGTTCGATGAGTGGTAAAGTAAAAGGCAAGAAACTGAAAATTACAAATAAGCCGGCATTTATTGAACAATAAAAAAGAATGAATAAATAGGTCAATAAATATGTACAGTACAAGATATCAAGTAGTAGATAAATAGTAGATAGATTGTAAATAGTTTCTATTTCTTATTAAATAGCTTTAAATAAGAGTTGCTATTAGATTTCTTTATTATTTTGTCTTTACCTAGGTTTCACAATAGCTTTTTGGATAAATTGATTTGTTCTATTTTCCAGCTATTAATAATAATAATATAATAATAGTAATTAGATATTATTATAAATATAATAATTCTGTGTCTATATCTTTTGAGTTAACTCTTCTTTTTCAGGGGAACAGGTAAGTATGTGTTATTAGTCTAGTTAGTGTTAATGTTACTGTTTAATTTACTGTTACAAATTCTAACTTTTCTTTTGCAGGTAAATGTATTCTCAAGTTTGTTAAGTTAAAGGAATTCCTTAAACCTTCTGTTTCACTTTAAAACATTAAAGAAAAATAAAATACAAAATCAACACACTCTCATGCATTCACCCATTCACACACACATAGGATCCTATAAGGCCTTTTTCTTTGTGTTGCAACACTTTAACTAATTCGGAGTTCAAAGTTCAATGTTTCTTTTTCCTTTTGTTTAAGAATCAATCTCAGTCCAGTTCAATCCAAACCGTATTAGCCGGTAGCCGTGAAGGAAGGAAAGGGGGGGGGGCAATCTCTTATCTGGGTAGGCTCGCCATCAGTCTATCGTTCAGGGGGAATCTTCAAGCTGTCCTGTCGTTCAGGGTTAGTCTTCAGGCTGTCCTTCAAGTTCAGGGGGGTGGGGAAAAACCTGGCCTGCACAACAGGCCATAACATGGAAGAAATAAAATAACATTCACTCTCTCTCATCTCACTCTCGCTAAAACCGTTACATAGACTTACAAGGGGATAGCGGAGGAATTCTACTCCTCGCTACTGTCACCATGGTGACTAAAAAATTAACGGCTTAGCCGTTACTCAAAAATATAAATTACTCGATAAAATAACAAAGAAAAGGGATAATAGCACACACATTCACTTTCATTCACGCTAACTATAGGTAAACAGATGAAAACATCTCTTGTTGTTGTGTTTTGACTAGTATTAAAATAGCTAATAGTTCGCTAGCTTATTACATTGTAATGCATTCATACAACTAACAAAACGAAACAAAACTCACCAAAATCGTCTTGGTAATAAGTTTAGGAAATTGTGGGTAAGATGTTATGTTTTAGATTATTTAAGGGGAATGTTATAATTATCAAATCTTTAGCTTAGAGGATCGTTAAGTTTTCGTGTCTTCTTCTTGAAATTTCTGTTAGCGTCTGAGGCTGTTTGAAACTAGCTCGCGCAGTGTTTTGGATTTTCTTAAAGGGGCAGGGCATTAATGGTAATGTGTTAGCTGTCTTAAAGGGGCAGGGACAATGGGTGCAAATGAACAGTGGGTTACATCCTCCCCTCCTTTCCTGATGCACGTCCCTGTGCATCCTATAAGTGACTACACTGTCATAACCCTACGTGGTTCCCATGAGCTTGGCTCGTTTAAAGAGCTTGATATGGCTTCACTCAAACTCTGAAACAGTGACTGAACTACTGTGACTAGAGGGTTTCCTAAGTTAGTGTACGTCAGTCTCTGTATGGGCTCTCTGTGTCTGGTGGACCTTCTGATGTGGCCTTCATTCTCTCTGGCATCTTCCTCTGGATTCGCATCATCAGGTAAGTCAGGTAAGGCACTCTGTGGGTTTGCAGCAGGTAAGTCATTCTCTCCCGGATTCATCTCAGGTAGGGCACTCTGTGGATCGGCATCAGGTAAGTGGATCTCAGGTAAGGCACTCTCTGGATCGGCATCAGGTAAGTGGGTCTCAGGCAAGGCACTCTCTGGATCGGCATCAGGTAAGTGGGTCTCAGGCAAGGCACTCTCTGGATCGGCATCAGGTAAGTGGGTCTCGGGCAAGGCACTCTCTGGATCGGCATCAGGTAAGTGGGTCTCAGGCAAGGCACTCTCTGGATCGGCATCAGGTAAGTGGGTCTCACTTGGCAGACTTGGATCAACAGCGACCACTGGAGCAACCTCAGGGAAAGCTTCAGCCACATCTGGAAGGTCTTGCTCAACGGTGGACACAGTGAAGTGTCTTGCCAACTCGCCATTACTTGTGGAGTACTCTATCGTCATGGGAGTGTAGTGAGCACCCGCCGTATCTACCGCGTCAATGTGTCCATAAAAGTAGGGGATTTCATAGCCCTCAGAATCAGAGTCTTGTTGTTCGGATTCACATGGCTGTTCATCCCTTGGACATTGACGGGTTCTTGGACGTCTTGGTCTCTTCTCAGCCACCACTTCTGCCTCAACTGGGGTAAGTGGGAGAAACCCACAAGGCAATAAAAGGTCACGGTGGAGGGTCCGCAGTGGGCCATCTTTGGTTTCAGGCCTCACAACATAGACTGGGACGTTTCCAGACTGCTTGATGACAACATATACGTCGGATTCCCACTTATCTGCCAACTTATGCTTGCCTCTGAGGCGGACACTCCTGACCAGGACTCTGTCGCCTGCGGTGAGGGTGGAATCAACGACATGCTTGTCAAATCTTGCCTTGTTGCGATCTGCAGTCTTCTTCGCATTTTCTATTGCTACTTTGTAGCTTGCCTCCAGTCGGGCTTTCAGATTGCGGACATACTGAGAGTGTGAGCCTGGCTGGTGGTCAACAGGTAAGCCAAAAGCTAAGTCCACTGGCAATCTTGGTTGCCGCCCGAACATCAGTTCGTACGGCGTGAAACCAGTGACTTCGTTTCTCGTGCAGTTGTATGCGTGCACTAAGGGCTTTACATACTCTCGCCAGTGACTCTTCTTCTGGTTCTCAAGGGTGCCTAGCATGCCTAGCAGGGTTCGGTTGAAACGTTCTACAGGGTTACCCCTTGGGTGGTACGGAGTAGTTCGAATCTTCCGGATGCCTGCTAGGTCACACAGTTCCTTGATTGTGCGAGACTCGAAGTCTGGACCTTGATCACTGTGGAGTCTTTCAGGAGTGCCGTAATGGACAATGAAGTGGTCCCATAGACACTTGGCAACAGTCCGAGCCTTTTGGTTTGAGGTAGGGATGGCCACTGCATACTTCGTAAAGTGGTCCGTGATGACCAGGATGTCTTTAGTGCCACTGGAGTCCGGCTCCAGGGTGAGAAAGTCCATGCACACCAGCTCAAGAGGTCGTGTGGCTGTGATGTTCACAAGTGGTGCGGCTTTCTCTGGTGGGACTTTACGTCGTATGCAGCGGTCGCAGGTCTTTATCTTGGCTTCTACCTCAGCTGACATCTTTGGCCAATAGAAACGCTTACGGACAAGGTCAAGGGTCCGGTCCACGCCCATGTGGCCCATGTCGTCATGAAGACTCTTCAGAACTGTGGGCCTCAGATCCTCAGGTAGCACAAGCTGGTAGTGAGTCTGTGCACCATCTTGTCGCTTACGGAACAAGACGCCATCTAGGATCTCCAGCCTGTTCCACTCTCTGAAGAGGAGAAAGAGTTCAGGGAGTTCTTTCCAGAGAGACGGTGGAGGCTTTTCTCCCAACTCCAGCTGTCTCATCACTGCACTGATGCAGGTGTCCGCCCTCTGCTTCTCCCGCATCTCAGTGGGTGTCAGCATCGGGATGGTGTTCAGGCCGTCAAGGTGGCACTCCTCTTCAAAGCTCTCTGGGACAGCACTTGGATGGTGAGCAAGTGACATGACCAAGGTGGTGCCTGGTGATGTTCCCTCATCATGGACCAGGTGCTTCTCACAGATGGCTTTGATCGTGCCTTCATCCATTTCCATAGAGAGATGCCTTTTAGTGAACTGCTGTATCCTCTCCAGCTCTTTCTGTGACGATGGATCATCAGGTAGCCTGCCATGTGGACGTCTGGACAGCCCATCTGCGTCCTGATTCTGCTTCCCAGCCCTGTACTGAAGCTGGAAATCGAAGGTTGACAGGTCAGCTAACCATCTGTAACTTGTGGCATCAAGCTTAGCAGAGGTAAGTATGTATGTCAACGGGTTGCTATCAGTGACTGCAAGAAATGGGCGTCCGTAGAGGTAGTCTTGGAATTTTTCTGTTATCGCCCACTTAAGGGCAAGAAATTCCAGCTTGTGGGCAGGGTACCTGGCTTCACATCTTGACAGACCGCGGCTTGCATAGGCGATGACTCTTTTCTGCCCTTGTTGTTCCTGGTAGAGTGCTGCACCAAGACCCGAGGTGCTGGCATCTGTATGCAGGATGTAGGTTAGCTTGGGGTCTGCAAACCCGAGGACAGGGGCAGTCGTCAGCTTCTCAATGAGCGTGTCAAAAGCCGTTTCGCAAGCGGGGGTCCATCTGTCACCAAAGGGGTCTTTAGGATTGTGGTACTTCTCACATTTCACAGTGGTCTTTGAGCCTTTTCTCAGCGGTGGATATCCAGCAGTGAGGGCATTGAGAGGCTTCACAATCTTTGAGAAGTCTTTAATGAATCTACGGTAGTAACCGCAGAATCCCAAGAATGCTCGAAGCTCTTTCAGTTTCGACGGTCTTGGCCAGGTTTTTAATGCTGCAATCTTCTCTGGGTCTGTTTTGATTCCCCTTTCAGACACAATGTGTCCCAGGTACTTCACAGATGACTGGAAGAACTTACATTTTTCGGGTGACAGCTTTAAGCCGAATTCTTTCAGTTGATTGAGCACTCTCACAAGTCTCTCTTCATGCTCTTCCAGTGTTGATGAGAAGACTATCAGGTCATCTAAGAAGACAAGAGCCTGCTTCATGTTGAGTTCGCCAATGCAACGTTCCATGAGTCTCTGGAATGTGCTGGGAGCATTTGTTATCCCCTGAGGCATTCTGTTGAACTCGTAGAACCCAAGAGGGCATACAAAAGCGGTCTTTTGCTTGTCTTTCTCATCCATCTCAATTTGATAGAAGCCTGACTTCAGATCTAACACTGAAAACCACTTGGATCCGGTCAGTGCTGAGAACGACTCTTCCAGGTTGGGTAGTGCATACGAGTCTTTGATCGTCTGCAGGTTCAGCTTCCTGTAGTCAATGCAGAGTCTGACGTCACCATTCTTCTTCTTGACGACCACAATCGGCGAAGAGAAGGGAGACTCGGACTCGCGGATTACATCTGCTTGGAGTAGCTGCTGAATGTGGTTTCGGACGGCTTCAATGTCATTTGGGTGAATAGGCCTTGCTCTATGCTTGAACGGTGTCTCGTCACTGAGCTTTATGTGGTGTTTGATTTTCTCAGTGCGGCCAAAGTCAAGGTCATGTTGCGCAAAGACCTCAGGCATGGAGCTCAGCCTATCGGCTATTCTGTCTTTCCACTCACTGCTTATTGGAGAGTTGCTGAAATCAAACTGAAGCTTTGACTTGGGGATCACATCCTTTGAGGCGTCAGAACTGAGAGACTGGACACTCATCACTGCATGAATCTCTGCTATCACTGCCTTGGGGGGCAGAGTTATTGCATGGCTTGACTCATTCTTGAGAATGACTGGCAGGTGGTGAGGGGAGTGAGGCCGAAGACTTGCCAGCCCACCCGTTACCAGTATGCCACCTGGCAACGAGGCGGACGACGGTGACTCTACCATCACCCACTGGTTACTGTTGGGGGTCCTGCAGCTCACCACTCCTTCAAGGACTCTTGTCTGACCGGCAGCAAGGGTCTCAGCGTCTCTGCTTTGCAGTCTCACTTTTCCCATGCTTGACTCAAAAGTGTGTCTCTGTCTGGCTCCAAGGGTGTTTAGGACTGCTCTGTAGCCATATGGCAGTGACTGGTAGTCCTGAGGAGTGACATCGGCGTACTGTTCATAGAGGACATCCAAAGCGTTGGTGCCTACTAGCACTGATGACAGAGTTGATCGCATGTCAGGGACAATCAGCGCTAGTGTAGGTACGTCGACATCCACTCCAAAGGTGCTCTTGGGGAAGCTGATGGTAACTTCAATGTAGCCAAGGTAAGGGACTTCCTGCCCATTCGCTCCCTCCACTTCGAGCAGGTCACTCAATGAGTGGATGGGAAGATGTGACAGGGTTTCTTGGTAGAAGGAGTTGGGGATTGTTGTGACCTGAGAGCCTGTGTCTAATAAGCAGCTGCAGACTCTGCCACATATGGTCACTTGTGCGGTGCATCGTGCTCCAATCAGGCCTTTGGGCAGTGTTGCCGACTGTCTCTTGGTGGAGTCTGAGCACATGTTGGAGACACGTTGCTTCTGTCTGGGACACTTTTTCTTTCTCCCAGTTCCTGTTTGTCCCTCTGCAGGAACTGGCACTAAAAATGTTCAGGCTCTGGAGCACTGTGCACAACATCCCATGCTTGCTGCTTTTCCTTCAACAGTTTCCCCTTTGAAGCTACCAGAGAGGGGTTTGGTTCACTGTCACACTGTGGCTTGATGTGTCCATCCTCTCCACACCTGAAGCAGTACCAGGGCTTTGGTCTTTTGCTGATGGTGTTCTTCTCAGCTTGGCTTTGAGACGTGGGAGTCTGAACTCTCAAAGAGGCTGGTGTAGGAGCTTTCGGTCTACCAGCTGGCTTGGCTTGGTTCTTTCTGTGGCCTTGTGTGACACGTGTGAGCTGGGTCTGTAAATCAGCTATCTGCCTTTTCAGATCTTGTATCTCTGATGATGGAGCAGGTGGAGAAGACTGTGATGTGCTGCACTCTTCCTCATACTGCACACAAATGCCCTGGTAATGAGATGACACCTTGGGCTTTGAGGCACTGAGGTGGTGTTTCATGCGAGATGCCTTGGATGCTCGCCTATCCTCTGCTGTGCGGAGTAACAGGAGCAGCTCTGAAAAGGTAGGTGGATTTTGCCTCTTCTGCTCCAGTTGCAGCTCAGATATCAAGGTGTTGTCCCAACAACCTCTGACGAACTGCCTCAAAAGCTGTCTGTCAAGCTCACTTGCAGTGACACCTCCCCTCCTGAAGGTAGTGTTTAACAACACCTGCAGCCGTTGAAGGTAAGATGAGGGTTTCTCACCACTGTCTTGCATTGTATTGAGGTACTTTGCAAACAGGTCATCTCCGTCTTCAACTGTGCTGAATGCAGAATCCAGGATCTCCAGATACACACTTGGAGGTGTTTCAGGTGTCAGGTGCTTCACTATGTCAATGGCAGGAGACATGAGGCTTTCAAGGAGCTTTCTTGACTTGTGAAGATCTGACTGCCTAGCGTCTTTGAGGAGAAGTCCCACATTAGAACGCCAGGTCTCATAGTCCACTTCATTGTTGGGCCGAGGGACACGGCCAGAGAATGGTCGGAGTCTGAGAGCTGTGTTTACATGCATAGCAGAGTCTTCGTTTCGCACTATGTGTTCGACGATTACTTTCTGTATCTCCGGCGGATTGACATCACAGAGTTTCAGAGCAGACGGTGTCTCTTTGGGTGGTGCTGGAGGTGGTGTCCAGTTACGCCCTGGCTGAACATGCCTCTCTGGAACTGTGTTGTGAAGGCCCACCTGTGCAGCTCTCTGTGGAACATGTTGCTCAGGTGAGTTTGACTCCATGTCACTTTCAGCTTCGGAATCTTCATGGTCAACGGCATCGCTGATGGCAGAGAGCTCTTCTTTGAGGAGAGTGGCGAGGTCTTTGCCAGTCAGCTTAGCTATCTCTTTCAGCTCAGAGAGGTAAGTCTGTGTAGCTGTCTTGCTAGCTACGGGTGTGTAGACACTAGCTAGGGCTCTGATGTAGTAGCTATTATTAGCTGGGGAACTACAGTCAAATGTGTAGGGCAATAAAGATGCAAGTGTCTGTAGAGCTGTGCCATATGCATATTCTATGATGACTTGTCTGTCTGAGTGCTTTGAGTGTGAAGAGTCTATTGGGATTACTCTTTGAAAGGAGCCATACTGCTTAAGAAAGTCATAGAGCTCGTCATCTGTTTCGGTTTGCGTGATGCCACTAACTATAATAGCATTAGGGACTTTTACATTGTTAAGCTGGACTGCTTCCATGTCTTTAAATTAGACGTTAAAGTTAAAATACTCGAGTAATACTTTTTAGAAGTTTTAACAAGTTTACTTAGTTTCTGCCTATACCACTCCTGGCTCTGGCTCGCCAATTTTACATGTAGCACCCGTGTCACTAAAACTGAACTTAAATAGCTTACAATAACACAGGTGCTCTGATGCAATAGTTTACAGCTCTTAATGCTGTTGGACCAGTAGGGCTACTAGGTTCGATGAGTGGTAAAGTAAAAGGCAAGAAACTGAAAATTACAAATAAGCCGGCATTTATTGAACAATAAAAAAGAATGAATAAATAGGTCAATAAATATGTACAGTACAAGATATCAAGTAGTAGATAAATAGTAGATAGATTGTAAATAGTTTCTATTTCTTATTAAATAGCTTTAAATAAGAGTTGCTATTAGATTTCTTTATTATTTTGTCTTTACCTAGGTTTCACAATAGCTTTTTGGATAAATTGATTTGTTCTATTTTCCAGCTATTAATAATAATAATAATATAATAATAGTAATTAGATATTATTATAAATATAATAATTCTGTGTCTATATCTTTTGAGTTAACTCTTCTTTTTCAGGGGAACAGGTAAGTATGTGTTATTAGTCTAGTTAGTGTTAATGTTACTGTTTAATTTACTGTTACAAATTCTAACTTTTCTTTTGCAGGTAAATGTATTCTCAAGTTTGTTAAGTTAAAGGAATTCCTTAAACCTTCTGTTTCACTTTAAAACATTAAAGAAAAATAAAATACAAAATCAACACACTCTCATGCATTCACCCATTCACACACACATAGGATCCTATAAGGCCTTTTTCTTTGTGTTGCAACACTTTAACTAATTCGGAGTTCAAAGTTCAATGTTTCTTTTTCCTTTTGTTTAAGAATCAATCTCAGTCCAGTTCAATCCAAACCGTATTAGCCGGTAGCCGTGAAGGAAGGAAAGGGGGGGGGGGCAATCTCTTATCTGGGTAGGCTCGCCATCAGTCTATCGTTCAGGGGGAATCTTCAAGCTGTCCTGTCGTTCAGGGTTAGTCTTCAGGCTGTCCTTCAAGTTCAGGGGGGGGGGGAAAAACCTGGCCTGCACAACAGGCCATAACATGGAAGAAATAAAATAACATTCACTCTCTCTCATCTCACTCTCGCTAAAACCGTTACATAGACTTACAAGGGGATAGCGGAGGAATTCTACTCCTCGCTACTGTCACCATGGTGACTAAAAAATTAACGGCTTAGCCGTTACTCAAAAATATAAATTACTCGATAAAATAACAAAGAAAAGGGATAATAGCACACACATTCACTTTCATTCACGCTAACTATAGGTAAACAGATGAAAACATCTCTTGTTGTTGTGTTTTGACTAGTATTAAAATAGCTAATAGTTCGCTAGCTTATTACATTGTAATGCATTCATACAACTAACAAAACGAAACAAAACTCACCAAAATCGTCTTGGTAATAAGTTTAGGAAATTGTGGGTAAGATGTTATGTTTTAGATTATTTAAGGGGAATGTTATAATTATCAAATCTTTAGCTTAGAGGATCGTTAAGTTTTCGTGTCTTCTTCTTGAAATTTCTGTTAGCGTCTGAGGCTGTTTGAAACTAGCTCGCGCAGTGTTTTGGATTTTCTTAAAGGGGCAGGGCATTAATGGTAATGTGTTAGCTGTCTTAAAGGGGCAGGGACAATGGGTGCAAATGAACAGTGGGTTACATCCTCCCCTCCTTTCCTGATGCACGTCCCTGTGCATCCTATAAGTGACTACACTGTCATAACCCTACGTGGTTCCCATGAGCTTGGCTCGTTTAAAGAGCTTGATATGGCTTCACTCAAACTCTGAAACAGTGACTGAACTACTGTGACTAGAGGGTTTCCTAAGTTAGTGTACGTCAGTCTCTGTATGGGCTCTCTGCGTCTGGTGGACCTTCTGATGTGGCCTTCATTCTCTCTGGCATCTTCCTCTGGATTCGCATCATCAGGTAAGTCAGGTACGGCACTCTGTGGGTTTGCAGCAGGTAAGTCATTCTCTCCCGGATTCATCTCAGGTAGGGCACTCTGTGGATCGGCATCAGGTAAGTGGATCTCAGGTAAGGCACTCTCTGGATCGGCATCAGGTAAGTGGGTCTCAGGCAAGGCACTCTCTGGATCGGCATCAGGTAAGTGGGTCTCAGGCAAGGCACTCTCTGGATCGGCATCAGGTAAGTGGGTCTCGGGCAAGGCACTCTCTGGATCGGCATCAGGTAAGTGGGTCTCAGGCAAGGCACTCTCTGGATCGGCATCAGGTAAGTGGGTCTCACTTGGCAGACTTGGATCAACAGCGACCACTGGAGCAACCTCAGGGAAAGCTTCAGCCACATCTGGAAGGTCTTGCTCAACGGTGGACACAGTGAAGTGTCTTGCCAACTCGCCATTACTTGTGGAGTACTCTATCGTCATGGGAGTGTAGTGAGCACCCGCCGTATCTACCGCGTCAATGTGTCCATAAAAGTAGGGGATTTCATAGCCCTCAGAATCAGAGTCTTGTTGTTCGGATTCACATGGCTGTTCATCCCTTGGACATTGACGGGTTCTTGGACGTCTTGGTCTCTTCTCAGCCACCACTTCTGCCTCAACTGGGGTAAGTGGGAGAAACCCACAAGGCAATAAAAGGTCACGGTGGAGGGTCCGCAGTGGGCCATCTTTGGTTTCAGGCCTCACAACATAGACTGGGACGTTTCCAGACTGCTTGATGACAACATATACGTCGGATTCCCACTTATCTGCCAACTTATGCTTGCCTCTGAGGCGGACACTCCTGACCAGGACTCTGTCGCCTGCGGTGAGGGTGGAATCAACGACATGCTTGTCAAATCTTGCCTTGTTGCGATCTGCAGTCTTCTTCGCATTTTCTATTGCTACTTTGTAGCTTGCCTCCAGTCGGGCTTTCAGATTGCGGACATACTGAGAGTGTGAGCCTGGCTGGTGGTCAACAGGTAAGCCAAAAGCTAAGTCCACTGGCAATCTTGGTTGCCGCCCGAACATCAGTTCGTACGGCGTGAAACCAGTGACTTCGTTTCTCGTGCAGTTGTATGCGTGCACTAAGGGCTTTACATACTCTCGCCAGTGACTCTTCTTCTGGTTCTCAAGGGTGCCTAGCATGCCTAGCAGGGTTCGGTTGAAACGTTCTACAGGGTTACCCCTTGGGTGGTACGGAGTAGTTCGAATCTTCCGGATGCCTGCTAGGTCACACAGTTCCTTGATTGTGCGAGACTCGAAGTCTGGACCTTGATCACTGTGGAGTCTTTCAGGAGTGCCGTAATGGACAATGAAGTGGTCCCATAGACACTTGGCAACAGTCCGAGCCTTTTGGTTTGAGGTAGGGATGGCCACTGCATACTTCGTAAAGTGGTCCGTGATGACCAGGATGTCTTTAGTGCCACTGGAGTCCGGCTCCAGGGTGAGAAAGTCCATGCACACCAGCTCAAGAGGTCGTGTGGCTGTGATGTTCACAAGTGGTGCGGCTTTCTCTGGTGGGACTTTACGTCGTATGCAGCGGTCGCAGGTCTTTATCTTGGCTTCTACCTCAGCTGACATCTTTGGCCAATAGAAACGCTTACGGACAAGGTCAAGGGTCCGGTCCACGCCCATGTGGCCCATGTCGTCATGAAGACTCTTCAGAACTGTGGGCCTCAGATCCTCAGGTAGCACAAGCTGGTAGTGAGTCTGTGCACCATCTTGTCGCTTACGGAACAAGACGCCATCTAGGATCTCCAGCCTGTTCCACTCTCTGAAGAGGAGAAAGAGTTCAGGGAGTTCTTTCCAGAGAGACGGTGGAGGCTTTTCTCCCAACTCCAGCTGTCTCATCACTGCACTGATGCAGGTGTCCGCCCTCTGCTTCTCCCGCATCTCAGTGGGTGTCAGCATCGGGATGGTGTTCAGGCCGTCAAGGTGGCACTCCTCTTCAAAGCTCTCTGGGACAGCACTTGGATGGTGAGCAAGTGACATGACCAAGGTGGTGCCTGGTGATGTTCCCTCATCATGGACCAGGTGCTTCTCACAGATGGCTTTGATCGTGCCTTCATCCATTTCCATAGAGAGATGCCTTTTAGTGAACTGCTGTATCCTCTCCAGCTCTTTCTGTGACGATGGATCATCAGGTAGCCTGCCATGTGGACGTCTGGACAGCCCATCTGCGTCCTGATTCTGCTTCCCAGCCCTGTACTGAAGCTGGAAATCGAAGGTTGACAGGTCAGCTAACCATCTGTAACTTGTGGCATCAAGCTTAGCAGAGGTAAGTATGTATGTCAACGGGTTGCTATCAGTGACTGCAAGAAATGGGCGTCCGTAGAGGTAGTCTTGGAATTTTTCTGTTATCGCCCACTTAAGGGCAAGAAATTCCAGCTTGTGGGCAGGGTACCTGGCTTCACATCTTGACAGACCGCGGCTTGCATAGGCGATGACTCTTTTCTGCCCTTGTTGTTCCTGGTAGAGTGCTGCACCAAGACCCGAGGTGCTGGCATCTGTATGCAGGATGTAGGTTAGCTTGGGGTCTGCAAACCCGAGGACAGGGGCAGTCGTCAGCTTCTCAATGAGCGTGTCAAAAGCCGTTTCGCAAGCGGGGGTCCATCTGTCACCAAAGGGGTCTTTAGGATTGTGGTACTTCTCACATTTCACAGTGGTCTTTGAGCCTTTTCTCAGCGGTGGATATCCAGCAGTGAGGGCATTGAGAGGCTTCACAATCTTTGAGAAGTCTTTAATGAATCTACGGTAGTAACCGCAGAATCCCAAGAATGCTCGAAGCTCTTTCAGTTTCGACGGTCTTGGCCAGGTTTTTAATGCTGCAATCTTCTCTGGGTCTGTTTTGATTCCCCTTTCAGACACAATGTGTCCCAGGTACTTCACAGATGACTGGAAGAACTTACATTTTTCGGGTGACAGCTTTAAGCCGAATTCTTTCAGTTGATTGAGCACTCTCACAAGTCTCTCTTCATGCTCTTCCAGTGTTGATGAGAAGACTATCAGGTCATCTAAGAAGACAAGAGCCTGCTTCATGTTGAGTTCGCCAATGCAACGTTCCATGAGTCTCTGGAATGTGCTGGGAGCATTTGTTATCCCCTGAGGCATTCTGTTGAACTCGTAGAACCCAAGAGGGCATACAAAAGCGGTCTTTTGCTTGTCTTTCTCATCCATCTCAATTTGATAGAAGCCTGACTTCAGATCTAACACTGAAAACCACTTGGATCCGGTCAGTGCTGAGAACGACTCTTCCAGGTTGGGTAGTGCATATGAGTCTTTGATCGTCTGCAGGTTCAGCTTCCTGTAGTCAATGCAGAGTCTGACGTCACCATTCTTCTTCTTGACGACCACAATCGGCGAAGAGAAGGGAGACTCGGACTCGCGGATTACATCTGCTTGGAGTAGCTGCTGAATGTGGTTTCGGACGGCTTCAATGTCATTTGGGTGAATAGGCCTTGCTCTATGCTTGAACGGTGTCTCGTCACTGAGCTTTATGTGGTGTTTGATTTTCTCAGTGCGGCCAAAGTCAAGGTCATGTTGCGCAAAGACCTCAGGCATGGAGCTCAGCCTATCGGCTATTCTGTCTTTCCACTCACTGCTTATTGGAGAGTTGCTGAAATCAAACTGAAGCTTTGACTTGGGGATCACATCCTTTGAGGCGTCAGAACTGAGAGACTGGACACTCATCACTGCATGAATCTCTGCTATCACTGCCTTGGGGGGCAGAGTTATTGCATGGCTTGACTCATTCTTGAGAATGACTGGCAGGTGGTGAGGGGAGTGAGGCCGAAGACTTGCCAGCCCACCCGTTACCAGTATGCCACCTGGCAACGAGGCGGACGACGGTGACTCTACCATCACCCACTGGTTACTGTTGGGGGTCCTGCAGCTCACCACTCCTTCAAGGACTCTTGTCTGACCGGCAGCAAGGGTCTCAGCGTCTCTGCTTTGCAGTCTCACTTTTCCCATGCTTGACTCAAAAGTGTGTCTCTGTCTGGCTCCAAGGGTGTTTAGGACTGCTCTGTAGCCATATGGCAGTGACTGGTAGTCCTGAGGAGTGACATCGGCGTACTGTTCATAGAGGACATCCAAAGCGTTGGTGCCTACTAGCACTGATGACAGAGTTGATCGCATGTCAGGGACAATCAGCGCTAGTGTAGGTACGTCGACATCCACTCCAAAGGTGCTCTTGGGGAAGCTGATGGTAACTTCAATGTAGCCAAGGTAAGGGACTTCCTGCCCATTCGCTCCCTCCACTTCGAGCAGGTCACTCAATGAGTGGATGGGAAGATGTGACAGGGTTTCTTGGTAGAAGGAGTTGGGGATTGTTGTGACCTGAGAGCCTGTGTCTAATAAGCAGCTGCAGACTCTGCCACATATGGTCACTTGTGCGGTGCATCGTGCTCCAATCAGGCCTTTGGGCAGTGTTGCCGACTGTCTCTTGGTGGAGTCTGAGCACATGTTGGAGACACGTTGCTTCTGTCTGGGACACTTTTTCTTTCTCCCAGTTCCTGTTTGTCCCTCTGCAGGAACTGGCACTAAAAATGTTCAGGCTCTGGAGCACTGTGCACAACATCCCATGCTTGCTGCTTTTCCTTCAACAGTTTCCCCTTTGAAGTGACCAGAGAGGGGTTTGGTTCACTGTCACACTGTGGCTTGATGTGTCCATCCTCTCCACACCTGAAGCAGTACCAGGGCTTTGGTCTTTTGCTGATGGTGTTCTTCTCAGCTTGGCTTTGAGACGTGGGAGTCTGAACTCTCAAAGAGGCTGGTGTAGGAGCTTTCGGTCTACCAGCTGGCTTGGCTTGGTTCTTTCTGTGGCCTTGTGTGACACGTGTGAGCTGGGTCTGTAAATCAGCTATCTGCCTTTTCAGATCTTGTATCTCTGATGATGGAGCAGGTGGAGAAGACTGTGATGTGCTGCACTCTTCCTCATACTGCACACAAATGCCCTGGTAATGAGATGACACCTTGGGCTTTGAGGCACTGAGGTGGTGTTTCATGCGAGATGCCTTGGATGCTCGCCTATCCTCTGCTGTGCGGAGTAACAGGAGCAGCTCTGAAAAGGTAGGTGGATTTTGCCTCTTCTGCTCCAGTTGCAGCTCAGATATCAAGGTGTTGTCCCAACAACCTCTGACGAACTGCCTCAAAAGCTGTCTGTCAAGCTCACTTGCAGTGACACCTCCCCTCCTGAAGGTAGTGTTTAACAACACCTGCAGCCGTTGAAGGTAAGATGAGGGTTTCTCACCACTGTCTTGCATTGTATTGAGGTACTTTGCAAACAGGTCATCTCCGTCTTCAACTGTGCTGAATGCAGAATCCAGGATCTCCAGATACACACTTGGAGGTGTTTCAGGTGTCAGGTGCTTCACTATGTCAATGGCAGGAGACATGAGGCTTTCAAGGAGCTTTCTTGACTTGTGAAGATCTGACTGCCTAGCGTCTTTGAGGAGAAGTCCCACATTAGAACGCCAGGTCTCATAGTCCACTTCATTGTTGGGCCGAGGGACACGGCCAGAGAATGGTCGGAGTCTGAGAGCTGTGTTTACATGCATAGCAGAGTCTTCGTTTCGCACTATGTGTTCGACGATTACTTTCTGTATCTCCGGCGGATTGACATCACAGAGTTTCAGAGCAGACGGTGTCTCTTTGGGTGGTGCTGGAGGTGGTGTCCAGTTACGCCCTGGCTGAACATGCCTCTCTGGAACTGTGTTGTGAAGGCCCACCTGTGCAGCTCTCTGTGGAACATGTTGCTCAGGTGAGTTTGACTCCATGTCACTTTCAGCTTCGGAATCTTCATGGTCAACGGCATCGCTGATGGCAGAGAGCTCTTCTTTGAGGAGAGTGGCGAGGTCTTTGCCAGTCAGCTTAGCTATCTCTTTCAGCTCAGAGAGGTAAGTCTGTGTAGCTGTCTTGCTAGCTACGGGTGTGTAGACACTAGCTAGGGCTCTGATGTAGTAGCTATTATTAGCTGGGGAACTACAGTCAAATGTGTAGGGCAATAAAGATGCAAGTGTCTGTAGAGCTGTGCCATATGCATATTCTATGATGACTTGTCTGTCTGAGTGCTTTGAGTGTGAAGAGTCTATTGGGATTACTCTTTGAAAGGAGCCATACTGCTTAAGAAAGTCATAGAGCTCGTCATCTGTTTCGGTTTGCGTGATGCCACTAACTATAATAGCATTAGGGACTTTTACATTGTTAAGCTGGACTGCTTCCATGTCTTTAAATTAGACGTTAAAGTTAAAATACTCGAGTAATACTTTTTAGAAGTTTTAACAAGTTTACTTAGTTTCTGCCTATACCACTCCTGGCTCTGGCTCGCCAATTTTACATGTAGCACCCGTGTCACTAAAACTGAACTTAAATAGCTTACAATAACACAGGTGCTCTGATGCAATAGTTTACAGCTCTTAATGCTGTTGGACCAGTAGGGCTACTAGGTTCGATGAGTGGTAAAGTAAAAGGCAAGAAACTGAAAATTACAAATAAGCCGGCATTTATTGAACAATAAAAAAGAATGAATAAATAGGTCAATAAATATGTACAGTACAAGATATCAAGTAGTAGATAAATAGTAGATAGATTGTAAATAGTTTCTATTTCTTATTAAATAGCTTTAAATAAGAGTTGCTATTAGATTTCTTTATTATTTTGTCTTTACCTAGGTTTCACAATAGCTTTTTGGATAAATTGATTTGTTCTATTTTCCAGCTATTAATAATAATAATAATATAATAATAGTAATTAGATATTATTATAAATATAATAATTCTGTGTCTATATCTTTTGAGTTAACTCTTCTTTTTCAGGGGAACAGGTAAGTATGTGTTATTAGTCTAGTTAGTGTTAATGTTACTGTTTAATTTACTGTTACAAATTCTAACTTTTCTTTTGCAGGTAAATGTATTCTCAAGTTTGTTAAGTTAAAGGAATTCCTTAAACCTTCTGTTTCACTTTAAAACATTAAAGAAAAATAAAATACAAAATCAACACACTCTCATGCATTCACCCATTCACACACACATAGGATCCTATAAGGCCTTTTTCTTTGTGTTGCAACACTTTAACTAATTCGGAGTTCAAAGTTCAATGTTTCTTTTTCCTTTTGTTTAAGAATCAATCTCAGTCCAGTTCAATCCAAACCGTATTAGCCGGTAGCCGTGAAGGGGGGAAGGGGGGTAGGCAATCTCTTATCTGGGTAGGCTCGCCATCAGTCTATCGTTCAGGGGGAATCTTCAAGCTGTCCTGTCGTT
Source organism: Sardinella longiceps (assembly GCA_027497455.2). Classification (NCBI taxonomy): domain Eukaryota; kingdom Metazoa; phylum Chordata; class Actinopteri; order Clupeiformes; family Clupeidae; genus Sardinella; species Sardinella longiceps. Next base: position 15,214,859 of record JAODXP020000031.1, read on the forward strand.
CAGGGTTAGTCTTCAGGCTGTCCTTCAAGTTCAGGGGGTGGGGAAAAACCTGGCCTGCACAACAGGCCATAACATGGAAGAAATAAAATAAAATTCACTCTCTCTCATCTCACTCTCGCTAAAACCGTTACATAGACTTACAAGGGGATAGCGGAGGAATTCTACTCCTCGCTACTGTCACCATGGTGACTAAAAAATTAACGGCTTAGCCGTTACTCAAAAATATAAATTACTCGATAAAATAACAAAGAAAAGGGATAATAGCACACACATTCACTTTCATTCACGCTAACTATAGGTAAACAGATGAAAACATCTCTTGTTGTTGTGTTTTGACTAGTATTAAAATAGCTAATAGTTCGCTAGCTTATTACATTGTAATGCATTCATACAACTAACAAAACGAAACAAAACTCACCAAAATCGTCTTGGTAATAAGTTTAGGAAATTGTGGGTAAGATGTTATGTTTTAGATTATTTAAGGGGAATGTTATAATTATCAAATCTTTAGCTTAGAGGATCGTTAAGTTTTCGTGTCTTCTTCTTGAAATTTCTGTTAGCGTCTGAGGCTGTTTGAAACTAGCTCGCGCAGTGTTTTGGATTTTCTTAAAGGGGCAGGGCATTAATGGTAATGTGTTAGCTGTCTTAAAGGGGCAGGGACAATGGGTGCAAATGAACAGTGGGTTACACTAGCCTAAAAAAGGAACATGATCATGACAAACAGGCCTGTATCCTGGAATATTAAAATGCAATGGGTGTTCAAAGTAAGGAAGTAGAGAGAATGGTTCAGATAAAAGTCCTTGATGCATGCTCTTAATGTTATAGTAAATTAGACAAAAAAAGAAATAAAACAAACAAAAAAAAAATTGGCATTCCTAAGCATGTAGGCCTACTTACTTTAGCCTTGTGAAAAGTCCTGATAAGGTTCCCATAGGGCCATTCACTGCAGTTGAGACCCCTGAAAATTACCCTGAATTTCCTGCAGTGAAAACAGGGCTCATAATTTCTGTTTTAGACAAGTGTCTGATGATGGTTTCCCGAAATCTCCACTTTGCCTGGGGTTTTTGAAAGTATATGCCTTAATGCCTATATATTTTCAGTGATCGAAACTTACATTTTATGCGTAAATGAGAGATACCGTTACATAAATAAATATTAATATACTTAAAGGAATAGTTCACCTCTTTATGAAAATCGGTTATTCACCTCCTTTCCTGGAGTTACTTTTGTGGGTAAAAGCATTTTGCTCTCAGTGCTTGCATTTTCTTGCTTGCATTGGCATCCCCAATTTCCCCCATTTTTTAGCTTTAACTTAGCATAGGCGCTGGAATGTAATGTTGCCAGATAGCAACTCTTTGGCAACTTTACTTTCCAGCGTCTATGCTAAGCTAAAGGAAAAATTGGGGTTGCCAGAGTAGGACAACACACGACCAAAATGCTCTTACCCACATATGTAACTCCAGGTAAGGGGTGAATAACCAATTATCAAAAAGAAGTGACTTTAATATTAAATATAAATATCCTTCTACAAATAGGTTGTTTTGTTGCAGGAGATAGTCTTCTTCATTTTTTTGTAAGATAAAAACTAAGGACAAATGAATGGCCTTTGATTCAACAACTGGAGTGTAAAACCTTATTTGATCAGCAGTTGCAGTCAGTTGCTTTGTCATTTCATCAAACCTTTCTTGTTGCATAACATTCTATTGATTAAAAACACAAAACATAGGCCTACTTTATCTCATTACACATTTAATTGAATTAATTGATGAAAACTTGCAAGAATACTCACTTCCAAACATTTCTGTAGTTGCAGCCCTAATCTTACTGAATTCTAAGAGCTAAGACGCCAAAGCTTTAGGCAACTTAATGTGTCAAATTTACAATATAAACTCAACCTTGATCCATTGTGAATTTAAGATTGACACCCCTGGTCAAGGGTATGATTTGTTACTGAGCACATCAAGCTTAATGATATTCTTTTTTTCCAGAACAGCCAAGTGTTGGTCAGAAGAGTATTTCATCTGTTGACTCTTTTGAGGACGACGAAGAACCATCTTCCAGATTAATCTTCAGAGATGCCCCTGAAGGCCTAACAACTGAACTACATGACACTGTTGTGGGGGATTAGACGTATGATGATGGACATATGTTCAGTGAGGGATTTCAAGAGGGTTCGTATGAGGAGTGTACAACAGACAAGCCGTTATACAACAATGCATCTATAACGGTGGCCGAGTGCCTTTTGATCATCAGACTGACCTGAATGATTACTAAAAGAGTATATGTCATAATATATGTTATTATTACTGTATCTGTTATGTTTATTACATATTTAGTCTGTTATGTTTATTACATATTTAGTCTAAATACTGTACTTATTTCACTACTTTATACATGAGAGCTTTGCAATCAACAATTAAATTGACAGTACAATGTTGACGCTTAAAGGTTTATACTGTATATTAAACAATGTTTATTTGATTTCAAGGTCATGACCCTTTCATACTTTAATATGTATATTTTGGAAGTCAAAATAATAATTGCTAAATTGTATGACTTGCCTAAGTTGAATATTACATTAATAATAAACCACACATAAATTATTTGCCTGTTATAAACTGCATTTATTTCAATCACCTCTTTGCAATCTCGATTTTCTTTTCGTTGACTGCAGGAAAATCAAAATGAGCACATTGAGACATAATTGAGAGTATTTTGAGTAAGGATACCAAATTAAGACATGTTTGAAATCTGTCTCGCTTTTCTCTTAGCATGAGATCAGGAACAAAGACAGCTGTAAGAGAACTTTGAGAACTCAAATAATGCTTACTGTGAGACTTCTTTCTCAGGAGAGACATTTGAGAAGAATGAGAAAACCCCTTTCGTCTTGATTCATGCTCATTTATATCTAGGAGATATGAATCAGCCATAAATGAGATCTTATCTTGAGTTTTGCTTTGCTATGGGAATAAGCAAAGCTGATTAGACGAGCTGTCCAATCGTTTCAAACCAGAAGTGAATGCCCTCCTCCCCGCACTATAATCGCGTCAGGTTAAAGAACCTCCAGTCCATGAATACGGATGAACAACAGTATTATGTGCAGGCTATGTCAGGCTATGTAAACCTTGCAGCATGACGGTATTAACTTTACTCTCACCCAATGAATGTTGTCCGCTAGCTCCGCTTTATTAATAATCCTTGTACTATATGACATTCACCCTTGCATATCACACCTTAAAAAAACTGCGGTCCTGACTGGCTGTACTAATTTATCTGGTCCAAAAAATCTCTGCCATGGGCACCGTGGCTCAGTGGGCTGGAGCGTCGGGCCGTTGCTCCGGGGACCCGGGTTCGATTCCGACCCCAGGTCATTTCCCGATCCCACCCCATCTCTCGCTCCCGCTTCTTTCCTGTCCATCTCTATACTGTCCTATCTGATTAAAGCAAAAAGACCAAAAAAAAATATCTTAAAAAAAAAAATAAATCTCTGCCAATGGTAGTGATCCCTGATGGATATTTGCAGATAGGTGGAGCTAGCTGAACAACATTCAAGTTGTGATGGTATACCTCTCAACAAGCACTTCTTACCATTCAGGTAGGATAACACACGTGGCGTCATACAATCAGGTCATAAAACAGCCTCACCAACACAAATCCTAACTAATATTATGTAAAATACGAAGCATCCTTGAAGAAATTCAAAACAGAGAGCCCCTTAAATATCTTACTTTCTTATCACATTAGTCAGTTTGAATCTGAATGAAAATAAAGATTGGATTTACTCTGACCTTACCAACGGATTTCTTTGTTGATTGTTTGTGTGTGTGTGTGTGTGTGTATGTGTGTGTGTGAGTGTATGTGTGTGTGTGTGTGTGTGTGTGTGTGTGTGTGAGTGTGTTGGGGGCGAGGGGGCCCTTATGAACTCAGTGCAAAAATATCTTTGATCCCACACACAATGGGAAACTAAAGAGAGCAATGCTGAATCCCTGTTTTTTTTTTGTTGTTGTTTTACTTTGACCTCCATATCTCTCTCTCTCTCTCCCTCTCTCTCTCTCTCTTCTCTCTCTCTCTCCATGTGCATGTTTTCCTTGTTGTGTGGTTAAATAATAAAATAATGGTGCTTTGCAAAGGGATATTTCCCCAAAACAGTGTTACTTTGCTAGCACCTGTGCTCTTGATGGTAAGTATTTTCCACCATAAAGAGTCCTGCAGGAGACCGTGAAAATGAAACGGTACCAGAAAATCCACACCACCTCTCATATTGCATTCTCATTTAAGCTTATCAAATAAACACTTGGAAGGTGTACATTTCCTACCCCTCATGAAACCTCTTTTCATCCTTCTCAGTAACAAAAACACAGACAGATTTGTTGCATTTGGCAAAACATAAATAGTAAAACCTCACTGACTAAACCCTGGCTTGCAGTATGGCCCAGCTCATGTAGTCAATAGCTAGGGAATGTGAAGAGATAACAAGAAGAATGCTGGCAGCTAGTAACACAACAAGTTGCTCATCTTAATTTCTGTGGCACTGTAAGGGATGTATTGGTAGGCTATGGGCCCTATTTTGACGACGCAAAGTCAACTGTTGTTTGGCGGATGGCGCATATGGTTTTGGGGGCGTGTCGGTGGCTTTTTGCTATTTTCACAGCGCAGAAAATGAACTTCGCGCCGGCGCAAAGTCCAAAAAGGTTGGACTTAGGATGCCTAATTAATCATGGGTGTGTTATGGGTGTAACACAGGCATAACCAATGACAGATCAATCTCTCATTGCCTTTAAGAACGAACAGCGCAAAGCGCCTGGTGAATTGCTATCACACCAGCTGATCTCCTCCTTGGGCATTTAAAGAAATTAAAATATTGAATACTGAGCAAGCTCACACGTCGGGTCTAGTCATAGTTAGAGCCGTAATGGGTATGGTAATATTAAATTGATGTCTACAGGCTGCACAAGACACGAAGGAAGCTGATTTAGTCCCGATAGATATCTCGGAATATTCATTCGAAAGCGAAAGTAAACTTGATTCTCCATTTAACATCCCCCCTTCTTATATCCTCACTAGTTTTCTGTTACAGGCTAATAAATTGTGGTTAACCACATCTTCCTGAGCATCATAATGATTTTCCGATTGTAATAATTATTGTTGTGGCCGTCATTGTTATGCTGGAACAAGGACTGCATTACCTATTGCGTTGTGCGTCCATAAAATAGCATTTCAGGAATGCGTGACTGACGAATGACCAGGTTTTTTCCAGTCACTGGCGGATCCCTTTCTGCGTCTGCAAAATAGCATCTTTTGCGCTTCGCGCCTAGCCACACCTTCGACACACCTCCGAGGACGCAAAGTCACTTGCTAGTTAGACAACGTGAATTACTTGATAGAAAAACGAACCATGCGCTCGCACAAAATAGCAATGACAGCTTGCGCGAGTCGCGATGGCATGGTGCGCCGCCTGCAAGATAGGGCCCAAAAAGTTAAACTTGGTGTCAACAAGCAGTGATACACTGCAGCAATGAGAGCATTTTCAGTTCAGCAAGTTGTGGAAATAAGTAATAGTTAAGAAAAAGAACAATTGTTTGGAGTCTTTCAGAGAACAAACCTGACAAATATAGGCAGGATGGAACTTCCTCCCCCAACCAAAGGGCTTTATATTTTTATTTAAAAAGGATCTGGGCGAAACTCAACAGATTTAGTTGGCAAAGCTGAGTTTGAGCAAGGAATCATGGGTAATGGCATGGGAGAACCATGGGGTGAGAGAGGGCATGTGCATCAAGGGGAATGGGGGAGTTGTGGTGGTGGTGGTGTTTGCAGCCGTTTTGTGACAAGCTGGACAAAGCTTGACAGTGCTGGGTCGGTCGTCACATTGGGAGTGCTGCGAAGGGGGTACTTTATTATGTCCCAGCGCCATAAACATCCTGACCTTGGTTATCTGGGCAAACGGACCATGGCGATTTTTAGTACGGCCATAAACTATGTACATCTCGGCCTTCTCGCCTCCCCAGTAGCTTCACAGACTTACAATGTGTCCAATCTACACACTCATGCAAGCAAGAATACACACAAATTCACACACACACACACACACACACACATAACTCCTATCAACATAGAGGACAGCTATCTGACAGAAGGAGAATCACATATCCTTTCCAGTTTCACCTTCTCTTTTTATACATCATCTACCATCATAGGGATCTACCATATAAGGCAAGGTCCAAGCTGCAGGCTATGTAACGCTACAACATAAATGCAGAATAGAAGATGCGGAGAGGCAAACCATACACGGAACACTAAACTGTATCCAGAAGATTGGGATGGTGTTCAGGAACACCTGTCCTGAGTATCGGCTTGAAATTCCAAATTCCAAATGGGATACACCCCCAAGGTGGTTGACAATGACCAAGCCAATATACTGAAGGACTACACACTGACAAATTGAGCCCAACCAGCCAGACATTGTCATGCTGACAAAGAGGATAAGAAGGCTGATATATGCTGCAAGTGACGGTAGACACAAAGAACACTATAAGGACTCAGAAGAGGTGTGACAACAATGATTCTAGTGGTGATAGGGCCAATAGGTAGCCTAGAACTCTAAACGTACACTAGCAGTAGCAAATTCAATTTGCTCAGTGAGTACCTATAGCCATGAGCCACAGGTTGTATTTAGACATCAGTGATGTTTAGCCAATCACAACGCTTAAGGTCCGCTCTATGCTCTATGTAGACAGGGAGTCGTTAGGCAGGCTTAGTGTTGTTTCAATTTTGCTCTGATTGGTTGTAGCCATCGTACCCAAAGGTCTATCAATCATAGTCAGACTACACATTTTATGTTGTAGTGTGGCTTGTCAGGCTAGGCAGTATAGCTACTTTGCCTTCCAAATTGAGTGAATGGCTGTGGTAGATTCCAGGAAGAGCTCCATTGAGAAGAGTGTAGTTCTAGGGACATCAAAGATATTTGGTAAGACCCTCAAGCTCTGGGCTCAGGTAGAGGACCTCAGTTTGGAGAAAGAATGACCATTGACCACCACAGTAGGGTAAAATGATATTTTTAAATATATATTGTTATAATATGCAATTCATGTGCAGTGTTTCTCTCTCTCTGTGTGTGTGTGTGTGTGTGTGTGTGTGTGTGTGTGTGTGTGTGTGTGTGTTTGTGTGTGTGTGTGTGTGTGTGTGTGTGTGTCTGTGTGTGTGTGTGTGCGCATCATCATCACGGGTTTGTGTTGGGACAACACGCTTGGCCTATAGTGATTTTTGCAAAGACTTCTAAGAGCTGGAGAGATCTTTGTAGAGTTCCCCCTCTCCTTTGAAGCCATCTTATCGCTGCATCCACCCAAGGAGTTAAGCACAAGTAGACAGGAGGGAATTGGCTGCAGGACAGAGAGAGAGAGAGAGAGAGAGAGAAGGAGAGAGAGACAGAGATGGGGGCTCACTGGGAGATGAAAGACAAGCCGATCATCAAACCCTCAGTCAACTCAAAGACTCCAACGCCCTAAAACCTACATGCTAAAGATGCCCCACTCTCTCTCTCTCTCTCTCTCTCTCTCTCTCTCTCTCTCTCTCTCTCTCTCTTTTCTCTCTCTCTCTATTTATGTCTGCTTCTGTCTCTCTTTCTATCTATGTCTCTCACTCCATCACTGAGACAGGAACAGATGGAAAGGCCAACTGACTTTAATGAGGAAAGCAAAATGCTGCATCACATACTCATACACAACTATTGCACTATAGATGACTCTCTCTCATGCATACACAAACACACACACTCACACACACAATACTGCAAAACAAAAATATACATAAAATCCAAACACTGAGCTTAAGTTAGAAATGTTTTTTTTATGCTTCAACACCCCACAGGTAGCTGTCCCCACGCTGTTGTATCTTCTTTGTCTTTTGTGCTATAGTTAGGGGAAGGTAATTACTATGACAATAGGCAGGAAGCACTACTGGGGATGGATAATAACAGTGTTAGTTTTGACATTTGAGTCGTACTAGGATGAATCTGATAATTGCCAGAGGTGTCAGTCTTGGCTGCACCCCTGCTGCTTGTGGGTGCTTGGGTGCTTGTTTGTAAATGCTGCTACACAGTAAGTTGAGCGCAGGAGGATGAAAGTGTACTTCATTTCAAACGCGCCCCAAATCAAACGACTTGCATTTTTATGATTCCCCCACAGACACACACAGACTTGTGGTAGAATCAATAGGCAAGGCGGGGATCACCTGCGGTTTGCCTTGCTCATTTGGTGTGATATGCTACTCTTAATTCTTTTCTTACACTTTCCTCCTCTTTTCTCCAGGGTGTGTGTCTGTGTGTATATATCCGTGTATGTGATGTCTGCACTGAACATACACAGCATCTGAAATATTCTGTGCTATTGTTTTCCTTACAGGAAAAATGAGTTTGTGTGTGTGTGTGTGTGTGTGTGTGTGTGTGTGTGTGTGTGTGTGTGTATGCATGAGAGAGAGTCATCTATAGTGCAATAGTTGTGTATGAGTATGTGATGCAGCATTTGTGTGTGTGTATGTGTGTGTGTGTGTGTGTGTGTGTGTGTGTGTGTGTGTGTGTCTGAGAGACAGTGCATGTGTTTATGGTGTTTATTATGCGCACACAGTATGTACACTGAGGGTGTTCTGCAGTGGTGGAGAGGGTCATGCCTTTCCTGCTTTCTGCACAAATAAAGCAGTCACATCCCCTTCACTTGGGCGCACCTCCCCTGTACCCCACCCCCAGGAGCACATGTGAGACAGCAGATGACTATCAGCACGCTATCCCACAAGCCCCGGCTCTTCGTCCGCCCCCCCCCCCCTCCTCTCCCCTTCCCGCCCTGCCTCTCTGCCAGGGCACACAGCACTCCCAGCAGCAGGATATTGTTTTGTGATATCTGCCAGGACCGCTCTGACCTCTCCCAGATGAGAAATACACACACACACACACACACACACACACACACACACACACACACACACACACACACACACACACACACACACACAGTACAACTCGTTCTCACACATACTGTATAGCACCAACATGCAGCCAAATAATGCCAGCTCACACATGACAGTAATAAAGATGAACATAAAAGTGTTCTCAAATGTAAGCACAAACACATTAGCATATAATATACAGTATCAAGGGCTGAGTTCAGACTTTTGTGTGTGTTATTTAAAAATGCTAACAGCTTCTCTATACACTTATACAGATAATGATTTGATGTTGACACAGTTTGTTATATTCTGCTTTTGAGATGAGATGCATTGTAGTATTGTGATTATTTACATAAACATAGCATTACCTGCATTAAGT
>JAODXP020000031.1:15229171-15231671 GCA_027497455.2 Sardinella longiceps
ATGCAACCTTCAGCACACTCATGTACTAGAACTTCTCTTTCATCCTCTCTCTCTGCTCGCCTTGGAGTTTTCTTTTGCCCTATACGACCCACTGCTTTCTTTGCTATGGGCTGTGCTGTTTTGCCTTGTCCTCCAGCCACCTCTCTTGTCCTCCCTCAATGTCCTCCTCTCATGAGTGAGTTCTTTATGGTGTCCTCCTCTAACCTCTTCCTCCCACCCTCCATCTCCCTCTCTAGGCCTGTGTCCCTCTCTCTCTCTCTCTCTCTCTCTCTCTCTCTCTCTCTCTCTCTCTCTCTCTCTGGCCTGTGTCCCTCTCCCTCTCCCCTCCTCCCCCTCTGTGCCCCAGACTGACTTAGCGTGCTATTCTAGGAGAGAGCGTCTGCTACATAGCTTCCAGGTGAACTTCTCCATGCCTCTCTGTCTCTGTCTCTGTCTTCAGGGAGAGCAGGTGAAGGAGAGTCACTGCCTCACCAGTAAAGCCTCTCTCTCTCTCTCTCCTTCTGTCCCCTCCTCTTCTGTTTAAAAGCATCTGGCATCTGGGGAGAGGCGATGGATTCTGTGTAAACTTTATACAACTCTGAGAACAAACACTCTTGAATTATGAAAAACGGATGTGCACATCGCATTTCACCTGGATTTACTGTGCTATTTAATGAAATAACAGAAAATAACATGTTATTGGTTATAAAGTTTTCATATTTACTGCTTATTCCATGACAAGAATTCTAAGCTTTAACACAGCTCCGGGCATTTACTAGGGTCTTCAACGAGTCACGCTTCCAAGATAGCAAAAGTTTAATGGGATTGTAAACACACAAGTTTACACAATATCACCAGTCTCTGACCGCAGCTTTATGAACAATTCCGTCTGTCCAAAGCATAATTGGAATAACTGTGCCATCAACACCATTGTAGCCGAATCAGTTTGATGCCTTTGATGATTTGAGAAAGGTGCCACACCAAATAAATCAGATTCTACTAGATTAGTTTCCTCAGGTCCACGTGAGAGTGGATGAAAGACCTGCCCTTCCCCCTTCCCCCGTTGTCTAATTGCAACCTTAATCAGCTTTAGCTTGATGGGAATATTTGCATAGCATTAATATAAATAATTTATATATATATATAAATTTATATAAATATATATATATATATATATATATATATATATATAGGCCTATGAGCTAAAATAAATAATGATGCCTTGGCAGGCTGGGTAATGTTTTAGGGTGGGAAAAGAGAGAGTAATTACGATGTGTTTAATGGGTTATTTTCAAAGGCGCCATGATTTACAGGTTCACAAATAATTTAATATGCTGCTCCAGCTCCACTGTTGTAATAAGCCATCTAAAACAATTTATTGGATGTTCTCTGACTATAAGTCACCAATGCCACACATGTTTTATGGGCTATCAATCAGCTCCAGATAACAAGGAGCCTGCGAGGATCTTGCCGAAGAGACTGAGTGCCGAAATGCATGATGGGGAAAAAACACTCCTTCCAGTTGTCTCCGCAAGGCACCTGTGGATTTGGCCTTGATAGATAATGGCTGCGGCAATTAACGGCTTTCGGTGGGTAATTCATTTGTGCATCATTAGTTTGTTCCACTGGCTGCTGATTTTCTCCTTCGCTTTCTCATTTGGTTTGTTTGCTCCATCTCACTCCCTCTCTTAACTTGCTCTTAATTCCCTTCTTGCCATCTCTCTCTCTCTCTCTCTCTCTCTCTCTCTCTCTCTCACACACACACACACACACACTATAGAAATCTATATTACAATGAAGGAAATAAGCAGTCTTACAGAGCGGACGCATAGGAGGGCAAGACTTATTCTGTCAGAGAGCTTTGCTCCTATCAGCTAGGAGCCCAAATCACCCGTGGAGCAAAGACTGACAAGCAGACACCAGTGCCAGCATGGTGGCGGATTGCTCTGGATTAGCATACTTATGCTTTACAACAAGCAGGAGAAAATAAGCATTAAAAAAAAAAAAAAAAAAACACTGTCATAAAGATGTTTGCAGAGAAGGCTATTGGCTGAGTTGAGTCTTCCTCTGCATAGGAGCAAGACCAATATTAACTCAATTTCAATATTAACTCAAATTCCATACAATTCTGTTCCAGTGAGTCTCCCTTGATAAAGAAGGGGGTTTAGTGTGAAAGGTTTAACAGGGATATGTAGTGAACCATTTGCTTTGGCCTGATCTGATATGCACACTTTAACAGAGAGCATTAAATCGTCAATGAGAGGAAGGCAATGTGAGGGGAGGAGTTGAGGACAACAGAGAGAGAGAGAGAGAGAGAGAGAGAGAGAGAGAGAGAGAGAGAGAGAGAGAGAGAGAGAGAGGCTAATCCATAGATCCGGCGTGTGTAAAGGCTTGGACAGGTCATTCATGCAGAGTTTGATCCCACAGTGTCCATGCTGGCCAGTGTCCAGGCCCACAGGCCTCTCCTCTCCTCTCCTCTGTGCTGTGGAGCGAGCTTAGGGGTCTCCACGCTGCCCGCCAG
>JAODXP020000031.1:15236671-15244394 GCA_027497455.2 Sardinella longiceps
TCTTTTTTCTCACTCACTTCTAGCCGACAGAGGAAAGGCCTGTTTCAAGCACACTTTATGACTCAGTTTTAAATAATTAATTCCCATCAAATCAAATCCTATTCAGCAGACACTCTCACGTTCTGTTCTCCTCACCCCCACCGGCTCCCCCTTTATCTCTCTCCCTCTTTATTGCTTATGGAAGTGAACCATCAACAAGGCTAATATCAAGATGGGAGTCGCCTTCTAAATGAATACAATGAAAAAAAAACAAGATTGGATTAGAAGTGTATTATCACATCAGTTTATGAAAACACGGAATGGCTGCTCAAATCAGGCCTGTCTGTTGCCTCTCTTTAGGACTGTGTGTGTGCGTGTGTGTTTGTGTGAGTGTGTGTGTGTGTGTGTGTGTGTGTGTGTGTGTGTGTGTGTGTGTGTGTGTGTGTGTGTGTGTGTGTTTGTCTGTTTGTGTTTGCATTTGTATGCTTTCACACACAGATCTTTGCTGCCACCCAGGGAATAAAAATGAAAGTGCAGCATATGCCTAGACTGACCACACACACACACACACACACACACACACACACACACACACACACACCAAGCACATTACAGTAAGTACTGCAAATAAAAGAGCATCTGATGCACATCGCTTCACTAATCCCTTTGTTCCCTGTTGGCCCTGCTGTGAAGTAGAGGCAATGTTCTTCAGTTCATCACCAGACCCTGGTTAGCAAATTTGTCCCTTTGTGTCTCTCCCTTGCCACCCCTTGTTTCTTCCAGGCTTCTTGTGCTATTTTTACTTATTTACCTCCCCCCCTCTCTCTCTCTCTCTCTCTCTCTCTCTCTCTCTCTCTCTCTCTCTCTCTCTCTCTCTCTCTCTCTCTCTCTCTCTCTCTCTCTCTCAATATTTATACAGAGCTTGGCTCACCATCTGGCCTAAATCCAGGCAGCCAAAGCAGACGAATCAGGAGCCATTTACAGGCTAACCCCGCCAGCTTTACGATCTTAGCTGGCCACTACTGAGCAAGGTGACAGTGACTTCAACCACGCCTGGCAGAGACACCGCCACACTGCTCCATCACAAACACCCCCACCTATACAGTAAACTCCACAGTCAGGCCTGACAGAGATTGTCTTCCTTTTTCCATTCTCCACTCCACCGTCTGCCTGCAACCTGGGCTCACAGGAGAGGGACTTTCTTAAGCTGTGCCCCTCTGGCCAAAAATAAGCTGTGCTTACACAGAAGAACATCCCTTTTTATGTTATATGATGAGAAACATACACACACATTCACACACACACACACACACACACACACACACACACACACACACACACACACACAGATACACACACACACACACACACACATTTGACTCACAGCGTCTCTGATTTCATGAAGGGATTCCTCAGTGCAGTTGCTGAGGGTGTGTATGTGCGCGTGTGTGTGTGCAGACTCTTAAGTAGTCCCCATCATCACTGGGAGAAGGAAGAGGAGGAGGGGGAAGTGAGGTGTGTGTGTCTCTCTCTCTCTCGCTCTCTCTCTCTCTCTGTGTGTGTGTGTATGTGTGTGTAGTGGGGGTAGGTGCTCATCTTAGTCTTCCCTGTCTCTGCCACCTGTCTCTCTCAGTCTTTTTTCCCTCTTCTCTGTGGTTACTGTGTGCCTAGGCTGCATGGCCAGACTAGCGTCCATGTAAAGACCCCCCTGCTCTCCACATCCCTGCCCACCACTGTTGTTACGCCACTGGCTAAGAGCTGCTATCAGGCTGTGGAGCAGCTTATCGGTTAAGGGGTGGACTCCTTCTTTCCATGAGGGGCTATATGTGTATGTTTATATGTATATTTGTGTGTGTGTGTGTGGTTGTGCAAGGAAATTGTTAGTTTGTGTCTAGTGTGTGTGTGTGGTGTGTGTGTGTGTGTGAATACACAAGACAGTGTGGTTGGGTGTACCTCGCCGCTCAGGGCTGTGATTAACAGCTTCACTCGGACACACACGGACACACACCCTGCCATGTCTCCCGCGCCGTAATCACACACTCACGCTCTGTGGTTACGAGGTGGGAGGAATAAATTCAAGCAGAGGGATTGGAAAGGGAGGATGAGATGTGCAAGTTGTGTGTGTGTGTGTGTGTTGGGGGTGGAGTGGCGGTGAGGAGACTTTGTAGGTGGGCCAGGAGGATCTCCACGGCAACACAACAAGCAAGAAGGTGTCAAGATTGAAAGTGTTTGGGAAAATATAAGGTTGGTTTGATTGAAACAGGGCCAAGTGTGAATAAATACAAAAGTGACATGTTTTGGATTGGAACAAAACCATGTGTATAGATTGATTTAAAAGAAAATGATGGCAAAATAAATGGGCATAGTAGGAGGGTGGAAGGGTATGAATAGATCCCTCCCCAAAAAAACCTTTGATCATCATGGGTGGTTTTCGACTGAAACCTAAATGTAACCGAAAATGAAATAGACAAATACCAAATCATCTAGTTCTATTCAACTGGAGTGTTTTTCCCCAATCTCCCAGTGAATCTGGACTCAAGTGGACACCATCATTACCTCAGCACTACACTGCATTACACACCAATCATCAGCACAAGTGGCCATTCACAGAGACGTCAAATGCCACTTAAACCACATGGCACCGTCAGGCATCCCACAGAGCCAGGCATCGCCCCTGCCTGAGCTGGTCAGCTGATCTGCGGTGCTCTAGTGCCTCCTTGTGGCTGCAGGCCAAAATGGATCTACAGTAAATGTGCTCTGTTCAGGTAAGTGTGTGGCATTCGAAACAATGGATTTACAATTGTAGTGTCATTCCAAGGCAGTTCAACTGTTACTTTCAGGACAGTTTTGCAAGCTTTATTCTTCTATTTCAAAACCCAAGTTTGTAGTACATACATAGTATCATTGAGTTAGGGTAGGATATCCTGTGAACACGGTGTGTGTAAGCTCGGCATTTAAAAATAAACAATTCAGAAGTCCATTCCCCTTTCTCCAGACTTCCTTGTAACAATGGTCAAATCAGGCTATATCACAGCATAACTAAGGTGACAAATGACAAAGTGAAAATGAGATCTGTCGCTGAGTGGATCATGCCATGCCTTCTTAAGTAAGTACAAGCTCAGTTCCTCAAAAGTTGGGACACTTTAGATTAGTTATTATATCCAAAACAAGAGTTTCGTACAGAACAAAGACCACAAACCATTTGTTGAAACAGAGGAGCCTAGAAATCTAGACGTACTCTAGCGGCGGCAAACAGCTTTGCTCAGCCAGTAAGTCTAGAAGCAAGCCATAAAGAATTTGATTGGTTGGACACTGTTGGTCCTCGTCCTTTATATAGGACGGCTGCTCAGAATGCACAGGTTTTCAGATATTGGTTGGGTCAGACCAATCCTCTTGCCGAGTCCCCCGCCCCCCAAAGACTAAAAAATGTTGGGTATAACCTCTTCCCTCATCAAAGCTGAAAAAGACATGACCCTCCCCTATTTTCCTCCAAAAGTCCTTTCCAGGGCTCACACAACAACACTCTTAAAACAAATGTGTTGGAAATCAACACATTTCTTGTGTAAGGGTAGTTTCAACAAAAGTTGTGTTATATATCAGAGATTTTTAACACAGAAAGTGCACAAATAACCAACACAACAATGTGTAGCTGCTTTTGGCCAATCAAAGCGTTTGCATGTCAGCGCGAGCGCATTTTTAAAAATTCGCCACCAGGAGTCCATTTTCAACAGCGAGCAGCGAGCATACCAGCTAGGCACAGTCGTCACCCGTCAGCCGTCGCCAGGCTCGTTCCTCTCTGGTAGCTGTTGCATTCAAGGGACGCCACGACTGAGTCACTGAGGTAAGTTATTTTTTTCAAATATAGAATAATATGTACTTATTAGCGGATTCACAAAAAAACGTAGCCGTTTTTAATCGCAATCCGCATTTGACAATCAGTTATCAAATAATAGTCCTCAAATATCGTTAACAGCAGTAGTCCCTTTGGGCCAGTGGACACCAAATACAGTCAAAAGAAGGTGCCTGTTCCTGAATGTTTTCGGTCACAGTGACAGTATACCACAATATAAGTGATATGGCCAGTGGGTTGTGAACGTTGGATTTGTAGTCTTATCTGAGAAGTGTAAAATCTAGACTGTCCAATTTGGTTACTTTAACGGACGTTACCAACATGCTAACGTTAGCCCCTGGACTACTAGCGAACTTGATCAATTCCAGTATGCTAACAGGCAGTGGAGCAGTCAGGAATGGATTGCAGCTTGTGGGTTTCTGTATTGGCTCGATAGCAGTAGACTGCGAAAGTGTTGCAAAATGCCATGTACCAACGGGTAGTATTTAAAAAGTTTGCCAATCCATCAAGTGTGGTAAGTTGGTTATCCATTCAAATTGTAGCTTGTCGTGGTTGTACATGACATGTATGTTATTCATAATATTTCGCGCCCAAATGAGTTAGTGCTGGAGGTGAGAGAATTAGCCTGTCACGGTTAACTGTTCATACTCCCGGTCGTTGCCTGAGGAGGGAGATTGCAAACAAAGGGAAAAGAACAAGGTGCTTGTTCACGAATGTTTCGTTTACACTGACAAGATATATATGATATGGGATAGGGCTACTGCGCCGGTGTGTTGGTAAAATCTAGACTGTGTCGTCGAAAGCAAATAAGTATCGTGCTGCTGCTTTGTTCAGTGTCGGTATGGCAACAGCAGGGTGATGGAAAGCAACACTTCGTAATTTCCACGTTATAGAAAAAATATTCGATACCAGGACGGTGACAGTGGGTGGGATGTTTGAAAAAGAGATGGGATACTTTCAATGCAAAATAAAATAAAGACAAAATAAGTGTTCAGAAGGGTTTTTAGTTTTAGTTTTCAGTTAGAGATATTATGACCGAAGACCATTGATCCCCCCACCCACCCCCATTTTCTTTGCATATATTATTTGCACACTGGTAAATAAATTACTTGATTTGAGCTGAAACAATGAAATATTTGCATTGGTTTTTAGAAATGTAGCCTAGACAATGTAACATTTAGTCACTCCAGCTGTGCACTTATCAAGCAGGCCTATAAGCTTAGTTTGCCTTATGGGCCTGCTGTACCTCCTCCACACAGATGGACAAAATTAATATAAAAGTGTGCATATGTGTTAAGAGGTAGTCTTACCATTGAAAATTGATGTTTAGTTCACATTAATATTTATGCAAATGTGTGATATAATGCCAACATAAATAATTTCTTTTCTCTGTTTCAGCTGCTGTACTAATGGATCCCCCGAAATTGTTAGTCACCGTCTTCATGGACGAGAAGCAAATAAGCAAAAAAGTCCTTCGTTTGAGATCCCTACAAGAGGTTGTTGATGCATGCGCTCCAACCACAGGAACAGACAGCCCAGATTGCTACAGGGTTATGAAGTTCGATACAGACTTCAATGAATTCATAGAGACAGACTCTACTGACAGTGTTGAAGACAAGGACAAGCTCCAAGTATTCTTCAGATCGAGTGGAACCTCAGTATTGGTATGTGTCATAAAGTGTACTGTCATATCCGACTAAAAGCCCTAAAAACATATTTTAAAAAAGAACGAAAAAAACATAAATTCAATCACTGCCAAGGATGACCTGTACACTGTGTGTTGGACAACTAATAATGGTGTGTGTGTGTGTGTGTGTGTGTGTGTGTGTGTGTGTGTGTGTGTGTGTGTGTAAATGTTCTAGATTGACAGCGAGTTCGCGAGGATGTTTCCAGACAAAGCAGATGCCTTCCTCCGCAAATGGGAACCCACCATCGTCCCAAAGCTTCTGAAACTCGCGTGCCTTGAGAAGAAAGAAGACTACACAGAGGATGAGAGTGCTGGTAAGGTGGCCAATTTGAAATTATGACTAACAATTTGCAGGTATTGGTGTGAAATCTTTCTTTTCATTTGATTCCTATTCAAGATGTTATAATAGGTCTATTATGCCATTATTCAATGTTAAAAAGCTTATAGTAACAGCTATGTAACATGGACTCTGAACCTCAAGTGCCTTGGTTCAAAAAAGGTGGAAAAACACCGGTTTGAAAAAAATCCTCATATGCTTGGAATGTTGAGCTGTCTTCCTTTTTTGTGCAGAATCAAGTAGCTTCAGAGCCCTCAGGATGCTCGTCCAGTATCTCCCCCCTACTGCATCAGGACGGAGTAAAGGGTGGACCAAATGCAGTGTAAAGGCGGCAATGGCCTACATGTTGGAGATAAAGCCAGTAAGTCTTGAATTGGAAATATAGTTACCATTAGTTTTCCTGTAGTTTGTTTGCGATGAACAACAGAAACATCAGACTTTGCGCTTCGTTCACAAATTTTTGGTTAAAAGAAATATACACAACTAGATTGCATTGTCACAGAAAATGCTGGAAGCGGGCTTGTCATTGGTTTGGGAGTATGCTGAAGCTGAGCGTAAATTCAGGAGAATCTGGCGAGAGTCATGCTACTGCTGGCATAGGTGCATCACTAATATCTGTTCTATCTGCACTGTTCATTTTGCAGATGGGAACCAGCATCACGTCACTTCTTCAAACCAGTGGCACGGTCTGTGATTCGTCAAATCAACAAACCATCAATCAACCACGCTTGGTGAGCCTGGGATACCCCAACACAGGAGCCCAATATGTCATAGTGGCCTCAAACGATGCTGTGGCAATTCCTCTACAAGACGAAAGTCTAGCTTGCTGCCTAGATAAACTTTTTAAACTGTATTGGATCTGCAATCTTGCCTATCCAATTCAGCTGGCGTCAGTGTTTGGATTCATGGAGCACGTGTATGGCTTGCAAATATCTGGTGGGAAGAGAGCCAAAATTGTGGAGCTTGTTGCCAAGCTTCAGGTGCTTTAAATTGAAATCATGTATATATGTCCAGAGTGCAAGAGGCTGGTTTCTAAAGATGTACGGAGGCTCATATATCATCTTAAGCATGTCCATGCGTTCTGTGACAGCCAGGATTACACATTAACATGCAGTCAGGAAAATTGCCCAAGAACATACAACAATTTCGTATGTATTACATACATAGTTCCCGTTTCTGAAAGTGTTGATGCACTCTTTTTTCTCCAAATAATTACTGTTAAATATTTTGACGATCACCTTCACTCTTACGTTGTGGAGAAGACAAATGAGTTTGAAATGGTTAATATAAAAAATATTGCATGTTTTACCTCTTGATTTGTTCACGCATCGTGATTCTGAAAAGCACATAATACTAAGATACAAACTTGTATAGACTTTCATTGATGCTGTGCTATGAGGAAAGTTTTGGTTTTATATATGAGACAAAAATGTAAAGTTAAACAATGCAATTATCTTGCTGCAAATGTTATGAAATGTTAAACAATGCAATTATCTTGCAGCAAATTGACCATTCTTAAATATGTGTCATTTGAATAATAAAATTATTGTCAATATGTAATCTCTAAGTTGGTTGTATTTTTTCCCCTGAATTTATGTAAGTAGGTACAGGTGAAATACATGACTTAAATAACATGTATTGATTTAAAATAAAGTAACACAAAAACATGTTGTGGACAGTTACACAAAAGTTGTGTTGAATATAAAGTAACACAAAAACCTGTTGTTAATAGTAACACAAAAGTTGTGTTGAATGTAGTAACACACCCAATGTGTTAAAATCAACAAAAGTTCTGTTGTCCCAATCTGGACATAGAGATGTGTTAAGAAACAACACAAGTTGTGTTATTTTCAACACATGTGTTTTAAGA
>JAODXP020000031.1:15244494-15256994 GCA_027497455.2 Sardinella longiceps
GGGCTTATTCTCCACAGGTACCCCTGAGCACGGCACCCAATATATCCACTCTGTTTCCAAGGTGAAAATGAAAAGGCACCTAATATTTTATCAGTTCAAAAATGTTCTCTCATTACTTCCTTGCTCTCGCCTTCTCTTTGCCTGTATTTCTCTGAGGTTTTCACTTTATCCCCCTCTCTATACCTTTTTCATCCCTTCTTTTAGAAGTTCTCTTTCTCTCAGTATTCATCTCTCCCTCTCTACCTCTCCCATGTGTTCTCTCTCTCTCTCTCTCTCATTCTCTCTCTCTCTCTCTCTCTCTCCCCTATTCTTTCCCCCTCTCTGCAGTGCTGACTGCCATATTCTCATTAAAGATGATCACATCGGCTTGCTCCCGGAGGAAGTGGGCGCATAAACGCCGGAGCGGGCCCATGCTGAGCATGTCAGGCCCATCACGGGCCTGGTGGTGGCAATATTCCCATTCGGCCGTAATAAACCCGCCAGGAGTTATGGGGACATTTCCATTATGAGTCTTTGCGAGGACAAATAATATGACCTTGGCTGTCAGGCCAATTTGAGTCGCTGCCACCAGCACGAGTTAAAAGACTCCCCCAGCAACACAAATGTGAGGTGCTGGAATATATGACCAAAATTTCAAACTCTTTCATTAGTGGAAAAGCCAAAAGCGAGGGAGGAGGAGGGGACAGGATGAGAGAGATAGAAAGGATGAGAAAGGGAGGGGTGGGATAGAGAGAGAGAGAGAGAGAGAGAGAGAGAGAGAGAGCTTTTGGGGGGCAGTTTAAATGATTCAGCAGAGCAGGGATATTTGTTTCGACAATAAAGGTGACTGGAAAAGAAATGAATGAATGAATAGAGGGCCAGAAAACCAAATAAAAGCGGAGAGAGAGAGCGAGAGAGAGAGAGAGAGAGAGAGAGAGAGAGAGAGAGAGAGATCAGTTGCTTTTCAACCCAAAGAGGAGTCCACATAAGGACAAGCACAAATCATTGACAAAGTCTCCCCCACTCCTACGCTGGCTCTGTTTGATCATGTTGACTGTGTTTGAGCTCATGTACGTACAGGAAGCATATGCCTCACATCTGCCTGGAGGACTCAATCAAACCTTGTTCAAAGAGCTGCCTCCATGCCAGTCAAATCAGACGGGCAGATGTGTTCCTCTTCCACAACCAATCAGATGGAGCTGGCTCGCACATCGCACCCTGCTGTTAAACATTCTTTAAATTAGAGGCTCTCTTTTCAAAGAGAAACACTAAACAAGGAGACACACAGGCAGACAGAGAGAGAGAGAGAGAGAGAGAGAGAGAGAAAGAGAGAGAGAGAGAGAGGCCTGGGAGAATAACTGAAATGGATCCAATTGCTTTGTATTCATAGTAACCATTCATCTTCATTATCCTCGTCATCTTCCTCATTCTCAGCACCACCATCATCATCATCATCATCATCATCATCATCATCATCATCATCCATGTGCTAAGACCATAATTTCAGTGGGCTGGAAGAAGGAACCCAGGAGGCGTGAGAGAACATGTCTCTATGTGAAACATGTTAATGGACCCCCCGGTTTATTTTTGAACTTGCAATCTTTCTCACTCTCACCAGCAGACGGGGAGAGAGAGAGAGAGAGAGAGAGAGAGAGAGAGAGAGAGAGAGAGAGAGAGAGAGAGAGAGAGAGAGAGCATAACACTCCGGATGTTAATGAGAAAGGAGTGATTTTTCATTTCATCTGTGTTTGTGTTCATAAGGATCCCTGCTCTTTTTGTGTGTGTGTGTGTGTGTGTGTGTGTGTGTGTGTGTGTGTGTGTGTGTGTGTGTGTGTGTGTGTGTGTGTGTGTGAGAGTGTTTGATAGAACGAGAGCGTTTGAAGCCTCTCTCTTAGGCTAGGCTTTAAAGAGAGTATATGTGTGAACATGCATCTGTCCCACTCCCTTTCAAGCGCGACTTTAATTAAGATGCTCGCAGACAAAAATATTTTGACAACGGTTTCTTACTTCCTCGGCTGCAAATGAATGGTTGGAGTGGGTGAACTTCATTTGATCTTCCATCTCTCCCTAAATGCTTTCTACAGCTTAGGCTGACTCACCTCACTGAAAAAGACACTACATGCCTTTATTAAGGGATGGGATGGAAAAAAACACCTTGATATCAGCCTAATTTATTGCACTCTTTCAGAGACATGCTGTTTTAAAAGTGACTCCATTATGAAAGCACTGCTTCATTATGGAGTCACTGTTTTTATTCAGCATGTTCTGGGGAAAAAAAGATTAGTTTAAGTTGTAGATATCCTTGTTTTTGTTTGTTTGTTTGACTTTTTTCATTGCCTGGTCCATGTCTTCTTTCATTCCTTTGCTCATCTCTCTCCTTGTCCTGAGAAGTTCTCCGCATCTATATTACATGGCCCTCCACTCTCTATTTCTCTCACATTCTCTGTCCTCTATGTGTGTGTGTGTGTGTGTGTGTGTGTGTGTGTGTGTGCATTTCTCACCTTTTGCTCCTGTCGACCCAGTAATCCCCCCGTGGTTTTGCCTAGGCTGCTTCAGGCTTATCAGCATCAATCTGTCTGGGTTGTAACATGAGATTACAGGAGACCTCCACCAATATGTACCCCCAAAAAAGAGGAAAAGAAGAAAGAAATAACCCCCCCCCCCCCCTCCTGTTTCTGTGCTGGTTGACCTGACACTCATCATTGACTTGGGCGGCTCCTGACCTGCCTGTGAGCGGGGAAGGTTTAGACGGCCTGCATCCCTCTGCTCATCAATCTCTATTCATTCCACCCGTCTGTCTGTCCAGCCACTCGTCCATCCAGCCGTCTGTCTATCCATCCGCCCGTCCGCTGTTCTGCCTGTCTGTTTGCCTGTCGGCATCCCCTTGCTTCTTGGCTTGATTGCCTCCCTGGGACAATAACATGCTCTGGCAGCTGATGCAGGCCTCTAGCCCTCTCCTCTCTCTGTATCTGTCTATCTGTCTTGCCCTCCATACCTTCCTCTCTCTATCTCTACCTCTTTTTTTCTTCCCCTCCGACCATCTCCCTGTCAGTGTCTGTCCCGTCCAGCGTGAAGCGGATAGTGATCTGCTTCGTCTCCATGAGGTCCCGTCCCCATCGCTCCCTGACCTCTCTGCTGACATGTCATTGGCTTAGCTGCATGCTGCTCCCGTCTGCGCTGGCTTGGCTGGGGAACCGGGGAAAGCTGGGCCGGGTTGAGCTGCTGAGATATTCCCTCCCTGCCGAGTTCATTCACCTCACAGGTTCATTCATCTCATTAGGACTCCACGGCACCACCGCCATGTCTGACAGCCGCTACACAACACACACACACACACACACACACACACACAGCACACTCCACACTCATAGCGGCCCACACAGATATAACACAGACTCGGAATTCTCCCTGTACAGCGTAGAGCATACGCATGTATGAAGGAATATTATATGGAATGCATTATGTATACAGCTGCATTACAGTAGCCTATGGAACATTCCGGTGTCTCTCAGTGGATTGTGGCTATACAGGCGATATGGATGATGTAAAAGATAAAAGCTGATAAAAAGCCCTTTAGTTTTTTTTTTTTATATAGAAGCAGGGCAGGCAAGGGTTAGAACTAGATGGTTGGAGGCCATTTTGTTTCCTAGGTAGAGGTGAACATGCATGTTTTATGAGGAGGTATGAATGGCTGTAGAAATATTACTCATAAAGGGCTTTGCAATTAAAGGCCCGCCAAAGCTAAATCACCCCTCCTCGCGCAAGATCATCTAGCAGCTCGAGCATATGAAAACTACTAATGAATCTCAACTGAACATAAAGTTTTTAATTCCTGCTGGGATCATGAAGGAGTGCATATTATGGCCTGAAGGTAAAAATCGGGAAATGACTTTCATGTAAAAAAAAAAAAAAAAAAAAAAAAAAAGGCGAGCACATCATAAGCCTCAAGGAACTTTAGTCTCTCTCAGTCCATCTCGGCGCCGCTACATGAATCTCATTCCTCATCTGCCATGGCCTGTGTCAGTCCACACGCACCCCACTCTTGTTTTCTTTCACCTTAAGCACTGTTGGCTTCTTACATCATCGTTACATTCTCAATCATATCTTTTTTTTGCTCTCTCTTTTGCACCTCAACGGCATTCATATTTGTGAAGTGTCTTTGAAGTGCGGGAGCTTTTGGCAAGGCGCTGTTCAAAGAGCAAATCTATCTCTGACTGGGGATGATGTAGATGCTGGCATATTACTCCTCCACTCCAGTCTGCGCTCTATACTCTGACAGTTGGCGCAATGCACCTCCTAGAATGGAAAAGAAAGAAAGGATAAGAGTTGTGTGCGTGTGTGTGTGTGTGTGTGTGTGCGTGATGTGTGTGTGTGTGTGTGTGTGTGTTGTGTGTGTGTGTGTGTGTGTGGGTGTGTGTGTGTGTGTGTGTGTGGGTGGGTTGTTGTGTGCAGAAGGGGACATGGGATGGTTAGGTGGGGTTACTTCTCGGGTAAGCATTAAATAAGAATTCTTCTGTTGGCCATTGCAGACGTCTTGCTGTCCCTAGCTACAGTGTCCATCTTTAAATCCATGCTGCCCATACAAAGACTGCTTCAGAAAGGGGATGTAATAAGGACTCCTACAGCAGGTGGGCTTCAGGAGGTGGAGGGAGACCATCACACAGACACTCCAACAACAGAGGCCCTCCAGAGAAATCATTAAGGGCTACATTCCTGGAATAATTTCTCTGCTCTGAGTCTAAGGTGTTTTTTTTTTTTTTCTCCCTCTTTCTTTTCCCTGCAGTCTCTCGGCATTGCCTGAGGCGCCATCAGTCCATTGCTACCTGTCTCGGTGCTTCCTGACGGTGCTCGGGGTAAATAATTGACTGCTTTTGCTCGTTCGCCACGGTGCCATGGCAACCGTTGTGTCCGAGCTCCTCCAGCCCCTCGATCAGCGGTGTTCTCCCGGAGCGAGCGAGCAAGCGAAAGGCGCGCTGCTGCCGCAGTCAATCTGGAGTGAGCGGGCCGAGCCCCAGAAGCTCACGGCGGGTGTGATCTTACATGCTCTATAGCCACTCAAGAGAGGGCTGGAAAGGCCACAGACACAAGGGGTACATCTGACAGCACCAATGCTGCTACTGCTACTGCTGCTGTTGATTTTTTTTTCTGGCTAGTGATGTCAAGAGTTTTTTTAAGCCTTTTTTTTTAAACTGCTCTACCCCTAAAAAAGTCTTGCAGTTCACATTGTATGTTGCTATTAACACATCTTGTATATGGTGACACAGATTTATGGTGCATGATGTATGAATGTCTCTCTCTGTGAGTGTGTGTGTGTGTGTGTGTGCGTGTGTGTGTGTGTGTGTGCGCGCGCGTGTGTGTGTGTGTGTGTGTGTGTATGTATTTGTGCGTAGGCAAGTGTGTGGGAGAGGGTCTGTGCATGCACAGTTGTTGTGCATGCCTCGTCCGTCTAATCAACTTTCCGAAACATTTGTGAATGTGACAAGTGCCAAGATGGGGGAGAGCAAGACGATGGGAGAAGACTGTGGAAAAAAAAGTCTGTCCAATCTGTGCAATGAGCAAAATCTGTGCTGGCACAGTTGTGCATCACAATCCCTCCTGTGGATCCAATCCAGAGTTGGTTTGCAAAGCACACACACACACACACGCACATAGACATATCCATACAAACACACACACATACCATAAATGACAGAATTTTGAAAGCTGAGTTTTACACTAATTTAAACAGGTAGTACAAGTTTGTACATGACCTGAATTATCTAGGAGCCAAATGCCAGACTTAAAGTGCAAATCTGTTATGACAGCTCGCTCGTTTGATTCACGCCCGGTAATTGCAGCTGACCTTTTTAAAATTCCTCGCTTTCATGTCAGTGCCAATGTCCTTCATAACCACTTTCTCTTTCCATTTGCTTTCGTCTGTCTTGCTTTCTCTCCCTCTGTCATTTATTCTTTGGCTGATTGTTTGTCATTTTTTTTTATTATATTATTTCTTTCATTCTATTGCTTTTTTTTTCGCTTTGTTTCTTTCGTTTTGCTTTCCCCCTCCTTCCTTTCTTTCCAAATCCTTCAACCAGACATGACAGCTGTTCACACAAACTGTTATGGGAGCCCACCAGGGAATGCAAACTTCTGCACTTCGGATTTGAGTGATTTGTTAATTGTTTCAAATGGTTTGTGTCATCCAGCAGCTATGCTCATATTCTCAAACTCTCTCTAAAACTCTAGAGTTACATACACACCTCAGCTCATACATGAATTTGCACTTGCGCGTGTATGCATGTATAATATGTGTTTGTTTTGAAGACACAGTTTAAATGTAAAAGAAACATTGGTAACACTTTATTTGAAGGTAGCGTCATAAGACTGACATGACATTGTCAAGAATCTGTCATAAACTTTATAAACCTGTCATGACTTCTGACATACCCTAACCCTAACCATGACAAATACCAGGTGACACTTCATGACAGAAGTCATGACAGGTGTATACATTTTATCACAGATTCATGACAAATGGCATGTCATAGTTAATGACAGTGTCATGTCAGTCTTATGATGGTACCTTCAAATAAAGTGTAACCGAAACATTTACAATGTAGGCTGCATAACAATATGTATACTTGTTTATTTACGGAGGGTTTTTTGAGGAAATAAATAAAAAAAAAATGCATGTGCAGTTCATGTGCTACATACACCACTGTTGTAAGTATATTGCTACACTAATTGTTCCAAGTATAATTATTCCACAGAAAAGCAATGTCTGTGAGGGTGTGTTTGAGTTGTCAACTAATGTTAACCTGGAGGCATTTAGAAAAGGTTAACCCAAACAGTAGACCTCATTATTTTGCACTTTCTATATTCATATTTCGTAATAAGCGCTGCCACACTTCTGCACCTACCTCAGTATGTCTGGATGAAGGCACAAAAGAGTGTGAACGGCTGCTCCCTATTAAGGCCTCTTTAACTCTGTGCTCTATAAATAGCACAGCAGCTGTCCACGAGTAAAGTGTAAATTGCTCGCATGTAGCCTACCTGGCCCGATGAATTTACTTTGCCGTGCATCAGTGGCATGGTGCCACTTCTCAAACAGAAAGAGAAAACAGGAAAACAGGAAATGTACATCCTGGGGTGGGAGAAATCCTGCCCAGGGACGCTATTGTGGAGCTTGAGGCCCAGCTGCAGTGCTCCATCAACCTACGGTGTGCCAAAAGCCCTGGCCCAGGCCTTACCCCCCCCCCCCCACACCACACACACACACACACACAGGTTAAAGCCTCTCCCCATAGTCCTGTGCCACACTCTGACACGCAGGGGGTCGCCAAAACAAGTGCGGCCCCCAAAAGTAGGCTTCAGGGTCACACTGTACCACATTCCATACCGTGCCCTACATCTAAAAATGGACCTTGGCCAAGATTGCACTGACCTGCTACTTACTGTGCAGCCTGAATGCACAAGTGAGGAGGCATTCAATGCAATAACTGACACAAGCCACTTTGGCATGTTCCAGATTCTTCTGTGAAAGCAAAACCACACCGAGTGCCACTTTCAAGGTTCAGTGTCTTGAGGAGTTGGCTCTGGAGGAGAGAACCATCGGTCCTGGAAATGTGGACTGGGGAGATACTGGGAATGAAACAGCACAACCACTCAACCCCTGTTCAATCTCTTTGAGGCCACAATACAAAGCAAACTGCATTTTGAGAGTGACACGCATCCTTGAGCTTTTGAGAAAGTGAATTGCAAGATAGAGGAGTTTGTGGAATATTCAAATAGTATAATATTTTAGCAAAATGACCATCGAGTCTAAGGAATCAGACAGAATGCTCAATGCTAACCAGACTCCACCATGCACAAATGATTTGCACTAAACTATATGTAAGCAGTGGACACAACATATTTTGTTGCCCTGTCAGTGTTGAGTTCAGAACTATTGCATTTCTCTCTTTCTCTCTCTCTCACCATCCTTCCATCCTCTCCCTTTCTCTCAGCCCTCTGACACTTCCCCACTCCCCGCTCTCAGTTTGGCAGGTGTGTGCCCGGAGGCCTAGCTGCTGTTAGCATCTACTGTGGGTGTTTCTCATAATGAATAATCACCACTTCATGAGCTGATTACACTTCCTCCAAAGTGTCTCTTCCCCCCTCTGCTTCCTGACACTTTAGATTAGCATGAACCCATAGAAGAGGGAACATTTAGACACCACTTTCCTCTTTTTCCTGCCTTTTTGACTTACAGTGTATTCGACCCTTACAAGTAGATAGAAACAAAGTGGAAAGTGAAGTCTGTGTGAATTGGTGACTTTTTGTAGCCTGGCGATGCCATCCTATGTACCTCCGCCAATCAACACACAGTTTAGAGCGATGTCTCAAATTTTTGTAGTCCTACAGGATAGGAACGCGTTTGTTATTCTCCCCCCCACTTTCAAATTACATTCACAAAATTGGTACATGACATTAGCGTCCATGATCTTGAGGATTTATTGCCACTACAATGTCAAAATAGATCAGAACTTGCCAGAGATCTGTTAATACTGAAAGCGAAAGTTGTAGGCGTGAGAGCCAGACTGTAGTCAACAGTCGCTTTTGCCCAGGCTAGACTGTTTGACTAAGCAGAGCAAGGCTAAATAAATAGATCATATTGCACCAGTATCCAGTTGGTCTTTTCATGTCTTGACAAATCAATGAAGTTTGTGGTAAGAGTCAACAGGAGACACACACAGAATCTCCCTGGAATTCCTGAATCCCATCTCTAATCAGTACATCAAACTTGGGCCCTGCATGACAAGGCCATGATGACGAGCTTGGAATAGACAGGAGTACTGTTCAGAAAATGGAGCTGCACAGAATACTGAACATTTACATACATACACTGCATAATTATGTAGCCAATGAATTAGTCACACAGCTAGCACACAGTGAACTGAACACGGTGAGGGAACACACACTCTATCTCGGAGCAGTGTTGCTGTGGTGTCAGGGGAGCAGTGAGGGTGTCTTGCTCAAGAGCACGAGAGTGCAACGATAAACCACTTCGCCTCCGCCCACATTTTCTCTATGGAATCGGCCACCCTTCAGTTCAGTTCAAGTAAGTCCAAGGCCTTAACCAGGAGACCATGGCTGGCTCTGATTTATTTACTTGTACTGCAGAAGAAAGGAGAACAATAAACAGTAAATGGACTGCATTTATGTAGCGCCTTTCTCCAACGTATCTTACATCCACCCATCGACGTCAGAGACTGCAAATCGGGAGTGAACAGTGACAGGAACAGGGCAGGAAGAGGAACAGTGTTGTGCTCAGGGACACTTCAGTGGGGCCAAGAATGGCTGGCTTTGAACGTGCAACCCTTTGGTTAGCGAAGGTCTCCTCTGCCTCCTACACCACCATAGTGTCCGAACACAGTCCTGATAGGGAGGAGATGTGATGGGCAGATGCACACTAAGGCTGGACCGGTCAGACAGAGGTCACTGTGGCCTGGGTAGCAAAGTGGAACCTGCTCTACTTATTCATGCTCAGAGGTGGACGGCTGTCCCATTGTCCTGCAGTGAGAGCCATGCAAGCCAGGCTAATTACAACCCTAATCCCGTCAGGAGCCGCTGGGACTGTTTGTAGTGTGTGTGTGTGTGTGTGTGTGTGTGTGCGTGTGTGTGTGTGCGTCCTCAAAGACAACATCTGACTCAAAGGTACTATTAGTAACTTTCCTCCTAAAAGCACATGTCCTTCATCCACTTAACCCTATTGCCACCACACACACACACACACACACACACACACACACACACACACACACACACACACATATACAAATCCATCTACTCTCAAACAAAAACAGACAAATTTGTCTCCCCTTTTCTCTCTTAGTCCCTTTCCATCTTGCAAGCACACACACACACACACACACACACACACACACACACACACACACACAGACACACACACAAATGAGTGCGCTCACACTGGCCATTGTGACTTAATTTAATTAGTCTTTCACCATTAAAAGAGATAATCAGGCGGAGAGTGGGGGAAGAAGTGGTGGGCATTAATGCAGAGAGATCGTAAGCCGACTTGAGATATCTGATTCAATTTGTATGCAGACTGACAAACGCACTGGCAAGGTCACGGATTGTGAGGAGGCAAAGGCAAGGCGTTGAAAAAGCAAAAAGAGCAAAAAAGAAAAAAAAAAAGGCAAAGAGACTGTGTGCTTTGGAATGCGTCTCTTTCTCTCTCTCAGCCTCTTTATTCTCTTCCTTTTCTATCTCTTCCTGCCATTGTGCTTTTCTTTATACAGTTCCTCAGCATAGTTGGCTATTTTGTCAGTAATCAAAGCCTTTGTAGGCCTGTGGATACCGAGGTCCTTTGAGAGGACCTGGATACAGAGATATGACACGCTGTACGGATAACAAAAGTCTGTGAGTTGGCCATTACCTCGAGACTGCAGACACCAAACTGAGGTCATGGCTCCCTAAAAATACAGAGGATATGCCAAAATACATCTTAAATGGATGAATAAATATTAGGAGAACAAATAAAAGCTTTATGGACTGAGCAATGGATGTTGTTTACAAACAAAGCAGGACTTTGTTTATACAAATACTAATATGGCTCATGGGCACGCACACAATCGACCACCCACTCACAAGTCTGCACTTAACTGGACATCATCACGTCCTCCTGAAACTCACTCAACTCAACTTTCCAAAGGTGGCTCGAAGTCACCCTCACAAGGCGCTGCCACTGAGCAATTCAATAATGCGAAATTAAATAAACAAACACGTTTAAAGGAATGGATTACTTCAAACAGTGGGGAGGCCTGTTCAATGGACAGGCCATAAAAAGAAAGAAAGAAAAGAAAAAAAAAAAAAAAAACAGCAGGCCACAACGATATGCTGCACGTTCCCCTGCCTGCTTTTGCTTGGCGTGACCGTCTGGCCAGGCTGATGAGCATCAAATCACATTTGCTGTGCTTTAATATTTCATTAGGCGAGGACATATTTGATTTTCTTCCGCCTTGACGGGGCCTGTCTCTCCCTCCCTGTCTGTCTCACTCAATTCAGGGGCCCTGGGTGGAGTCAGCCATTGTGTGTGTGTGTGTGTGCGTGCGTGCGTGTGTGTGCATGTGTGTGTGCGTGTGTGTGTGGGCCCAGTGAGTCCACATGACACAGTGTGGGGAAACTTTGTGTTGCTTCACATCACTCGACATGACTGTTTAATGGAAAAACACCAGGGCACTCAATCCATTATCTGGGAGCGCCATTCAACTAATGCTAATAATGGGAATACAATGTCTCCATGGCTTTGTTTTAAAGGAGCATAATTCCATTCCCCGCCCCGCTCAAATGGAAGTGGGAATAACATCTGAGGGATCTGGAACTTTTACGACTTCAGACTGAGCTTTTTAGTGAGCAATGATGTGACAAGTAGAGGTGACCTCAAGTTCAGTGGAGGTGACGTGCAGAAATGATAATGAGTTTTAAGTCAGAGCTCAAACTCTTCGGAGACAAGCGAACAGCCGCGGAGTCCCCAGACTAGAGCAAAAAAGGAAATGGCTACACTTTAACGAAGGAAATAAAAAAAAGGCCTGTCACCTGAGCTACACTCCCAGCGTAGCTCATCGTGGCTAAGATGTTTAATTCAACAAGCACCAATGTGCCCGTGC
Organism: Sardinella longiceps; assembly: GCA_027497455.2. Taxonomy (NCBI): domain Eukaryota; kingdom Metazoa; phylum Chordata; class Actinopteri; order Clupeiformes; family Clupeidae; genus Sardinella; species Sardinella longiceps. The sequence goes on from JAODXP020000031.1 coordinate 15,256,122, forward strand.
GGCAACTTCAGCACAAGCTTCCCCCGAAATGAAGTTGCGAGCTGACAAGGTCATTAACGAAGTTTATATGGTAATGCAGACATGCACGACACAACGGCGTGTTTTTCGTGGTGACCATTGTTGGCGCATCAGCCATTAAGCGCTGACCTAAGCATCGTGGGAGGCTGACAAAGCACCAATTCGGCATTAGTCAGGAAAATGTTAAACAGCTCTAAGGTAATATTTATGTAAAGAGTGCCATGGGAACTTATGAAAGATGAGGATGTTATTTCTGTCACAGATTTGAAATATTGCCTACTCCTTAATGGCAGTAGTTTTCACACGAAATTATGTATTTATTGCCCATTACTGAGATGTAGTTGATTGGTCTCCACTCAAATTTGAGCTTCTTTTCTTTCTCACTGTGCCCTTCTCTCACTCAATTGAATTGCTCTCTCCTTTCTTCTCCTCTCTATATCACTGTCATTTTTTCCCCTCTTTTCTTTCTCACATTCCCCATGTCTATCTTCCTCTCCGTCTCTCTCTCTCTCTCTTGGTGCTGAGTCACTGTGGACTTTGTGCTTTGTTAAGGTGCTGCTGTGTGTTTTTGGTCAGGCAGATGAATGAGCAGCCTCCAAACATCCATTTCCTCCCCACTTCCTGCTGCTGGCCCACCAGCCAGCCTCCTGCAAACAGATTCTGTCCCTGACAGCACATTCCAAATGAAATGGTGCTGGCAATGAAGCACTGGACCAGGCCAGGTCAACCACACACACACACACACACACACACACACACACACACACACACACACACACACACACACACACACACACACACACCACACACACACACTTTTTTTTCTCTCTCTCCCCTGTGCTCTAACTTCCATTT
>JAODXP020000031.1:15264494-15294494 GCA_027497455.2 Sardinella longiceps
CACACACACACACACACACACACACACACACACAAATACAACAACTCGAGTGCATTATGACTGCAGAGCTGCACAGCCATCTAATGAAATACCCTGGGATTTTTAATGCAAATTGCTATTGTTTAATTAACTAGCAGTGGGGAAACAGTGAGGGGCAACCAGTTGCATGTTAAACCAGCAACAGCATTTTACATTTGCCTCCGAAGCCATTGCTTTCCAAAGAAATCTCATTAGCCATGGGACACTAGATCTTTGTAGCACATACAGTATTCACTGCCCACATGTCATTTTTCAGGACCTGTAAATTATTATCTTCCTTGGGTTTCATTTTTGGAAATCCACAGAGATTTTGCCAGAGGTTTGATGTGACTGGTGAAAAGAGGTGGGTGTTTACAGCAATGGATATCCAAGCGGCTAACAATATTACCTTGGAAATATGTGGGTGCATTGTTTCTCATTTTGCATGACAAACTGATTTTCTGAAGGGCACTGTCTTTGTCAGGTCAAGTGTGAGAGATTGAAGAGCTTATTTATGCAAGGCTGCACGATTTCTTGTTCTTACCAGTGTTCAGTGAGTACTTTTGACCAATATGACTCCTAGATGTACAACAAACTTTAAATTACATTATAATTAGAAAGGTGGAACATGAAGCATAAATTAAACCACCATCACGCACCACTGCTCATGAATATCAACGTGTGTGGCTTCTTGCTATTATCTCAGAAAAATGAAACAAAGACACTTCAGAGAAAATTGTATACACGGTGTGCAAAAACATGCATGTGAGAAAAAAAGTGGCAGGCTGAAAGTTAGGTCCAGTTTCTTCTATGCTACTTATAGACAGGTGCTTGCAGGTCTACATGATCTAGCGTTGCTCAGCTGTTCCTATACTCTCACACATGATGCACACGTACATGCAAAGCACTGGGAATGGCAATTCACCTTTTTCACCTGGCCACCATGTTCTGAACGAAAACGAGGCTCGGGTGGTAAAACTAGAGGAAGTGCCGACGAAACGTTAATTTAATTCAATTCAATTTTATTTGTAGAGCGCTCAAATACAGTGCATCGTCTCACGGCGCTTTACATGCAGTATGGGAAGCATCCATGAGAAACAGGGGCAAGGAAAAACTCCCATTCCCAGAAGCTACTTCTGGGGAAGTTTTACCACCCAAGCCTCGTTCTAGTCCCTCATAGTGACGTAGGTGAAAAAGGTGAATGGCAGCAGGTAGCAGAGAGCAGCCATGGCACCTTGAGGCTACTGTGCGACTCCTTCCCCGGCTCCCACATTCCGTTTGAGATTCACAGGCACATCCTCAGTGTCAATCAGCCCTCCAATTATGCTTCCACACAACAACACAGGCTTTTATAATAGTTGTTAAATAATTGTTGCAGTAATTTTGTTTATAATTAAAGTCAAGCAAAACAATGAGCAACCAATCACTCACTTAAATACAATAAATGTACTGTATGTCATGTTTTAGACTTCCCCGCTGGGATGGAATTGTCTTATGAGAGAAAAAATTGGTTTCTGTTCTGTTAGCACAAAGAGGCTAACATATGTAAACTCTCTGTCTTCTCTCTGTTATATGGATTCAATCACATTCAATCACATCCACCATTGTTAGTTTGTGAGTTGGGTTAAGTCTGGGTCAATGTTTGAGGCATATTACGGTGGGATGGGTGAGGCACATTGGATCTCCATAATGAGTCAGACAACTGTGTATTTTTTTCTAAGAGTAACGCTCTGCCCATTTCAATGACTGAGCTTCAAGCTACACTTTTAGGCAAAAACAATTTTGGTCTTTTCATGCTAAGTAATGGTATGGTAGAACAAATACCTGTGATAACCTCTGCAGAATAATAACGTGCAAGCACAGATAACAGATTTCAGAATACATGGCCTGAGCTCTAGGCATAGATTATGAAAACTACTGGTCTCTTTCTCACTGTGTGTATGTGTGTGTGTGTGTGTGTGTGTGTGTGTGTGTGTGTGTGTGTGTGTGTGTGTGTGTGTGTATGAAATTCTCCCTTCCAGAAGATGTCTGGCAATCAAATGCAGAGCAGATCATGGAGAGGCCGAGGGTCAGCTGCCCCCTTTCACTTGTTTTCCACTGCCTACAGCCTTAGCCTGGCGATGCCATCCTACATACCTCCGCTAAACATTTTATCTCTGCACGTAGTCTGGACCAAGCCCCCCTAACTGCCTTTCCCTCGGTTACTCTAGGGTTTAGCCAATCAGCACACAGTTTAGAGCGATGTCTCAAATTTTTGTGGTCCTTCAGGATAGGAACGCGTTTGTTATCCCCCACCCACACTTTCGAATTACATTAACAAAATTGATACATGACATTAGCATACATGATCTTGAGGATTTATTGCCACTATGATGTCAAAATAGATCAGAACTTGCCAGAGATCTGGTAATACTGAAAGCGAAAGATGTAGGCGTGAGAGCCAGGCGAGAGAATACGTCATATCCAAACGGAAACCTATTTCAATTGCATTGGGCCAGACTGTTTGACATAGTCAACAGTCGCTTTCGCCCAGGCTACTACAGCCTCACTTGCACACAGGATTGATATTGGGTGCTCTGTATGTAGGCACGTGAGTGCCTAAGTCACACCTGTCAAACTCATGGCCTGCCATAGCCTGCAATTCTGTTTGGCCCTGCAGATAATATCTAATGTTTATCAGAACTGGCCCAAATGTACTTCACATTCAGGATTAATACTTTAGTTACCACAATGCACTGCCATTGTGCTGGTATTACATCTATGGAGACCCGCGAGTGTGACCCTTGTCCCCTCTACCTGTTACGTTTTTTTTTTGTCTTGTGTGGGGGTGGGAGGGTGGGGAGTGGTGGTGCTTGTTTCTAATTGTTTTGTCTTTGTCCTGTCAAGTTAGTAATTGTATCAGATGCTATGTGTGGCGCAAAACAAATTTCCGTAAGGACAAATAAATATCTATCTATCTATCTTGTACCTGATGCTTTACCCAAGATGTGTCAATCTACAACTAACAGCTGATTTCCACCAAAACCTGAGCAAGTGTGCGTTCACGGTAGCCTAGGCCCACCCATACTTCCTGTCGCTGCATGAAGTTTTACAAGTCAGTATGTCCAAGGAGACAATTTCCTCAACTCTCGAGCCCCAAAAAATCAGGACCGAATGAGTTCTTAGAATTTTTGGTCCGTTTTCGTCTACAATTGATGTTAACAGGTTAGTCCATGCACATTGCACATGGACTCTGCGTGGTCTCTCTGCGGTAAACCACGCTACCCGCTAAAATAGAAACAAGTATACGCAGACACAATAGATTTTTAGTGGAGACCCGCACAGGTTAATCAAGGCTTCTCACCCATCCTTTCAAACTGGTGGAATACCCTTCCCAAGACTATTAGAACAACAAGCACTACTACTTTCAAGAAACTCTTGTCTTGAATACACATGGTGTGCTGTCTGTCTGGATCCTAAAATTGAAAGATGTCAGCATTATGTAGGACCTAATAGTTTCAAAAATGCTCCAGGAAGATTTGATCAGACATGAAGCATTAAGGGAGAGATAGGATACTGTCTCAAAATTCTGGCTCTCTGGAATTAGCACCACTGTGAATAATGCCAGTGAGCATGGCAACATGCTGCGGGGGATGGGGGTGTTGGAGGTTGGGGGCGGGGCGCGGGGGCATGGCATGTTCAATTGGAAAGTTCACGGCGTTCTAAGCACAGCATGCATGGCGGCGTTTTAACGGGGCGGACGGAAAATTACCGGCACAGCAAATTAAGATCGCAGGTGGTTTAGTGGCCCCCTTGGAAGCCTCACAGGATGGGGGGCCCCCAGTCTGAGCCCTGAGCCATGGGGGGGTTCTGAGAATCAGAGAAAATTACAATCTTATGTACACACACACACACACACACACACACACATACAGCATCACAGTGTCACACCTTCTCTGACAACAGAAACATGCACTCTCTAAACTCCCATACCGCACATAAAAGAATGCCCTACCTCACAGTCATACACACATTACAGTAATTACTGACTCTAGGGCCTCTAAACATACAAACCCACTGTTTGAACCTGAGAGTACACCTATAACATTCACAAGTGCAATTTAGAATGCTATATCTCTTTCCTTTCCGTTCACTCCAAACTTGTTGTCATCTGTGTCTGAGTCCAAAGCTTTTTAATGTCCTGATAAGCATGCCAAGTGAGGGGTTACTTCTGCACCCCACTCCTCTCCGCCCCCATACGGTGGTGAGTGTCTGGCCTGAGATTGTGGTCCTGTGGAGCCGGAGAGAGGAGTCCAGAGTGGCCTGTGCTGAGTGCCTCTGCTGGGGGAGAGGGAGGGAGGGCAGTCATGGAGCCGTGCCCAAATCTCCTCATGAGAATTCCTCTCACAGCCCACTGACCTTGAGGTGAGCTCCGGCCCCTGTGCTACTCGCCACTGTGCATTACAATGTCCACTGGGCACTGTGTCTCTCCTCTCTCTCTCTCGCTCTCACTCTCTCATGCTCAAACGCTCAGTCTCTCATCTACTCTTGCAGTCATTCTGTGTCTGTCACCGTCCCTTTTCTCCTCCTGCCTAGTACTACTTTACTTTAGGTCGTCGCTTTCCTTCAATAATTACTTTCTTAGTATTTAACTTCACTCTCCTTCTGTATTTAGCACTTCAATAATTGTTTGTCTGGTTCTCTTTCCTTCACCACATTTAGCTGTGCAAAGGTTGAAATATTCACACTCACATTCTCACTTGAATTTTTTTTTTACAAGCAAAAGTACACACATAACTGCTAATGGAAAAGACTTCATGCATCTGAAGCAAGGGGGGCTTAGAAAACGCTTCCACTCAGCAAGCTACACGATCTGTGGTGTGTAGTGCACAGATGGTGGGACAACAGTAAGATCAAGGCTAGGGGGGAACAGGACAGGACATTGCTTCTCCAGTCCTGCACAGCAGTTTGCTTTTGTGCCTGAGGTGAATGTCTCTCTACCTCTTGTGTGGGTCACAATTTTATTTCATTTCATGTTTTCTTTTTGTATCTTAAGCACTTTTGATTATAAAAAAATGGTCAGAGGTTTCACAGTGGAAAAGGAGAACACAGAGAGAAAAGAGAGACTGTGTAGTGCGAGAGAGAGGAGAGAAAAAAAAAAAGAATTCAATTTAAAAGTTTTCATCTTTTCATATCCTTGGAACAACATTTTCAACAGAAAATCCTTCGGCGACTAAATTTGAATGAGCGACTTGGACAAAGGCTCAAGGTAACGCGTCTAAGCCTAGGGCCTCCTTATCCAAACATGAAATGACGCAGCGCTGAATAGAGGCCACAGAGTGACAGCCATCTTAACCTTGCTGAGGCGAAGGTGACAGAGGGAAACGCTGGGCCAGGGTGTCACGATCAGCCTTGCTCAGAGGACAAACTGGGTTCCTCTACACAGGAAATGGAGCCATTGCCACTACTGTTCTTCAAAAAAGTCATCAGTAGTGGAAGAAAGAAGAAAAGAGGAAGAAAGAAAGAAGAGCGAAAAATAGGAAGGAGATAGGTATATTGAGGGATATTGGCTAAAAGAGAGAAGAAAAAAACAGACAGATGAGATTTTTAACAGAGTTTTAAAGGACAGGCAAAAAGAAAGGAAAGGGCAAAAGGAAGGAGAAAGGAGAGAGGTTGAAACATATACAGGAAAAGAGAAGCAAGCATGTCAAATTGTTCAGCAGTGAGATCTGACTGTGCTGCATTTGAGAGGGATTTGATAAATGCTTTGTGATGGGTGCAAGGGAGGGGAGAGAGGGGGGTAGAGAGTGGGAGTGGGAATCCAACAGTCAAATGTGACATGGTGCTCTGGATGTCCTCTTTGATGTCCTCATTTCGCCCTGGGATGGAAATTTGGCCTAACAATGATCACAGACAGGAATGGAACGAGAGCGCTATCTCTCTGCGTGACTGTATTGCTACGGTACATATGAGTGTGTGTGTGTGTGTGTGTGTGTGTGTGTGTGTGTGTGTGTGTAAGAGTGCGCATCAACATCAAACACACACACACACACACATATGTGCACATACATGTCTTTTCAGTATTTTGCTCCTTATTTCCTCACTCTTTCCTCTCCCACTCCAGGGCTGTCATTGTTGTCAGGCCAGGGGAAGAAGAATCAACAGAATGAGAGTCAAGAGGAGCAGCTCTCCTGTCTGATATTGTCTGAATGCTTGGGGACCAGGAGCAGTACAAAAAAAAAAAAAAAAAACCGACAGAGTAGAAAAGATGAAAGGAGGAAAGATTGAGAGAAAAATATCACCTTTAAGTTCAAAAGCGAAGTCCAAGAATTGTTTCAAGGATTCATGTCATTATTTCAGGGGTCACCAGCAGGTGATGTTTGTCATTTCTGAAATATGCATTTGACCTAGAATCGGAATTGTTACTGTTGTAGTATAAGTTTGTGCTAATTGCATAGCCTGGACCCATCCACCCTGAATGACACTTCATGTTCAAGGTAGTATGAACAACCTGCCTATTTTAAGCTTTTCCTGTTCCCCTGAAATAGGGAACCAATAAGAAGTCATGTAGGCCTTTTTTTACAGACTATAAGAGACCGCAGAAGATGAGCCTAACAAAACTAACTGTTTAGTAATAGCAAATGCTTATTTTTTGGTTGTGCCTAAAATCGAAGGAAGGGGCCATCTATATCCATCTATAACATTTTTAAAGCTTAAAATGGAACTTAGATTCTATTGGTACAACTGGATTGTAAATTTAAGTCATATGTTTGCTATCTGTAATCTGTGTTATTGGTCGGTATGCAATATACATGCAGTATGTCTGCACTGCTATATATAAAAATATATATATATTTATTAATTTTTGACTTGTATCAAGGGAAAATTGACTGTCAACACAATTGTGACATCTTCTGTGTCTATAAAGTCTATACAAAACAGAGAGTCAAGTCATCAATTGAAATATTCCCCAAAGCTCACAGTATAATTCGAACACTGGAACCTGAGTGGCATTGTTATAAGTATTTGCCACACCAGAACCAGGCTCAACACATGCAGATGATCTAGGTGTGGGAACACAGTGGATCCTGCAGAAGCTGCACTGGACTCCATAAATGCATTCAGAACCATTGCAGGTGTATGTGAAACTGTAGCGATGAAAGTCTGTCACAGAGCTCATTCATTTCCTCGCCAAATGTTCATGTTCCATTTCACGGTATTCCAACTATTTCATGCTGCGTTTGTGACAAGCTGCCTCCATTTTGATCTGTTGGTGGCATCTGTTTCCTAGACATGAGGGTGGAAGATACAGGATTTTTTCCAGGTTGTGCTTGAGTGCAAGTCTAAACCATTTCCTCTGCAGACCTCTCGTGTTCTCGAGTCATTATGATGAACAGCCGGAAGCTGTAATGACCCTCGCAGAATTAACAAGTATTAAAGTGTGTGTGTGGGAGATAGTTCAACACTTTGATAAACCAATTATGTTTGCTAATTTTGGACAAAAGAGGAGAACCCAGAACCCCCCAGACCAATGTTACCACCATCAAAAAAATAGAGTAGGCCTATAGAAAACTGCCCTCTACAGTACTTGCACAAAAAAGAGAGGAAGATGGTCACGGAACCATCTAGAAAGACTAGTTTTAAAACTTAACTCCGTCGTTGAGCCCCACTTCACAGCTGATGAGACAGGGAAGGGAAGAGAGAGATGGGGGGGCTGTAAGTGGCGGGGGGTGGCTTCTGAAAACCACAGGGTGTGCTCCTGGTTGTCACTCAAGCGCTCCCACTCCTAACTCCTCAGCGGACTCCCTGTGAAAGGACACATCATACAAAAGGACAGGGGAGAAGTAAAACAAAAAATCCTGACGTGGAGAGACACACTGGGAGGTATGGGAACAGAAGGCAAGTAGTCATTGTGATTTACACCAAGTACAGATGTAAAAAAAAAAAAAAAAAAAAAAAAAGAGGAAGACGAAAGAATGAGAAAAAAAAAAAAACATCCTGATTTATTTGAGCAAAAAATGAGCAGTTTAAACAAACGACTCTCTGGAGAGTAATCAGGGGAGACAGAGAAGGAGAGAGAGGGGATCATTTGGAGAAGTATGGCATAACGGGACAGAGTAAATTACAGTTTAAAAGAGGAGGGGGTGTGTTTTATAAATCATGCATGTGTGTCTTAAACGACTGCTCTGCCATTCCCTCTGCCTCCCTCCGCTATGAATAAGCTATGATGGAGGTCTGACAGCTGCAAGTTAACAGGACACGCTCGTCCTCCGAGCCACTGTTTGTGATTGCCTCATCTGTCAGTTGCTTTATAGTTTTTGTGGTTGCTTCTTAGTTATGTGCTTCAGAAGTTGCCCACAAGTACCTTGGGTTCTGATGGAGCTCGACTGACTTTTTTTTATAACGTTTTAACATAAAGCCACTGATATCTGAGATACTATGTGTATGGGTGAGGTGCGGTGGATTTTGTGGGATTTTTGTTTGTTTTTGTATGTGTGTCATTTATGAATTCTCATTAAATTGGCGTAGTATATGTGATTATGAGTTATTTTGTGAAAAGATCATTTCCAGCTGCCAATAAAACCAGCCTGCTGGGAGACTGACAGACACACGCATCCACACGCACTCTCCCCCACACACACACACACACACACACACTTCTCTCACACAAAAACACCTTAATCAGAAAGTTAGACATGCATTGTTGAGTGACAGCTGAGGGGTGACTAATGCACTCATCCTCCTACCGTGAGGCCAGGTTGCCATGACGGCAGATGGAGAGAAAGCAGCGGTAGCACTTCTTCCCCCCATCTCACATTGAGTCTGCACCAGTGCATTATGGGTAGGCAAGGTTGCCATGTAAATGAAAAGTGAGTCAGGGGGCAAAGTACTGAGCATACGCGTGCATCTGGAAAATAACTGAGATATGAGAGGAAAATTTAACTCATCTTCAGAATTCTCTCTACAGGTAAACATGGTCAAATTCACAGACTCACAAATTCACATGGCAGAAAAAGCCATTAATGTTGAATCAGTATGTGAGTCGGTACTGCAGCATTTCAAAATAAATCGCACATTAACTGTTTCAATGATTAGGTTATTTGGAATTTAATCACTATAATTTAAATCTTCCATTATGTATTAAATGAGTGAATGATCAACATCCAATTGGACTTAAAATTTAAATTTTTGTCTAATTATTCCATAACACGGTTATTCCACACAACTTGTTTTTGCCACTGCGACCAATAGGAGAACGACTCCAGCAGTTTATCAGTTCAACTCACACTTGATTATCGATCCTAACAAACATTTACAAGATGCAGGTGGAGTAGTTTCAGCTCCCTTTCGACAGTAATTCTGTCAATAGTGGCCCATCCTCCTTTCTGCGCAAACACACCTGAATTTACTCCTGATGAGAGAGTGAAGGAGCGAGCGAGCGAGCGAGGGGGAGCGTCTCCCATACGGACGCTTAGCTAAATGTTTGCTCTGGTGTGAGACGGGCGGCAGGGGGAAGAAAAAAGAGATCAATCATGGGCCGCGAGTGTGTGGGCCTGACAGCAGCATATCCTTGGGCTGTTCCTCTGCAGGCAAGGTTAGGTGGAAGAGTGGGAGGAGGAGGAGGAGGTGGAGGAGGAGGAGGTGTGGGCAGTGTTAGGCAATTATAGGCAAATAAATCACCTCAGCCCATGACTGTGGCTTTTCAAATAGAAAATGCTTTAAAAGCTCTGGCAGCGAGGCCAAACACATGGCAAGCATGCACACAGCAATGATCTTACAGTTTAACCTTTAACCCAGCTAAGAAGCACACCTGCACCTACAGTACATTGTATCCACCCAAGATACACACAAACTATTATGTGGAGCTAGAAAAATCTAGTTTCAGTGAGTCAATCTTACCATGTCTTGGTACTTCTTATAGGTGATTTCACTGGTCGTGCTGTCAAATGATAAAACAAAATTGGATCAGGAAATGTAATAATTTCCTTAACTAAGAATTTAAATAATAGGGTAGGTTGCATCCTTATTTTGCCCTGGTAGAAACATGCTAATTAGCTGCCCCCTCCCCCCTAAAATGGAGCAATAAACACACAGCTCCCTACACTCACTAGAAGGGGTTCCATCCAACTTATTCGCATTAACAAAAATTCGGCGTAAGAATATTCAATTTAGCACACGTTTCCACCAACTGTGTAATTAGCGAATAAAAAGGGAGCATTGTGCTAATCAAGTGATGTGAATGTGGAATGTGAATATACAACAGTTAAACTGTTTCCATTCAAATCACATTATGGCTTATTCGCATTAAATTAATCCACCACTCTGAAGCCAATTAGATTTATATTTGCATGAGTGGAAATATGTGAATTTTGCTGCAGCAAGACAACCATGAATTTAGCTCAAGTCCATAGCTTTCAAGTTTGACGTGGTAGCCGTTCCATTTTCTGAATTTTGCTGAATTGAGCATAGTGCATGCCAGGGAAGTTGAATCATAAGATAAAGTAAAATGGCATTGTATCCACACACAATTTCACACAATGATAATGTAATGGTAATTGTATGTTCAGATGGAGGTACAGATATGAAACGGGATGCTAAGAAATGTAAATCTCTTTAAGATGTGCTACTTTGGGGCCAATCTAATCATGTCTTGGTTCTTCTTATAGGTGACTTCAATTAGTAATGCTGTCAAAAATTTGATAATTTCCTTAACTAAAAATTTTAATAATAGAGTATAGGGTAAATTTTAATAATAAGGTATGCATCCTTATTTTGCTCTTGGAAAAAACGTGCTAATTAGCTCTTTTTCCTCCTCAAATAGAGCAATAAACACACAACCCCCTACACCAGGGGTGGGCAATTATTTTAGTCGATGGGCCACATTGGCGTTTAGATTTTCACAAAAGGGCCGGATGTCAACCGGTTGATGTCGGTAAATTGGCAAGTCTCAAACAAGTAGCCTCACTTTCTTCATAGGACATGTTAACATGCAGGGTAAAAGGGGGGATTTGTATTTCATGACTACAACAAATTTGATAATTTAGGCCTATAATCTAAATCTCCTTGGCTAAAAGATAAATTATTCTACTTTGGGAAGGCTCCGCGGGCCGGATTAAATAGCTCAGCGGGCCGCATGTGGCCCCCGGGCCTTAGTTTGCCCAGGCCTGCCCTACACTGACTAGATGGGTTTCCATCCAACATTTGCATTTCATATTCGCATTAACAAAAATTCTGCATAAGAACATTCACTTTTGCACTGAGGATGTTCCTGTCTTCAGCACAGTTGCAGCCTACAATGTTACAGGTTTATTTGTGCATTATCAGGAAATAATTTCATGCTCGTTGAATCCTTTATTTATTTCAAGCACTTAAGTTTCCTCAACTAGCAAGGTAGAGAGAGCATAGCGATCAAACAAGCATGGCCAAGTTCTTCAACATCAGCTCACAAATAAGAGGCATTTTGGGTTCAAATTGTACAAAACCAACTGCAGAGAGTGTTATAAAAATAGCCTAAAGAGTCAAAGAATTGGTATGCAAAGTAACTTTTGAAACTTTCTGCCTGTCTTTGTGATGAAAATTGACTTCATGTCAGGTGCACGTCAAACTTTTTCTGCTGCCTGCAGGTCAGTTGCTATGGTATGCATGGAAGTTTGCTTGACAACATTCAACACTGAATACAGAAAACTGTTTTTTTTTTTTTTATTGATTGATTTAATTTGATAAAGTAGTTAATAAGATGTAGTCCCATTAATTTCACCTTCTATAACTACGTAGCCTGGGAGTTCCCATGCTCCTTTGCACGCTTATTTCATTTCACTCTGCAGAGCAGCATGGTGACCATGGCCGTTTTTCTCGCCTGCTTTCGGTATCCAATCGCAGAACAAAAAGGGATTTGTACGGCCCTCGATTGCATTTTACGTCACGTGGTGGCTCTGGTATTGGCTCCGAGGTATGTACAGACGCTATGATAGACATTCGTAGCGCCCAATAAACGGCTATGGACAATTGTAAGCGATGCTTCCACTACGAGAAATGCAATAGGTAGGTCCCCAGACTAAATATCACTTGTGATTTTAGTTTGGCATTCGCCAGGCTAATAACTACGTAGACCGTAATCGCATTTTGCTCCCATGACTTTGATGAAGTGCTTTACTCCGCCAATCTGCCATCTTTGCTTTTCACACACTTCCCATGCTGAGGATGTTACCCTTAGCCTGACATAGCCCACCCATAATACGAATGTTCATCCGTATTCATGGTCTGGGGACGGTCTTCATGGGAGGGTTTGCATCAGTAGAGAGACAACCGACCAATAAGCAAAGCTGATTAGACGAGCTGTTCAATCGTTTCAAACCAGAAGTGAATGCACTCCTCCCCGCACTATAATCACGTCAGGTTAAAGAACCTCCAGTCCGTGAATACGGATGAACAACAGTATTATATGCAGGCTATGTCAGGCTATGTAAACCTTGCAGCATGATGGTATTAACTTTACTCTCACCCAATGAATGTTGTTCCGCTAGCTCCGCTTTATTAATAATCCTTGTATATGACATTCACCCTTGCATATCACACCTTAAAAAAAACTGCGGTCCTGACTGGCTGTACTAATTTATCTGGTCCAAAAAATCTCTGCCATGGGCACCGTGGCTCAGTGGGCTGGAGCGTCGGGCCGTTGCTCCGGGGACCCGGGTTCGATTCCGACCCCAGGTCATTTCCCGATCCCACCCCATCTCTCGCTCCCGCTTCTTTCCTGTCCATCTCTATACTGTCCTATCTGATTAAAGCAAAAAGACCAAAAAAAAATATCTTAAAAAAAAAAAAAATCTCTGCCAATGGTAGTGATCCCTGATGGATATTTGCAGATAGGTGGAGCTAGCTGAACAACATTCAAGTTGTGATGGTATACCTCTCAACAAGCACTTCTTACCATTCAGGTAGGATAACACACGTGGCGTCATACAATCAGGTCATAAAACAGCCTCACCAACACAAATCCTAACTAATATTATGTAAAATACGAAGCATCCTTGAAGAAATTCAAAACAGAGAGCCCCTTAAATATCTTACTTTCTTATCACATTAGTCAGTTTGAATCTGAATGAAAATAAAGATGGGATTTACTCTGACCTTACCAACGGATTTCTTTGTTGATTGTTTGTGTGTGTGTGTGTGTGTGTGTGTGTGTGTGTGTGTGTGTGTGTGTGTGTGTGTGTGTGTGTGTGTGTGTGTGTGTGAGTGTGTTGGGGGCGAGGGGGCCCTTATGAACTCAGTGCAAAAATATCTTTGATCCCACACACAATGGGAAACTAAAGAGAGCAATGCTGAATCCCTGTTTTTTTTTGTTGTTGTTTTACTTTGACCTCCATCTCTCTCTCTCTCTCTCTCTCTCTCTCTCTCTCTCTCTCTCTCTCTCCATGTGCATGTTTTCCTTGTTGTGTGGTTAAATAATAAAATAATGGTGTTTTGCAAAGGGATATTTCCCCAAAACAGTGTTACTTTGCTAGCACCTGTGCTCTTGATGGTAAGTATTTTCCACCATAAAGAGTCCTGCAGGAGACCGTGAAAATGAAACGGTACCAGAAAATCCACACCACCTCTCATATTGCATTCTCATTTAAGCTTATCAAATAAACACTTGGAAGGTATACATTTCATACCCCTCATGAAACCTCTTTTCATCCTTCTCAGTAACAAAAACACAGACAGATTTGTTGCATTTGGCAAAACATAAATAGTAAAACCTCACTGACTAAACCCTGGCTTGCAGTATGGCCCAGCTCATGTAGTCAATAGCTAGGGAATGTGAAGAGATAACAAGAAGAATGCTGGCAGCTAGTAACACAACAAGTTGCTCATCTTAATTTCTGTGGCACTGTAAGGGATGTATTGGTAGGCTATAAGTTAAACTTGGTGTCAACAAGCAGTGATACACTGCAGCAATGAGAGCATTTTCAGTTCAGCAAGTTGTGGAAATAAGTAATAGTTAAGAAAAAGAACAATTGTTTGGAGTCTTTCAGAGAACAAACCTGACAAATATAGGCAGGATGGAACTTCCTCCCCCAACCAAAGGGCTTTATATTTTTATTTAAAAAGGATCTGGACGAAACTCAACAGATTTAGTTGGCAAAGCTGAGTGTTAGAGCAAGGAATCATGGGTAATGGCATGGGAGAACCATGGGGTGAGAGAGGGCATGTGCATCAAGGGGAATGGGGGAGTTGTGGTGGTGGTGGTGTTTGCAGCCGTTTTGTGACAAGCTGGACAAAGCTTGACAGTGCTGGGTCGGTCGTCACATTGGGAGTGCTGCGAAGGGGGTACTTTATTATGTCCCAGCGCCATAAACATCCTGACCTTGGTTATCTGGGCAAACGGACCATGGCGATTTTTAGTACGGCCATAAACTATGTACATCTCGGCCTTCTCGCCTCCCCAGAAGCTTCACAGACTTACAATGTGTCCAATCTACACACTCATGCAAGCAAGAATACACACAAATTCACACACACACACACACACACACACACACACACACACATAACTCCTATCAACATAGAGGACAGCTATCTGACAGAAGGAGAATCACATATCCTTTCCAGTTTCACCTTCTCTTTTTATACATCATCTACCATCATAGGGATCTACCATATAAGGCAAGGTCCAAGCTGCAGGCTATGTAACGCTACAACATAAATGCAGAATAGAAGATGCGGAGAGGCAAACCATACACGGAACACTAAACTGTATCCAGAAGATTGGGATGGTGTTCAGGAACACCTGTCCTGAGTATCGGCTTGAAATTCCAAATGGGATACACCCCCAAGGTGGTTGACAATGACCAAGCCAATATACTGAAGGACTACACACTGACAAATTGAGCCCAACCAGCCAGACATTGTCATGCTGACAAAGAGGATAAGAAGGCTGATATATGCTGCAAGTGACGGTAGACACAAAGAACACTATAAGGACTCAGAAGAGGTGTGACAACAATGATTCTAGTGGTGATAGGGCCAATAGGTAGCCTAGAACTCTAAACGTACACTAGCAGTAGCAAATTCAATTTGCTCAGTGAGTACCTATAGCCATGAGCCACAGGTTGTATTTAGACATCAGTGATGTTTAGCCAATCACAACGCTTAAGGTCCGCTCTATGCTCTATGTAGACAGGGAGTCGTTAGGCAGGCTTAGTGTTGTTTCAATTTTGCTCTGATTGGTTGTAGCCATCGTACCCAAAGGTCTATCAATCATAGTCAGACTACACATTTTATGTTACAGTGTGGCTTGTCAGGCTAGGCAGTAGGTGTTTTGCCTTCCAAATTGAGTGAGTGGCTGCGGTAGATTCCAGGAAGAGCTCCATTGAGAAGAGTGTAGTTCTAGGGACGTCAAAGATATTTGGTAAGACCCTCAAGCTCTGGGCTCAGGTAGAGGACCTCAGTTTGGAGAATGAATGATCATTGACCACCACAGTAGGGTAAAAGGGTATTTTTAAATATATATTGTTATAATATGCAATTCATGTGCAGCGTTTCTCTCTCTCTCGTGCTGTGTGTGTGTGTGTGTGTGTGTGTGTGTGTGTGTGTGTGTGTGTGTGTGTGTGTGTGTGTGTGTGTGTGTGTGTGTGTGTGTGTGCTGTGTGTGTGTGTGTGCGCATAATCATCACGGGTTTGTGTTGGGACAACACGCTTGGCCTATAGTGATTTTTGCAAAGACTTCTAAGAGCTGGAGAGATCTTTGTAGAGTTCCCCCTCTCCTTTGAAGCCATCTTATCGCTGCATCCACCCAAGGAGTTAAGCACAAGTAGACAGGAGGGAATTGGCTGCAGGACAGAGAGAGAGAGAGAGAGAGAGAGAGAGAGAGAGAGAGAGAGAGAGAGAGAAGGAGAGAGAGACAGAGATGGGGGCTCACTGGGAGATGAAAGACAAGCCGATCATCAAACCCTCAGTCAACTCAAAGACTCCAACGCCCTAAAACCTACATGCTAAAGATGCCCCACTCTCTCTCTCTCTCTCTCTCTCTCTCTCTCTCTCTCTCTCTCTCTTTTCTCTCTCTCTCTATTTATGTCTGCTTCTGTCTCTCTTTCTATCTCTCTCTCTCACTCCATCACTGAGACAGGAACAGATGGAAAGGCCAACTGACTTTAATGAGGAAAGCAAAATGCTGCATCACATACTCATACACAACTATTGCACTATAGATGACTCTCTCTCATGCATACACAAACACACACACTCACACACACAATACTGCAAAACAAAAATATACATAAAATCCAAACACTGAGCTTAAGTTAGAAATGTTTTTTTTATGCTTCAACACCCCACAGGTAGCTGTCCCCACGCTGTTGTATCTTCTTTGTCTTTTGTGCTATAGTTAGGGAAGGTAATTACTATGACAATAGGCAGGAAGCACTACTGGGGATGGATAATAACAGTGTTAGTTTTGACATTTGAGTCGTACTAGGATGAATCTGATAATTGCCAGAGGTGTCAGTCTTGGCTGCACCCCTGCTGCTTGTGGGTGCTTGGGTGCTTGTTTGTAAATGCTGCTACACAGTAAGTTGAGCGCAGGAGGATGAAAGTGTACTTCATTTCAAACGCGCCCCAAATCAAACGACTTGCATTTTTATGATTCCCCCACAGACACACACAGACTTGTGGTAGAATCAATAGGCAAGGCGGGGATCACCTGCGGTTTGCCTTGCTCATTTGGTGTGATATGCTACTCTTAATTCTTTTCTTACACTTTCCTCCTCTTTTCTCCAGGGTGTGTGTCTGTGTGTATATATCCGTGTATGTGATGTCTGCACTGAACATACACAGCATCTGAAATATTCTGTGCTATTGTTTTCCTTACAGGAAAAATGAGTTGTGTGTGTGTGTGTGTGTGTGTGTGTGTGTGTGTGTGTGTGTGTGTGTGTGTGTGTGTGTGTGTGTGTGTATGCATGAGAGAGAGTCATCTATAGTGCAATAGTTGTGTATGAGTATGTGATGCAGCATTTGTGTGTGTGTGTGTGTGTGTGTGTGTGTGTGTGTGTGCGTGTGTGTGTGTGTGTCTGAGAGACAGTGCATGTGTTTATGGTGTTTATTATGCGCACACAGTATGTACACTGAGGGTGTTCTGCAGTGGTGGAGAGGGTCATGCCTTTCCTGCTTTCTGCACAAATAAAGCAGTCACATCCCCTTCACTTGGGCGCACCTCCCCTGTACCCCACCCCCAGGAGCACATGTGAGACAGCAGATGACTATCAGCACGCTATCCCACAAGCCCCGGCTCTTCGTCTCCCCCCCCCCCCCTCCTCTCCCCTTCCCGCCCTGCCTCTCTGCCAGGGCACACAGCACTCCCAGCAGCAGGATATTGTTTTGTGATATCTGCCAGGACCGCTCTGACCTCTCCCAGATGAGAAATACACACACACACACACACACACACATACACACACACATACACACACACACAGTACAACTCGTTCTCACACATACTGTATAGCACCAACATGCAGCCAAATAATGCCAGCTCACACATGACAGTAATAAAGATGAACATAAAAGTGTTCTCAAATGTAAGCACAAACACATTAGCATATAATATACAGTATCAAGGGCTGAGTTCAGACTTTTGTGTGTGTTATTTAAAAATGCTAACAGCTTCTCTATACACTTATACAGATAATGATTTGATGTTGACACAGTTTGTTATATTCTGCTTTTGAGATGAGATGCATTGTAGTATTGTGATTATTTACATAAACATAGCATTACCTGCATTAAGTATATGATAAACAGCAGAAGAAAAAACATGTTCCATGTAGCTCATTCGAAGAAACCACCTGGCAGTCTTTCTTCAGCAAGCAGTAGGTGGCCAGAGAGAAGAATAGAACAGGTTTTTGGTTTGTATGCAACTAACATTTGTATGGATGTATTTTCTTAGAAAAATAACAGATTACTTTGAGACCTTCATTCACATCGAAAAAGGTAAGTTTGTTGTTCCTCAGAAAGGATTCTGAAGTGTAAGTAGGTTAATATTATTGTACAAGAAAGGAGGAGCAACAAACTTACCTTAATATTATTGAGATGTTGGGTTAGAGTCATCAGAGTTGAGGACGTGTTGTGTGGAGATTTCTTTCACGTTATATAAGCTACTGTAGTGTAGTTACACAATCCCTAAATTCTAATCCATCAGTCTCCAATTCCTCTCACGCACAGGCATCCAACTCTGAACATCCAAATCTGCATGTGGGGATCTAGCAAGCAACTCAACACTAACCAAACACTTATTCAATGCAGACATTGCTCTCCATTTCTCAAATTTAAATGAGCTTTATTGGCATGATGTAATTGCAGTTTTTTTTTTTTTAAATTAGTGAAGTAACTTCAAAAAAGACAGGAAGCCTATAATCAAGCTGATATTAAACTAGCTCATAAAATAAACACTCACTAGCTAAATAAACAAAACTTACATATATACAAACACTACACTGTATATAGGCCTTTATCTCCCCCCTCTCTCTCTTTCTTTCTTTCTCTCTCTCTCTCTCTCTCTCTCACACACACACACACACACACACACACACACACACACACACACACACACACACACACACACACACACAAAACCCCATTGGTTTACGTGCTGTCTGTACTTTTTATGAAAACACTGTGTTCCCACCATTCAATACGTACTGGTACATTTTATAGTGATTTCATAATTACCATCCCAGCGTCTAGACATTTGTTTTCATAGGCTGTAAGGTTATGAAACATCAGATAGTGCTTATCAAGTAATTTATATAAGAACAGAGAATGTTCTTTGGGAAACCATGAAAATCCATGTCATGGCCAGGGTGTGTGTGGCTGATCATTACGAGTATTTTTTTTTTTTTTAATACGATAAGCATGCTGCTCATCGCAGACACTGATAAGGATTCAATTTCTTCATAAGAGCAATTACTGAAAGTCTAGACAGCAACAAAATAAAAAAGTAACGTCAAATGACAAATGATGTTTAAATATTGACATGGACGGGCAGCAGTATAGACCACATAGGCATCTAAACAGAGGTAACAGTTCATTCAAGATATTAGTCATTTCACAATATCAAGTTACGGCCGATTCACACACAAACCTGTGCGTGAGCGGCACGGGCGGGGTTTTGGGGCGATTTCATTTAGAATACATGTTAACAGGTTAGGTCATTCAGACTGCACGCGTGTTCTGCGCAGCTCCTGTCCGGTTTCTGAGCGGTGAACCACGCAGCTCCCACGCTGCTTTTTTGAAATAGAAACAAGTTCTACTTTTTCAAGCATTTTCAGCGCGATAAGCGGGACTTGCGGTGTCCATAGATTTTGAATGCTGAGCTCGGGCAGCCGTTTCACGAAGAACACTGCAGAGACCATTTCTTGTGTGAATACCGCTTACGGACCGCACCGCGAACGCACAGTTTGTGTGTGATTCGGGCCTTAGCTGTCTAACACTTTCACATGTCTTTCACTTTAATTCCCTCTCCATTTAAGATTGTTCAAGACGCTGATTTTCCTTGATCTTCTTTCTCTCCTGCAGATAATTTTTTGATGTTGCCTCTGTTGTCATCAACAGTCATGTACTATGCCATCGCTTTTACAACTGTGGCATGTACATTTAGGAAGATCTGATATCACCAAGTAATTAAGAGTCGAGGATCAATGTCAAACTTGTTGCCCTGGATCATCAGGTTAGGTTTAGGGTTAGGTTTAGGGTTAGGTTTAAGGTTAGGGTTAGGGTTAGGGTTACAGTACATTGATCCAGGACAAACAAGTTTAACATTGATCCTGGACTCTTAATTACTTGGTGATATCAGATCTTGCCTACATTTATGTCTTTACATGTATGCCAAGCTTATGGGCATGCACATTCAATACACATTCAACAGAGTATGCTTTACCAACATCATTCTGTACCGCTTTTTCTAATTCATAATCCATAGTTTCTCGCTTACTTTTCTGTCTTTATTTCATTCTTTCTCTACCTGGTTCCCTTTCCTCTCATTCACATCAGAAAAAGGTTTGATGTTGATGAGTTAATGTCTGTGACATAATTTATTGTTATTCTTATCTGCACTTTGTTAAATAACTATGTTCCTACCTTGTCTCTCAGCACTTGGAGTAGTTTAACTCTCAGCCCCCCCCTCCGCCTCCTCTCAGTGCCCTTCTGCCCACCCAAATCTGTGGTGTGTGTGTGTGTGTGTGTGTGGTGCTGATGAAGACCCCTGGCCTGCTCCTCCACCTCCCTCTTCCTCCCCCACACCCATCCCGCCTCTGTTTAGCATGGGCGCATAGCCAACCGATAACGCACGCCATGGGGGAACTGACAGGTCTTTCTCCACAGCCTTCTACTTCTTTATATTCCCTTCATCCATAGCTCCCTCTCTCTTTCGCTCTGTCTCTTTCTTTCCCTTTTCCCTCTCTCTTCCTGCCATTATCTGACTTTCAGCTGTATGAGGACAAGCTTATCTCCATGTGGTTCCCAGACATCTTCACCAGCACCAACTAAGTGAAACTGGCACAGAGAGACGCTTATATGTGCATGTGTGTGTGTGTGTGTGTGTGTGTGTGTGTGTGTGTGTGTGCCTGCTGCACGTGTGTGTATGTGATCAAAAGTCTTTCCCTGTCTTTTCCTTTTGTGTTTTTTTTTTTTTCCTTCGTCTTTTCTGGAAGCTTATTTTTCTCCCCTGCACTTTTCCCCTCCTGTTGCCACCCGTGGACTGCCCGTGAGCGAGCGACACTTCTGAGGGACGCTATCAAACGCTGCACACCCTTCTCGCCCGACGGGGGAGAACAGAGAGCAGAGGAGGATGAATGGCATCTTGTCCCCGCAGCTTAACGTTTCATGATGGAGGCAGCAGAGAACGGGTGGGATTTTTTTTTTTTTTTTTTTTTTTTGTAAAGCAAGCATGGCACACAAACACAGGGAGCTCTGCATCTCATTGATCTGGCTGGCAGACTGATCCGTGTTTGCCATTCAACCATAACCCAGTTCTCCTTTTGTGTGTGTGTGTGTGTGTGTGTGTGTGTGTGTGTGTGTGTGTGTGTGTGTGTGTGTGTGTGTGTGTGTGTGTGACCTTGACAGTGTGTGACAATGATCTTTGATGGTCCCAGACTAGACAGACATGAGTACAAGAAGCTCATCTGGGTGGTGTGTAGCCACCTCACAACTTTTAATCATGTGATCTTTGAAAAGGAAAAAGACTGTCGGTGCATACTCTTCCTGTCTAACAAACAAGGTAGAGGATTTATTCTTTACATTCTTTTTCTCAATCCAACTGTGTATTGTTCCAAAACAAATGACCTAAATAATGATGCTTCTGTACACCTATTACCAGTGCAATGAGCACAAAAGCAGTGGCTAACTGCATAACTGTTTAAAATTCAAAAGCTGTTGCAGGATGTGATGATTCCTTCCTCCCTTCCAAAAGCTCATCTCTAAGGGCCTACTGTAGCCTCTCTTCCCTTCCTTGTCCTCTTCAGACCTTTTTTTCTCCTTCTCATTTTTTGGAAATGAGAGAAAGAAAATGAAGGAGAGAGAAAGAGGGAGGGAGAGAGAGAGAGAGAGAGAGAGAGAGAGGGAGAGAGAGAAAGAGGAGTGCAGCTCTGGCCCCCTCACACAGGCACATCAAAGGCCCATGAGCTGATCAAATGAACCCATCAGAGAAGGCGAGCGCGATAGCTACATAAGTATCTGTGACATCGTTTTATATTCCCCTCGTTTCATGTCCGCGCTCGTTGCATTTAAATGGATCCCTGCTCCTTTTTCTGTAACAAATTATGAGGAATTAGATTCAAATCCCACCAACCCTGCCACAGAGAAAATGGAAATATGATGGTGATGTAAAATTCAGTCGGTTAAACACCATGATGTCAGTCAATGGACTGCTCATTCTCTATATGATCCAGAGAAGTATATATTTATCCACTAATTTTCCAAATAAAGCACGTCTATGAAAGGGTTTGTTCTCTCGGGCTGTAAATTTATCGAATTAAACACATTCCATTGAGCAAATTTGCTCCCAAGTGTCAGTAACCTGATTCCAATTGTACTGGGAATTGGAGGAGAACACTGTTAAATAGCTTTGCCAATCTGTAGGCAAACAAAGAGCATTTTACTCCATTTCATTATCTGAAATACAGGATCAATCAGAAAAAAAATGAAAAGTAGAGAAACGTGCTCTCTCTTTCTCTCTCCTTCTCTCTCTCTCTCTCTCTCTCTCTCTCTCTCTCTCTCTCTCTCTCTCTCTCTCTCTCTTTTTCCCCTAGCCTCAAGCATATCCCACGAAACCCCTCCAAGGCCTGAGGCCAAAGAAGCCTGAGCCTGTAGTAGAGGTGGTTGAATCCAACCAATCAGAAAGCGACCTTTGCTGAAAGTCAGTCTTGCCTCCCCCAGCGTTTTCCTCAAGTGCAAATCTCCCCTAGTCTCCCACAATCTGTCTCACCAGAGAAGAAAAACAAGACACTCGATTCTATGTGCGATCAGACTCAACCATTACAGTTTTGCAGGACTTCCCCCTTTTTTTGCTCATGTGTTACCATGTTGTTTGTAGAGGTCACCTTTTTTATTTAGCCTTGGTTATAATTAAGTGTTATCATTAGTGTGAATACACCCAGTCCCCTCCAGCCACAACTGCCAACTCCCTGAAGAGACAAGAGAGTGTGTTGTACTCTGTCCTATTGTGCTCTTCTGATTCTAAATACATGCAACCTTCAGCACACTCATGTACTAGAACTTCTCTTTCATCCTCTCTCTCTGCTCGCCTTGGAGTTTTCTTTTGCCCTATACGACCCACTGCTTTCTTTGCTATGGGCTGTGCTGTTTTGCCTTGTCCTCCAGCCACCTCTCTTGTCCTCCCTCAATGTCCTCCTCTCATGAGTGAGTTCTTTATGGTGTCCTCCTCTAACCTCTTCCTCCCACCCTCCATCTCCCTCTCTAGGCCTGTGTCCCTCTCTCTCTCTCTCTCTCTCTCTCTCTCTCTCTCTCTCTCTCTCTCTCCTGGCCTGTGTCCCTCTCCCTCTCCCCTCCTCCCCCTCTGTGCCCCAGACTGACTTAGCGTGCTATTCTAGGAGAGAGCGTCTGCTACATAGCTTCCAGGTGAACTTCTCCATGCCTCTCTGTCTCTGTCTCTGTCTTCAGGGAGAGCAGGTGAAGGAGAGTCACTGCCTCACCAGTAAAGCCTCTCTCTCTCTCTCTCTCTCTCTCTCTCTCTCTCTCTCTCTCTCTCTCTCTCTCTCTCTCTCTCTCTCCTTCTGTCCCCTCCTCTTCTGTTTAAAAGCATCTGGCATCTGGGGAGAGGCGATGGATTCTGTGTAAACTTTATACAACTCTGAGAACAAACACTCTTGAATTATGAAAAACGGATGTGCACATCGCATTTCACCTGGATTTACTGTGCTATTTAATGAAATAACAGAAAATAACATGTTATTGGTTATAAAGTTTTCATATTTACTGCTTATTCCATGACAAGAATTCTAAGCTTTAACACAGCTCCGGGCATTTACTAGGGTCTTCAACGAGTCACGCTTCCAAGATAGCAAAAGTTTAATGGGATTGTAAACACACAAGTTTACACAATATCACCAGTCTCTGACCGCAGCTTTATGAACAATTCCGTCTGTCCAAAGCATAATTGGAATAACTGTGCCATCAACACCATTGTAGCCAAATCAGTTTGATGCCTTTGATGATTTGAGAAAGGTGCCACACCAAATAAATCAGATTCTACTAGATTAGTTTCCTCAGGTCCACGTGAGAGTGGATGAAAGACCTGCCCTTCCCCCTTCCCCCGTTGTCTAATTGCAACCTTAATCAGCTTTAGCTTGATGGGAATATTTGCATAGCATTAATATAAATAATTTATATATATATATATATAAATTTATATAAATATATATATATATATATATATATATATATATATAGGCCTATGAGCTAAAATAAATAATGATGCCTTGGCAGGCTGGGTAATGTTTTAGGGTGGGAAAAGAGAGAGTAATTACGATGTGTTTAATGGGTTATTTTCAAAGGCGCCATGATTTACAGGTTCACAAATAATTTAATATGCTGCTCCAGCTCCACTGTTGTAATAAGCCATCTAAAACAATTTATTGGATGTTCTCTGACTATAAGTCACCAATGCCACACATGTTTTATGGGCTATCAATCAGCTCCAGATAACAAGGAGCCTGCGAGGATCTTGCCGAAGAGACTGAGTGCCGAAATGCATGATGGGGAAAAAACACTCCTTCCAGTTGTCTCCGCAAGGCACCTGTGGATTTGGCCTTGATAGATAATGGCTGCGGCAATTAACGGCTTTCGGTGGGTAATTCATTTGTGCATCATTAGTTTGTTCCACTGGCTGCTGATTTTCTCCTTCGCTTTCTCATTTGGTTTGTTTGCTCCATCTCACTCCCTCTCTTAACTTGCTCTTAATTCCCTTCTTGCCACTCTCTCTCTCTCTCTCTCTCTCTCTCTCTCTCTCTCTCTCTCTCTCTCTCTCTCACTCACACACACACACACACACACACTATAGAAATCTATATTACAATGAAGGAAATAAGCAGTCTTACAGAGCGGACGCATAGGAGGGCAAGACTTATTCTGTCAGAGAGCTTTGCTCCTATCAGCTAGGAGCCCAAATCACCCGTGGAGCAAAGACTGACAAGCAGACACCAGTGCCAGCATGGTGGCGGATTGCTCTGGATTAGCATACTTATGCTTTACAACAAGCAGGAGAAAATAAGCATTAAAAAAAAAAAAAAAAAACACTGTCATAAAGATGTTTGCAGAGAAGGCTATTGGCTGAGTTGAGTCTTCCTCTGCATAGGAGCAAGACCAATATTAACTCAATTTCAATATTAACTCAAATTCCATACAATTCTGTTCCAGTGAGTCTCCCTTGATAAAGAAGGGGGTTTAGTGTGAAAGGTTTAACAGGGATATGTAGTGAACCATTTGCTTTGGCCTGATCTGATATGCACACTTTAACAGAGAGCATTAAATCGTCAATGAGAGGAAGGCAATGTGAGGGGAGGAGTTGAGGACAACAGAGAGAGAGAGAGAGAGAGAGAGAGAGAGAGAGAGGCTAATCCATAGATCCGGCGTGTGTAAAGGCTTGGACAGGTCATTCATGCAGAGTTTGATCCCACAGTGTCCATGCTGGCCAGTGTCCAGGCCCACAGGCCTCTCCTCTCCTCTCCTCTGTGCTGTGGAGCGAGCTTAGGGGTCTCCACGCTGCCCGCCAGCCAGACTGATAATCCAGCCGTGTAATGCCCATTTATTTCATTAAAGATCCCCAAACAGCCGCTTATCTGAATTCCACCGCTGCCCACCTGCCATCAGGACATCCCTACAATCCCCTCTGAGCTCTCACTTTCTCTCCAAGAACCTTGTAATACCTGACACACACACACACACAACACACACACACAAATGCACACACACACATCTATACACACCTCACCCTCTCTCTATCTCACTCAGTATGTCTTGCTTTCATCAAATCCTACTCCTCCCATTCTGTTTTTGTCTCTCTGTCATCTCTACTCTTTTGTTTCTCTCTGCTTTTGTTTTTCTCACTGTTGTTGTGTTCACTCACTCCCTACCTGTTTTGTTGGTCCGTCTCCCTCCTGTGAGCCCTACGCTTTGTTGTTTCTAGGAAAACACTTACAGATATGCCTGTGAAGGTATTTTCTGTTAGCTGGTCCCTAGACTTCAGCCATGACTGCAGCAGTTTTGTTGTTGTTGTTGTTGTTGTTGCTGTTCAAAAATGGAGATTTATCCCTGAGTATGCTGTAGTCAGCACGAGACAGAGGACTCTTTTGAGCTTCCTCTGAGGTCATTTGGACAGTATATTTTGGCATTTTTTTTTTTTTTTTTTTGCCCAAAACAACTCAAGAATTATTTTTGGATATGTTTTTTATGTCATTGCTGAAAAATGACATAGGCAATTATTTTAGGAAAGTGACAAAATGATGGTGTCTTAAACGGTGCTTGCCAACAAAGTGGGTCCACTTCAAGCCTGAATAGTCTTATTCTTATACACTTGCACCATGACAAAAGCTTTACCCTCTGCAAAGTGTTTACTGTAACCTTATTCACTGAGCAGTTAATAGTACCAGTTTAGACTGAGCAGTAGGAGAGTTTTTGAGTTCATGCTACTCATTGAGTAGCAATATTTAGAGTAGTTAACCCTATAGTAGTACTGGTTTAGAGTATACCAGTTAATTCTATTCGCTGAGCAGTGGTTTAGAGTACCAGTTAACTCTATGCACTGAGCAGTGGTTTAGAGTAGTTGACCCTATTCACTGAGCAGTGGTTTAGAGTAGTTGACTCTATTCACTGAGCAGTGGTTTAGAGTAGTTGACCCTATTCACTGAGCAGTGGTTTAGAGTAGTTGACCCTATTCACTGAGCAGTGGTTTAGAGTAGTTGACCCTATTCACTGAGCAGTGGTTTAGAGTAGTTGACCCTATTCACTGAGCAGTGGTTTTGAGTAGTTGACCCTATACGCTGATCGGTGGTAGGCCTACTGGTTTAGAGTCAACCCTATTCACTGTTCTGGACAAACTTGGCGAAAACTTGACGAACTTGGAGAAAACATCCTCACCCACTTCTTTTTATTTTCAAAAGTAGAGTTCTCGTGAGCTTTGCCAGTCACGCTTTATGTGTTATTTTCACACACAGACTTGTGTGTAACATAGGAGCTGCCTGTAGCCTCCATTCAGAACCTGACAAAAAGGGATAAAAAAAGTTAATTTCCCACGTATAACATCTAATATATAGGCTAACACAAAAAAATGTTTTTTTTTTTTGATGGTGTGAACATTGCTGAAAATGATATGCCATTATGATGTATAACAGTCTTGTTAAAAAAAAAAGTCCTATTATATTTACGTAAGACAAGTACATGCTGTAAAAATGTGCAATAAGACTGGTATCATGCTGTGACTTTGACTTGCAGAGTTACAGCACTAAGACAAAAATGCCTAAAGCTTGGTATATGTACTATTCATAGAAAAAAAACAGCATGAAGGCAGAGCTGTGTCAACCGAGAGAGAGAAAGAGACTGAGGGAAAGAGAGCCTGAAAACACATTAGCGAAGTCTGTGCACTTCCTAGCCAAACAACTTTTGGCATTTACAATCTGTGATTCAGGGCAAACTCAGCCACATCACACCTCGGGCAGTGTGACTTACGCAGATGCCTGCCGCAGTTGCTTTTGCGGAGTCCTTAAGAGATGAAGAGTATAGTGCAAACACACGCACGCACACACACATACACACACACACACACACACACACACACACACACACACACACACACACACACAATCAGTTAACACTTAGATCTCTCTCTCTCTCTCTCTCTCTCTCTCTCTCTCTCTCTCTCTCTCTCTCTCAGACAAACACATACACACACAGACACAGACACACACACACACACAACCCTAGGGGAGCAGACAGTCATTCAGGCTCTCAGCTCCTGGGCTAATTAGACAGAGCACTCAGCAGATTAATTGACGTGGCAGATTTGTTTGCCTCTCTCCTTGGCCTGGTCACTCTCAGGATGCCACTGCACAATTCAGGAACATCAACCTCATTTGGACTCTTTCAGCATACTCTTCATTCTGACACACACACACACACACACACACACACACACACACACACACACACACACACACACACACACACACACACACACACACACACTTACCTCTAAATGAAAAAGGCGCTTTTTCAGAATATTGGCACTATATATTACAGTTGTCTGACCTATTGTAGGCCTATTGCTAACCAGAGAACAGAATTCTGTTGGACTCCTTTAGAAACTTACATACAAAAATTCTTTACATGCTTCTTTTACTGTCAGTATTCCCACATTTGATCATTTTGACATGATCTATCAGTAGAAGCCAGATCATGTCAAAATGATCACATGTGGGAATACTGACAGTAAAAGAAGCAATTTTTGTTTGTAAGTTTCTAAAGGAAGGACTATATAATATATAGTCTGGTCACGTAGGATAGACTGTGGCTCAAGAATCTGCGGTGTCTTTCAAAATGAGACTGCATAGGATAGCAGTACGACCACGGCTCTGGCTACGACCAATCACAGCAATGAACAAGCTGATTCAAACAATGCTAAACCTGCCCAATGATTCCCTGCCTACATGGGGCACTGTGATTGGTCCTCCACATCAGTCTTAGCCTGACAGAGCCCGCCCATAATACAAATGTTCATCTGTATTCATGGTCTGGGAACAGTCTTCTGGGGCAGGTTTACATCGGTAGAGAGACAATAAGCGAAGTTGATTAGTCGAGCTGTCAAATCGTTTCAAACCAGAACTGAATGACCTCCCCCCCGCCCTATAATCGCATCAGGTTAAAGAACCTCCAGACCATGAATATGGATGAACATGGGTGGGCTATGACCCAATGAAACACAAATTTGCCTTAAAATCAGCCTTAAAGGAAAATACAGAAGTGAATTCAAGCATAGCCCTGCTGCACGAGCCTTCTAACAGCAATATTTCGCATGAAATGAAAGGATTTCAAACAGCATAGACCTAACGCGAACGTGAAACACTTTACATTGAGTCAATGTAACCTCAGATCTTACTTTCCGTTTCCAACAGTCAGGTCCCTAGCCTGGCGAATGCCAAACTAAAATCACAAGTGATATTTAGTCTGGGGACCTACCTATTGCATTTCTCGTAGCGGAAGCATCGCTTAGAATTGTCCATAGCCGTTTATTGGGCGCTACGAATGTCTATCATACCGTCTGTACATACCTCGGAGCCAATACCAGAGCCACCACGTGACGTAAAATGCAATCAAGGGCCGTGCAAATCCCTTTTTGTTCTGCGATTGGATACCGAAAGCAAGCGAGAAAAACGGCCATGGTCACCATGCTCTGCAGAGTGAAATGAAATAAGCATGCAAAGGAGCATGGGAACTCCCAGGATATCAGGTCCCATTGATTCAGTGTAAAGGGCTGTTCGCTTCTGCGTCCGCGTTCGGTCTGTGCTGTACCAAATTGTTTTGTTCCACTTGCTAACTAACGCATTTAGCAAGCTCTTTCAACAGTATTTTCCTTTAAGGATGCAACCATTAAAAGAGTCTCTGTCCTCACTGCTTTTTTCACTAGTCAAGTCAAGTTCTTCTGTTCTTATTTAGGCTTCCTCAAATCATTACACTCACCCAGAACTTCTAGATACTTTTACACTGAAAATAGAAATGCACCCTGATGGTGGCGGAATTACTGCCGATGTGTTTCTGGGGGGCAGAAATCAACACTCTCAACCCCCAGCGGAAAAAAAATGGCCAATGTTAACTCTCCTCTCTCTCTCTCTCTCTATCTCTCTCTCTCCCTCTCTCTCTCTCTCCCTCCCTCTCTCACTCACACACACACACATGGACACACACACCCACAAACATAAACAAACACACATAGAGAGAAAGAGAGAGAGTGCAGAGTCTGCACAACATTACACAATGCGCATTTTGACGAGTTGTCAGATCTCCCCTTAACAACATATTGATTCTGTCTGCACAATTTAGCGCCCCCTCCCTTCCCCTCGCAGCGTGGCGTGAGGAAATGGCAGAGGGCTCCACTCTCCACCTAAAGACTAATAGGCTGTCCAAATAGATAAATGAGTTTTTAAGTAACAGAAAATAGCCCTGCATCCATGTGTAGCCATTAACCTCACTCTCGTCTCCCAAACAACCATACACACACATAAACAGGGTTTCATACTCTCAACCGTACACACACACACAAACACACACACACACACACATGAACACACGCACACACTCACAATCATACAGAGTGCAACAGGTCATGCTGAATGTTCATTTTCTGCACTGACTCAACAACCGAGTGTAGGCACTAGTCAACTAGCCATGGACAGAATTCATAGTCTAAAGAACTTCACAGAGAATGACACCTGTTCTATCTCTCTCTCTCTCTCTCTC
>JAODXP020000031.1:15296994-15366994 GCA_027497455.2 Sardinella longiceps
AGTGTTTGGGAAAATATAAGGTTGGTTTGATTGAAACAGGGCCAAGTGTGAATAAATACAAAAGTGACATGTTTTGGATTGGAACAAAACCATGTGTATAGATTGATTTAAAAGAAAATGATGGCAAAATAAATGGGCATAGTAGGAGGGTGGAAGGGTATGAATAGATCCCTCCCCAAAAAAACCTTTGATCATCATGGGTGGTTTTCGACTGAAACCTAAATGTAACCGAAAATGAAATAGACAAATACCAAATCATCTAGTTCTATTCAACTGGAGTGTTTTTCCCCAATCTCCCAGTGAATCTGGACTCAAGTGGACACCATCATTACCTCAGCACTACACTGCATTACACACCAATCATCAGCACAAGTGGCCATTCACAGAGACGTCAAATGCCACTTAAACCACATGGCACCGTCAGGCATCCCACAGAGCCAGGCATCGCCCCTGCCTGAGCTGGTCAGCTGATCTGCGGTGCTCTAGTGCCTCCTTGTGGCTGCAGGCCAAAATGGATCTACAGTAAATGTGCTCTGTTCAGGCATTCGAAACAATGGATTTACGATTGTAGTGTCATTCCAAGGCAGTTCAACTGTTACTTTCAGGACAGTTTTGCAAGCTTTATTCTTCTATTTCAAAACCCAAGTTTGTAGTACATACATAGTATCATTGAGTTAGGGTAGGATATCCTGTGAACACGGTGTGTGTAAGCTCGGCTTCAGAAGTCCATTCCCCTTTCTTCAGACTTCCTTGTAACAATGGTCAAATCCGGCTATATCACAGCATAACTAAGGTGACAAATGACAAAGTGAAAATGGGATCTGTCGCTGAGTGGATCATGCCATGCCTTCTTAAGTAAGTACAAGCTCAGTTCCTCAAAAGTTGGGACACTTTAGATTAGTTATTATATCCAAAACAAGAGTTTCGTACAGAACAAAGACCACAAACCATTTGTTGAAACAGAGGAGCCTAGAAATCTAGACGTACTCTAGCGGCGGCAAACAGCTTTGCTCAGCCAGTAAGTCTAGAAGCAAGCCATAGGAAATTTGATTGGTTGGACACTGTTGGTCCTCGTCCTTTATATAGGACGGCTGCTCAGAATGCACAGGTTTTCAGATATTGGTTGGGTCAGACCAATCCTCTTGCCGAGTCCCCCGCCCCCCAAAGACTAAAAAATGTTGGGTATAACCTCTTCCCTCATCAAAGCTGAAAAAGACATGACCCTCCCCTATTTTCCTCCAAAAGTCCTTTCCAGGGCTGTCACAACAAGGCAGGCAAACCAGGCAATTGCCTGGGGCCCCAGGCTAAAAGGAGCCCCCAAGATTGACTGTATAATCATTTTAGTAGTTAAGTTGGTGGTGTTTTTCAACATAAAAAATGACTTTAAACTGGAGTTAGACACCTGTACAATGCAAATAATTATATTGATGGTGTTTGAAATTATAACAATGTGGTTCATGTAGGTGTTTATGGGAGGTGAAGGGCCCCATGTCCTGTTTGCTTGGGGCCCCCTAAGTACCTTGAAACGGCCCTGGTCCTTTCCATAAATACCGAACGGTCCCTAAGAAAGACCGTTACTTTATGGATTTCAATGTAAAGCTGATAGGGCGGAATCACAAATTGGCGGCAATTTTTGCTGGCAGACCCACTTCCCCTGCTCTATAGCGTTGAAGACAAGAGAATAAGAAACCTTGACCATGTTTGTTCATCCTGCAATAGTTAGCCTTGGCTTTCAATTCACCAGTACTCTATTATTCAGTTATGTCAATTATTCTCTTTCCTCCTGGACTGAAAGGACTCCTCTTCAGGGACCCTTCTCTGTCTCACTGGGAAGCAGCTCTGAAAGCACCTGCCAATGTGTCCAGACAGTCCCTCAAAGAAGCCCAATGTTACAGTTCCACAAGACTACGAGGTGCTGGTAGTCTGAATCACTGTGTCCTCAACCCTTTGTGTAACCAACATGCCAATTCAGACATGTTGCCCCTTGGATGTACTGGATTAGGCCTTTGTTGTCGTCTGTCTTTTTTTTTGAGGCTGGTGTGGGGGATGAATGAGGACAGGCTTTTCTTGTCCCTTCAGCAAAGCACCAGAATTCAGCCACGTTGACATCAATTGTTGTGGGTCCGACAGGTAAGAAAGATGCCATAGCCATAGGTAGCACAGCAGGGTTAGCAGTAATGGCTAACTTCCTTCTCAGCAGGGCTTTGTATACAAGTCTTCCTCATGTCTTGATTCTTGTCCAGTCTCGTTTGTGTTTTGGGAAGTATAGACTACCTTTCGGGTGCTCCGATGTTTCAGTGTTCTGGGAATTCTCCTCAATCAATAGGAGGAGGAGAAAAAAAAAATGAAAGATTTATGTGGTCATATTCATAATGGTTATAATGATTCAACTGTCGAGGTATGGAACTTGAGGAGTAGATATTCCAAATCATTTTGAGGAAAATGAGTCCACCTGAAGGAAAGGAAAATATAGGTTGAGAGAATAAAAGGGCTATTTTGCAGTTAAAAATAGCCCTCTTGTCTTGAGTAGGCTATTAAGATCTCAAAGAACTGTTTTTCCTTTCTCATCTTATTGCTCCCAAGGACCAGCTCTTGCAGAAATGCTGTTGCTTATATGTGATCTTATATCACTATAGTACACGGTATACAGATACAACATCTATGAAGTGATGGTCTTTGACTTGGGTTATGGTTTCAACACCTGTCCCAGGCTGTACTGTAATTTTATACAAGTAACCATATCTTTGTGGCAAATAGACCAGCATCCACAGTCCAATACCAGAATGAGTTTCTTAATGTAGAAAAATGTCTCTCTCTCTCTCTCGGTTTTATCTCTACATACTTCATCATTTCCTCGGCAGTTGTGGCTGAGATGGGTATGTTTGCATATCCATTGTGCTTAGCAATAGTTCTACCTGCTGGTTGCTCATGTGTATATTCAACACTGTCCACATGGGTTTCAGTCAATTGAGTTCTGTCAGTACCACTCCCGTCAGCTTACAATTTATTGCATTGTGCAGTGGCACAACACAATTATGCTTGATGGAATGCTTTTTGTTCCAGGAAGATCCTGCCCACCATAATGATGCACTGCTATACGAATCCCTGCAATGGAAAGAAGCCAGTCAAAGTAATGAAATTACATGTAGCCGCAGAATGTGTCACCTAATAATTGACAAGCGCATGAATACAGATACAGCCTTGCAGTCATTTACAGTGCAGAAGAATAAAACTATGCAGGATGAAATCATACTGAGCAAATTCACAGGCCCTGAGGAAATGAATAGTTACTGTATGCAGCCACCGATTTAACATGACAATGTTGAGAGACAACATCATCTTGCTGTATAGTACAAGAATGTGATATAAAAAAAGGTCTTTCAAACAGTATCAGTGCAGTACTGCTAAGGCGGAGATGGTGGATGTTTAACAAGCTGGGGGAAATCTATTGGACTACTGAACTCAATATTGTGGCATGACCTGTCTGAATTAGCATTGTGTTCAATCAAATAATTTCCTAAGCATCGCCATCCATCCATAATCTCACTCCGTTTAACTGGCCGAACAGCTATTTTGAGATTCAAGTGGTAATCCATGCCTCTCTCTAATACACACGTCTGTTGGTGAAACCAGATGACAGCCTTGTCATAAAATCTGTGTCTCTCGTCCAGGACTCAGTTTAGTTGGCCAGTAGTCAAGTCATTTGTGCAAAGACATCATAAAACTGTCTTCAGGCCCAGATGGGTTATTGACATCTAACATGAAATTCTTCCACTACTATAAATCAGGGTGTTCACAAAGAGCTTATCACATCCTCTCATTTTTTACAGGACAGGGACCTCTTCTTTTAATAATGCTGCTTTTAATATATTAACACCCCTTCACACACACACACACACACACACACACACACACACACACACACCACCTCAGGTTTTTTTTTTTTTTTTTTTTTTTTAACAAAAGCTATCAATAGCAATGTTGTTCATTCTCATAAATCCAAGTGAATTTGTTTACAAACCAAAGAATAAGAACCAGCGACCTTTTAGAAGAGTTATGTTGACTGATGAGGCAATAAACACAATTTTGGTTTCATTCAGTTTTGATTTTGTTAGACATCAGCTCATATCTGTATCTGTTTGGCTTATGGCACAAGTGAGTGCAGTGTCAATTTTGGTGCCTTCTGTTAATTTATCCACCATAGCCCCCCATGGGCTCCTGTACTCATTAACCAGTCATGTTTCCATGTCAAATTAATCTCTTGTCAATCAAAGGAATCGCCTCGGCTCAACTCAACGATAGCCTATTGTTTCATTGTGTAAAACACAATGGCACAAGCAAAAACAAGTAAACATAAAAAAAATGTATTAAACTAGATGTACCGCATGGCGGTACAAAATATGACCGCCGCTTAGTTCTGCACATTCTCTGCATATATGATGCAGTATCTATATGTTGTATCTCTCTCATGTGTATATAAATGCGTGTCTGCATGAGTGAGTTTGCTTTTGTGAAAAGAGTGTGTGTGTGTGTGTGTGTATACCCGTGCTCATGTGTGCTTGTGTGTATGAGCACATATGATGTAAATGATTATTTGAATTTTGAGGATTTGTAACAATTCATTCATTTTAAAAAAAATGAAAAAAGTTATAATCCACATGTAGTTCCACATCTTCACATTTTTCCACCCTGTGTATACATAGTCAGAGGAACAACTACAGTATGTATGTGTATGTTTAAATAACAACTGGAACTAATAACAATAATAACAATAGTAATTATAACTGTGTGAATGTATGTGTGCCTGCATGTGTTCCAGGTTATAACTGTGTGAATGTGTCTCAGTTTATAAGTGTGTCAGTGGCTCAATGTTGCAATGTTATAAGAGGGGGTATGTGCATGAATGTGTGTGTACCTTAGCTTAAAACACATTTCAACATCAACTCGATCACCTAATCTTCGCTAAACAGGCAGTCATAGGCTAATAATTATTATTTATCAGCCATTATAATTTGCAATACCGATAGTATGTGCATGTGTGTGTCTATGCATGTGTATGTGTGCATGCGTACATGTGTGTGTATGTGCATACGTGTGTGTTAATGTGTGTGTGCATGTCTGTGCATGTGGATTTGTGTGTGTGGGGGGGCATGTGTGTATCAGTGTGTGTGCATTGTGTGTGTGTGTGTGTGTGACAGTAGGCCTATCATCCCAAACCAGTAACCCTTCGCTTAATAACACCATCTACAGGTCAATGGTCGTACAGTCATTAAATGTACATATAAATTCATTTATTTTATAGTGCCCCATGGATGAAATTCCAACAAAACTTGACATATTCCCACAAGATGTCAGGTTCATCATACACATTAAATTTGGTGCAGTTCATAACACCTGATCTAAAGATAGGGGCAATTAAAGCAGTATAATATTGCATTTTCAAAGATGGAAGATAATATTGCAAAGATGGAGTGGCCCCCTGGGACCAAACAAATTTTTTTCCGTGAAAGTCTACTGGGGCTACATGCCCACCAAGTTTCATGTGCCCCGGTGTTACGGTGTCCCTGGAATCGTTGACCAAAAATTCAAGAAGTAGATGACGGGAGAAAGAAAAAAAAAAAAAAAAAAAAAAAAACTTTTACAATCACTACATGACCGCTACGCTAGCGGCAGATAGGCTAAAGGTTCGTTTACACATTATAACTTAGTTTAGCCTGCTTTCATTCAATGCAACAATGGGCAGCAAACATGCCAAACGAAAATCTCTGTTGGGAAGATGTACATTTATCTCTTTCAAACCACATTGCTATTCAGCTCTCACTACTTTGTGCCTGCTTTGCCCTTTGAAAAAAGTCTCCACGCAGGCTACTGCACTGGATATATGTCACCATCGCTGATTCGCCTGCATACATGTAAGCCTAAATGGACTACACATTTCTGGGAAAACATCGTTTACACGGGTAATGCACTAGTAACACTAATTTTAAAACATCATAGAATGACACTTCGGACACAGTATCTACACATGAACTTGAGCATAGAGTAAAACGTATACAACTGAAAAAAGCACATTACCTTACGTTCACACTGCATCCGTCCGTAGACGGACGACGGGGGAGGTGTCTGACAGAGGGGGAGTCAATTCTCTCAATTCCGATTGGTTTGACGGATCCGTCGTCAGCTAAAAAGTTGAACATTTGTCAACTTTTCAACGGACGCTACGGAGCTGTTTGGACGGACGGACCCACAATGCATTTCGCGAAAGCTCCATTCAAAGTCAATGAGATCCGTCGACGGACGGATGGAGTGTGAAAGGGGGAGTCAGAATACAAGTCCTTCACCAAAAACAATATCAACGTAATGGGGAATTCAGTAGAGAAGAAATGTACTAGCCTATTTTTAAGTCTCACTTTCAGTGAAGAACTTTTAACATTGTGTGTGTGTTTGTGTTCATTATTCAAGTTATATTACATCTTGGATTTTTCTGATAGTTTGGCAGCAACTTTCTTGTCATGTCATTTTCAAGTGGAATTAAAGCAGTAGCTAGGTACAATAGCAGACATGGAGCATTGTTTATGGCTATGCTGATGACTGACCTTGCCTAATAAGTTCACTGTAACACTCCGTTAAGGTATTACAGACAAATTAGGAATTAAAATTGTGCGTCCTTGTGTCTTCCTTGTTGTCACAGATTTATACACACTATTAAATGTGCATATTTGAGGCGCTGTTAGAAACAGTCGTCCCTCTCATTGAAGCGTAAGTGTACCCTTGCCATGCTAATTAAGAGCGTTTCAATGCTAATAGAATCAAGCTCATGGCTCACTAACAGCACAAAAAACATCTCTGGACGGCCTCCAGGGGTTTAATGCACTAAAGCAATGAAGTCAATGTCAGGAGAACTGGGAGACTTTCTTCTGTAAGTCATGGTCATTTTCAATATCAGTCAGCATTAAACTTCAGTATGTGTCTCTTTCATTAGTACTCTCTATAAATGTGTACACATTAGTGCACTGTACAAAGGAGTTAATTGGTGCACTGTATACCGTAGCCTAGATGTGTTCACCAGTGCACTCTATAGTGCACTCTATAGATGAGTAGTGGGGTGGACTTGTCCTTTTAGCTGATAAGACTTTGTTGACTGTTTTTGACAAAGTATGTAGTTCAACCAAAGTCCTTCAAAGGCAAGTCACATCATTCGGCCGCCATATTGGATATGCCTTCGGGCAGCTATTTGGGCTTAACAAGACCAGACCCTCCAAAATGAATGGGGAGATATCCATAAGTCCAGATTGGCTGGTCGTATGGACTTAAAAATTATATGGTATGAATCCTTGTTTAAATCTGAGTTGAACTATGTCAAAATCTAGGTAACACTTTGCGGTAAGGGTACATGAATTATCATGAATTCATGCATGAAATCATTCATGATTCATGCATTACTTCATCTCTGAAAGTCTAATGAGTTATCAGGAATTAACATGAATTCATTGTTTGTCATTAATGACCTCCTGCTGAAATAGCACATGATCTTAAGTATTAGTTACTCTGGGTACATCATCATGAGTCATGATTAATTAGCATGAGTCATGATTATTAGCATGATCATGATGAATTCATCATGTTTGTGCCCCCTCAACTAAAGTGTTGACATGGTTAAATTTGTAAAATTTAGTTGACGTATGGGATAGATATGAGGAACTAGGCCAAAGTAGGCTAAATAAGTACTTTTATTATATCAAATTATATCAAATTCTTTTCAACAAAAACATCATGATCATGTGTAATTAGTCATGACTCATGATGATGTACCCAGAGTAATTAATGCTTAAGATCATCTGCTATTTCAGCAGGTCATTAATGATAAACAATGAATTCATGCTAATACCTGATGAGTCATTAGATATTCAGAGATGAAGTAATGCATGAATCATGAATGAAATCATGCATGAATTCATGATAATTCATGTACCCTTACCGCAAAGTGTTACCAAAATCTACATAGAAAAAGAAGAACAAGAGAAAAAGAAAAAAACAGTATTCAGTATAGTGACCAGTATTTCTATTTCTTTCTTTCTCTCCTGATAAACAGTCTGGAGAGTGAATATTCGAGAGGGTATTGACTCTCTTTGAGTGCTGTTGAGTTCTCATTTACCACTCTTTCACATTGTGGAAAATCTTTTTAAACTTCAGGCTGTGCAAAATCAATCTCTTCCTACAGTGCACATGGGCCTATGTATTACTTATCGAGTCTTTGAGGAAGATAAGAAGAATTTGGTCACCTTACCTCACCATTTTAGCAGTTTATCATGTTTTGCAACAAAACTTATTCTGTCACATTTGCATAGCGTGAAGACAGACATTCAGCATTGGAATATTTCTACTGCTAGCTGGCTCTTTGCTCATTTCTGCATTACACTAGTGGATGAGTGGTGACTAATGTTGCTTATTTCATTCAGGGGTTCAGGGTTCTCTCAGTGTCCAAGCTCAGGAGGGATGTGAAAGTTCTGTGCGTCAGATCAGACCCTCCCAACTAACTACACAGACAACAAAGCCTAGTCTTTGGACTTTCAGCCAACAAGGCACATCCAGCCTCACAGGCTTAGTACTCAATTCCCAGTTCTTGGCTTTCTCTGATGTTCTCTGCAATAATTGCAGTTTATTGCATTGTGCCACTCTTGCCAAAAGATGGCAGACCCTGCCTGTAATAGGAGGAACTTCTTCAATCAGGCAGGGGGCAGTATAGTGCAAAAAACCCAGAGACATCCCTAAAGTCTATCTCAGAACAGCATTCATTAAGGCTTGATGAGTGACATCTTCACACATTGATGACATCTACATCAGAGGTATGGATCTAAATTGCCTATAGCTGTCTTGTAGAAAAGACAATAACTGTGTCGGCCATGATGCAAACATTTTATTCTTTGACTGTTTCAAGTCCAGTCTTTTTTATCACTTCTATGGTACTTTCCTTCTCAAGAACAATTCCTTGCATGAATTCTTGATGTATTCTGAGGCATTCTTTCAGCTTAGAGGAATTGTAAAGTCGATCACTTATGGGTGCATCCACGCCTGAATGGCTGCAATAATACATCATGATATCTCCTCACTATTCTCATAACAAACATGTCTCAGTGCATTCCAACAACAGTTCATATTCATAAAATCCTAATAAATCCAGAATTGCCGTAATGTTAGGAATGAAAATGAGAGCCATAAGATATTACCCTGCACGTAATAAAACAATATCAATCAAAAGTTGGAGCTGTATTTTGTGAAACCTTCTTCCACAGTGATTCCGCTAAGATGGCTAAGGGGGAGAGAGAGTAATCAGGCAAGCCTACATGATGGATGGGCTGTGCATGAAGTTGTAATTAACACTTTTTGACAGTAGAAGATCAAAAGAAGATATATGGACAAAAAAAAAAGAAAAAAGAAAAAATACATTAAGACCACAGATCATCAACAGAGTGCCAGAAGGGGGCTGTTTTTCTTTTTTTTTCATTTTCTTACTCAAAGCCACCCTTTAAGTTGACCTCTTTTCATTTCAAAACAACTTTTAAAAATATATCTTGGCATGCTTACATAAAATAGTGCAATGTGTTGGCCAATATTTTTTGTAAACTTTTAAGCTTGTACATGAAATCCTGCTAGTGGTTGCAGAACACAACCCACAGCAGCATAGCACAAGGCACAGGACACACAGCCTTATCAAAGGACCAGCTTAAGCGCACAGTGATAATCTCATTGAAATTTCAGCAGCACCGCGGAAAGTCCTGAGCATGCAGAATAAATTGTCCCTTAAACTCTAATTAATCCTGAGGGAGACACTTGGTGACTGGCTTTCAGCCAATTATTGCACTTGATTTCACCTGGATGCAGAGAACATAATTATAACCATTATATAACTTTATTCTCTGTGTCATCGTAGACCTTGGTCCAAAATAACCATACTTTGAAATATGATGTATGTGTCAGGACATTAATTATTAAGGGAGGGAAATACCATTTGGATTATGTCTCTCTCTTTCTCTCTCTCTCCCCCTCCCTCCTTCCCTCCCTCTCTTTCTTTCCCTAGGGATGGCTATTAACAGACAAAGCAAACGGAGTGATTGTAGTCTTTATTTCAATTAGCCTCTAAAAATTACAGCTCTTTCTCCTCCCCCACCCAGCCACCTCACCTCAGGCCTTGCTTCTATTCTCACCGTGCTGTACAACCTTGTTAATCAAGTACTTTATACAAATCTATCCGAAATAATCTGTTGAGAAAGAGAGACAACTACTAAGTTGATGAGTGGGAAATATTGAAAGATTGAAAGTGCTTTCTTACCTTCAAAATCATCAAGCTGAAATAAGTGTCAGTTTGTAGAGGATTATCACAAATTGTTCACGCTTACACAAATACAAAAGAGCAAAACGTGAAAATAACATCAATAATCTTTCATTTTGGTTTCACTTTCAACTGGACATATGCTCTGGCATCGCTGCTGATTATTGCTGCCCCTTTTCCATGATAGTGTTGCTGTATTCTGTAAGTATGGGGATCCACATAAACAGGAACAATCTGAAATATTACTAATAACGTTCCCTCTCATCTCTTTCTTTGTACTGCAGGTGTTAGGTGCCTCCTAAGAGGAATAGTTCTAATATCCCCCAAACACATCATTAGCTTTGAAAAACAATTAAACGTAATAAATGATTAATCGCAGAATTATTGTTTGTTTTACTTGTTTTGTTTTACTGTTTTAATTAAACTCATTGAAATGTGTGGTCACTCATTTGTTCCATTACTCATGTCTGTAATATATCAGTATTTACACTGCAAGAGTCATAATATAAACAATTAGTACGTGAAGAATGTTATATAACTCATCATTATCACATTTTCTAACACAATCTGTCAACATTGCTATTGTAGTCAGTGTTGCAAGGCATTCAAACTGGATAACACTTTAAAAAAAAAATCATATGAAAGTGTTGTTTGTTGTTGTATGTTCTTTTGCCTCCCTGAATGGTCAACTGTTACCTGATTGGCTGTAGGGATTCTGCAAGGATATCATAATAGCATGAAGTCAGGCTACTGATTGCAGAGAAAAAAAAAATGACTCTTATATATTTTTATCCTGTATGCCATATGCTATACTACAACATACATAGTGTACATGAGTTTCCCCACTAAAACACAGCATTCCCTTCACTAAAACCTAGACTACTTCCACACCGGAATTACACGTCACTGGTTTTACCACCACAGATGATAGCTCTTCACAGATTACAATTCAATTCGAACGTGCATTGTTTTTCTAAATCTGCACGTCGAGTCGTTCATTATCCCTTACATAACCTACACATTTTAAGGAACCATTAACTTCACAATACAGTATTGGCCAGGCATTTTTTCACTTGCAGAAACTCCCTTAATTCTCACAACACATATGGATTTGTTTACACCATAATATAATAGAATATAAAAGCAATAACCATTTTAAGAACGATAAAAGAAAATACCTATAATAGTGATTTCATGAGGCTGAGTTACTTCCGGTTTTGTTTGTGGTGAGGTGACGCAGGCACCTGGCAAAAGAGTGACCTGGGGAGTTTTGAGTCTCATTCAATCATATAACTTACTGTAAAGCTGGTAAATTACAGTCACGTCATACCTTCTATGCACATAGCACAACCCAAGTTTTTGATAGAAACAGAGTTGACTAGACAAGACTAGACACCTCTTTGTTAACATTACCTACTGCCAATAAAGTATTAGCATAGGTGTGTGTGAGTGTGAGTGTGTCATAGGTGTGTGTGAGTGTGAGTG
The DNA here is from genome assembly GCA_027497455.2 of Sardinella longiceps. NCBI lineage: Eukaryota > Metazoa > Chordata > Actinopteri > Clupeiformes > Clupeidae > Sardinella > Sardinella longiceps. The sequence goes on from JAODXP020000031.1 coordinate 15,308,810, forward strand.
TGCCTCAAGTTGCTATGACTGTTTATGGCCTGCAATAAGTAATTATTAACCAATAGTCTGCGAGGGTTTATTTGCAGTCATCTATGCGTTAACAGTTTATGATTGTCTGCAGTTTGAAGTTCACTGTGCAAAGTTAGGTATCACTCTTTCCTGTTCTGCTTTCTATTTGTCTTCGTTGCATGGTGCTCTTGGTGTTCTATCAAATATGGACATTATCTTCTAGAGTTTGCTTTATGCCCATGTAGAGTGGCTTCGTATACATAATACAATCAACAAGAATGGGTCAGCGAGTGTAGAAGGTGAGTATCTTTTAGAAGTCATGTTGTCCCCTGACGAATGCTACCTGAACAAACCACACCCATGGTAACGTTGCTGTAAGAAATGTAGACTACTAGGGCATACTGTACCATTCAAGGGTCTTGAAGCATGTCGTACATTTAAGTTGGCAATGCATATTCAGGGTGTAAATCTTTTTGGATCCCAAAGAAATTTGGACTGGATTTGCTCTATGCATTCATTACTGTTACTATGAACCTTAAAGGACAGCACCGGAGTCAATTGAAGCATAGCCCTCTTGAAAGAGCTCGCTAAATGCGCTAGTTAGTGAGTGTAACAAAATAATTTGGTACAGCATAGACCGAACGGGAACGCAGAAGCGAACAGGCACTTTACACTGAATCAATGGGACCTGACTATTGGAAACCAAAATGTAAAGTGTTTCGCGTTCGCATTAGGTCTATGCTGTTCGAAATTCTTTCATTTCATGCTAAATATATTGCAGTTAGAAGGCTCATGCAGCTGGGCTATGCTTAAACTTACTCCGGACTTATACTTTAAAAGAACCTGACTATAACGAACAATAATGCTTTAAACTGTGATGTAAATATACTGATATGTTAGTAGTTTTTTCTTTTTTTTCTTAGAAGTATATTTTCACTTAATTGGATTAATGTTATACTGGTTCATGCTCCAATACCTTCCATGCCCTTTCTATAACTAATGGCTTAAACATGAGAGGTTGTTTTCACCAGACCTTCTTTTTTCCAAAAGAAAACACAGCTAATTACAGCAAAACAAACCTGCAACCACAAGGCCTTCATGCAGTTGGACCATTCTGAGATTTTCACATCGCCTCAAAAGCCTGGAGATTGTTTCTTCTTCTTCTTCTTTTTTTCTAAGGAGTGCCGACCTTCCTCTTCATCATGACATCAAAAGGTAGCAGCACCTGCATTTAAAACATACAAGAGAGAGGGCAGGGGAAGGCAAAGAGCAAGGCCTTGCTTGAGCAGACTGATAATTTCAGATAACAGGTTGTGGAAAGGAACTTAAAACGGTCATTTTAAGCCCAACTTAAAAGCCCATTCTTACATAAATGTTTTTGTGTGTAGCCAATCAATCTGCTGAGAAGAACTGTCTGTACATCTTAGCTATTGTCTAATGTATTTACATCACACCAGAGAGTCTCATTCTTAAATGGAAGGAGAAATAATCTTTCTACAATTCACATTTTTACTTATATTATATCTCATTGTTGTTTAAACAATGACATTTGTTGTTTTTTTTATGGTGATCACTGTCTGTACATTTCTCTGGCCGACAGACTTGCCATCAGATAGGATATATGCCAAAGCATTGTCCAAGACGCTCACCAAGGTTGCCTCTCCTCTGACTGTGGGTATATACTCATCATGCAACAACCGCATCAACATGGTTCTTAGAAACATAGAGAGTATGTATCTTTTGTATTTATCTTGCTCATTTTAAACAGAATTTCAAGCCAAGGCTGTAATTAAGTATTTGCGATAAATGTTATTAGTTATCTTTGTGATATTAATGCAATTCGTTTTGCAGTGTTTTGCCATGATAGAAATGGCTTTCAAACCTTTTTAAGTGTCACCCACACTTGTCCATGCAGGTTTGCTAATCAGAGCAAAATGAGCTTTTTGACATTTTTCTGATCACTGGATCAAAGAAGCCAAGAATACATGATACATATCACTGTAAAAGTTCTTTTTTAAACTTTTTGTCTGCTAACACCACCCTTCCCAATCCCCATCTCTCTCTCCCCCTCTCCCCCACATTCTCTCACTCTCAGTTGAAATGGAGCGAGAGGCTGAGAGAGAAGAGACAAAGTCGCATAAGACATCAAAGCCTCGTCCTGTCCAGCCTTCTCTCTGCAGTACCCTGGCACTGATCGGACGGCTGCTCTTCTATCGACCCGTGTGGACAGAGGACAACCAAGATCAGAAGAATGTCCGCTTTGTGTTTGTGAGGTTCAGTGCCTGGCATTTTGCCGGCAGTGACCTGCTCTGGGCTGGACTGGTGATGCGTCTCTGTGTGGCACTGCAGCAGAAGTTTGGCAAACTCCCGCTAGGCCTCTATCGTATAGCGCAGCACGATGAGGAGGAGGCCGAGCACAAAAAAGAAGTCAAGGATGGAATAGGAAATTGGAGGTCAAAGAAATTTTGCTGCTTCCCTCTGTGGTCTCTCCTTGCCCTCGTTGTCATAGGAGCTCTGGTCATATTGGCTCTGCTCATTAAATTTGGTTTCCCCAAACAAGAGGTGGAGGAAGGTGGGGACTCAGAATCTGAAGAGAACGCTGCATTTGGAGTACTCGAAGGCTTTGCCATTGCAACTCTAGGGGTCCCGGCAGCGGGTGCAGTTCGATTAACCTTTTTGTTGGGAAAGAATCTGGCATTCAACCAAGATCTCAACATTCGCAGGAACATGGATAACCAGAAGATGAGTGAGAAGCTAGGTTTCATGAACGAGGTGCGGAAGGAGATGAGGTTGCTGTCTTGCTTCATCCACTTCATGGAAGTCTTTGAGAGGAGAAGGATTCGAGTCGTTCTGGAAATAACCAACCTTGACCGCTGCACACCGCAGAAAATCGTAGGTGTCTTGGATGCCATTAACATCTTGCTCTCTGATGAGGAGAGCCCTTTTATCTCACTTCTGGCAGTGGATCCAGAAGTTCTGGCAGAGCAGGTGAACAATGCTGAGTGTTGTTTCAGTCAAAAGGACCAAGCTTTTGGTTTTCTGGATCGTATCATCACACTTCCTTTTACAGTGCCACCTCTCTGTGATGACTCAAAACGTAAAGTGTTCTGGAACATAACACATGGACACTCAGAAATCCCTGACGAGTCTTCTCAGAAAACTGGAATACCATTGGAGTGCAAAAAAAGTTCTATAAGTGTCGAGGATGACTCTTCACTAAATGACAAGAGGCATCCTGAAGAAGTGCCATTAATTCCTCAAGCCAACAGAACTGAAGATGTGAAGGACAAGGAGATGGAGAAGACTATTAAAGATGCTTTCGACGCTGTTCTCCAGCCTAGCATCAGCCCCTTGCATGAGTACCTTTCTGGTGATACTATGTCCATGAGACGGGTCATCAACTCCATCCGAGTGACTGTTGTCATTATGGAGGAGCTCGCCTACTCCCAGTGTCCTCCAGCAGAGAAAGTTGCATCCTGGGTAGTGTTGGCTGATCGCTGGCCCTGTCGTCTTAGCTGGATTCTGCAGTGCATTGAAGATGCTCAGCAGAGAACAGAGATTGACCACAGAGTGGGCATGATGACAACTACTCTCACAAACAGCTCCATGACGCTCTGGCAGGTCTTCCTTCAACATCGGCTGGAACTACACCTCATGAAAGATGAAGTGGAGAACCTTCTAGAGAGAGACGGTGACCCAGAGCTTTTTGAGAAATTTCTGAAGGTGGATTTCCCATTCACAGTGGGTGATGTGGAGAGGTTTGAGCAGAGCACTGTCAATCTGGATCTCTCCATCAAGAGGGAACTTGCCAGACTCAGAGGAAGCAGTAGACTGAAAGACCCCACATGGAAGAACACTTTTAACGCTCTGCCCAGGCGACAAGTGATCACCATGACAACGGAGGACATCTGCAAAGAGGTAAGGGTCAACTTGAGTAGTTCAAGTAGCTACTTTGTTATTATAAAAGAACCAGGTGGGGTTACATTTAATTTTTTAAAATCCTATTTTTTTTGTTTCTTTGCAATTTGTTGATTTGAATTTTTGTTCTTTACTTTAGAGAAGTTGTCTGTACATTGTAAAGTAGGTTTTGGAATAGGTGATAACTAAGCAAAAGAAGCAATAAATGTACTTTAAGCTACAGGTCATTTAGTCATGGCATCCACATTCATAGGATCAACAAGGAACCTCATTGGTTTCTGTACAGCAGGTGTGTTATGCAAGATACAGTATGTGAGGATTGCATCAAGAAAGTGAATGTATCACAGTAGTATGTAGGCCTATACATATTTGTACCTGTATAAGTATACGGTCTGTATGTTTTTCGAGAATGCAAATCAATAATGGGATACTCTCTCTCTAAGATGTTTCGGGTGGGTCTCCCTGACAAGTACACAGAAGTGGTGAAGTCCAATCACCTGACTGGGAGGGCTCTTCTGTTTAATGAACCAGGGGACCTGAAAGACGTGCTGCAAATGACCCTAGGGGAGTGGACCACCTTCAAGATGACCTTTCTCATGGGTAACTCCAGTGCTGGAGGAGGATTTGAGGAAAGCAGGCCAGCTCCAATACAGCCCACCATAACTATTTGTCCATCCAGTCCATGCCATACTTCTTCCTGTAAAACAACCAATGTTTAATTTTCCAAAAGAGAGGATCTCCATACCTAGTCTTGAAGTAATACAATATAGGCCTCAACACATTAGGCATCTTTCAGATATGTTTCCTGATAGATTTCATGTAGGAGTTTTATATACTGTAGTTATAGGTAGAGTATAGTATATGTAGACTTTTGTTCACTTTTGTTTTCATGTTGTGTTGTACACAGTTAACCATATAATATATAATAGATAATAGAAAAAGTTACTCTTTAATTTCTATTATAACCTAATGTATTGGAGTTTTGTGGCATGGTTCCATAGCATGCAATCAGAAATTGTTTGTTTATTTTTTATTCCATAACAGTGAGACAAAACACTTTATTGCTAACAAATAGTCTAACAAGATTAGTAAAGTAGTTACTTGAGTGCAATGCACCTCAGAATCTGGAATTTGTCACCTACCTGCAAGTTCCAAAAATTCACCGTACCGTACATCAGGAGGCTATAATCATTATGTTTAGTCACTCCAATTAAAATCAACCTATCCCGAGGTTACATGCAAAGCAGCCATTATTCACAACACTTCCTCCAGTGTAACCATACACTTATTACTATGCCCTGCTCCATGTCTCATTAAGGCCACTGACACACATACCCCACATTTAGCAATGATGTACAAACAATACGTCTTTTACCCCTCTTCACCTGAGGGTCTCTACATGGTAAAAAATGTTATTTAAAAAAGAACTATAAGCAAATTGTTCCACTGGCCTTCTGGCAGTATTGTTCTGCAAATAAATACAAAGTGAGCTATTATGGTTTTGTAATACCATGTTAGGGCATAAGATAAAATGCTGTCATTGTTAAAGAAGAGGACAGTCAGTTTGTTTGACTTGAAATGACCTAGAGGGTTGTAGTGTGCTGAAGACAAACATTCCTGAGGAAGATCATTATTTCTCTCAGGCCCAAAGGAAAACACAGCCTCAGCAACATATGCTGCTACAGTTCTTTGCACTTCAACCATAAATCAACCGTGTGAACAGAAGGAAACAACATTCACTACATTACAACATAAAGCTTCTGGTCTTACAATGGTAAAATATCTTGGACTGTGTTGGAGACAGTGCACTCAAACTCAGGCTCAAAGCCACTGTCATGCATCAGCTCAATATAGAGGATTTATACATTTTGTGCCATGCAGTACAAACAAGCACTGCTATTTTACAACTGATACATTTAATAGAATTTGGCAGGATAACAATGGTTAAAGACATCGCCAACAGGGCCTTCTACCTAAAAGTGCTTTGCCATGCTGTTTTTGTTTTTCCTTTAAGCCACCAAAAATAACTTGGAATAACAACAATGTGAGGGCACAAGAGTTTGCGTGGTCCCTGTAAAGCAAGAGTGCCATGTGTCTTGTCTTAAGCCAAACAGCTTCGTTTATTTAGGTTATTTTTATTGATTGACTGATTTGTGAATTGTTATGATGTACTATGGTTGAGTTTACTGTCTGCAAAGGAATATACAATGTCAAAGTCTCAGCCAAGTGTTGACAACTGTCTAATAAATGACCACAGTATACATGAAGAGTTCAGATGCAAAACCCCCTAAACACCATTTTTGTGAAAACTGAGTTAATGATATTGTGTGAATCCAGTATAAATCTAGAATATGTAAATGAAATGTTTTTGTGAAAAAAATAAAATAAAACCTGCTCCCCGCCGTGTATAAAATATCAATTTACAATCAAAACACTGTAAACACCTGATAAAAAAATGGCCTTTTTCTCAAAAAGTGGTAAAGTGGAGTTAGGGGGTTTTGCATCTGAACTCTTCCCATGTAGACTCTTCTATTATGAATGTATAACTTTTCATCAATTACAATCAGAATCTGTGGTTGTATTCAAGGACACCCAGAGGAGCATTATTATCCTGCTGCATGTTCTCCCCTCTCTCAAAGTCAGCAGAGGGCATTCCGTTTTCAGAAAGCTTCATAAAACTTTTACAGGCAGAGTGGTCTGTTATAAATTTTAAAGCTCTGAGACAGACCTGAATTTGCTTTGTTGAGAGTTAAATGTCTTTAGAAATATTTTTGTTACTGTAGGTCTCCATGGACGTGAATACAGTATTTATGACTGTAACCTGTTTTGGTATAATTTCATAATTATCCAGGGCACCACACTCACATTTAAGAACATGCAGATTCTGGAGACGAGCGGTACACCTCCAAAATACAAAGGACAACGCCAACAACAGACACATATCAAAATGCCCCTGTAAAAATCGGATAGTGCAATGACCAATCACAGTAACAAAAACCATATCAAAACCTATAATTTGCCACTGTTCACCTAACCTCACTCACGTCTGATGCAGCGTCCTCTTAGGGGGTGCTGCATCTGACGTGAATGAGGTTACTGTTCACCACTGATGTCCAAAAGAACCTTCACTGCACGGCTTTGTAATCATCATGTCAAGTCTGCCCATTGACTCACTGACGAAGGCAGGAAGCCGAAACGTCTGCTTGTTTTGTCAATATTTGAAATGTGAAAATAAAAAAGAAGAAACTAAAAAACTATTCGGAGTGCGATCATCCATTTGCTTATGAAAGGACATTCTCTGATTACGCACCCGGACACACAAACAGAGGGGAGAGCGCGGTGAATCTGGCTTTTTTGCCCATTGACTCTTTAAATGGCCTTAAGCTCTATATGATATGGACCATTCTCATTGGTGCTCGGAATTTAGGTACAGAAATAATGAGCTCCTATGGCTCATAGGCCAGCAGGCTAAATTCAGATCTGTTAGCAGCACTACATCTGGATTTCCAGGCTACTTACTAACAGGGCTAAATTTACTAACAGGGCTAAAAGTAATTGATACTAAAACAGCTCAGCATTTTATAAAACTCCATTGAGGGTTTTTGTCTTCCCCCTTACAACTGGCCTTGAATGTTATAGCGCAGAGGGTCCTAGCAATGCAATACTCTTCTCCAGCATGACAGGCTCTCTAACTGTGCATTCAATAGCTTCACAGGGGGAATAGCTTTTTTTGATCCTTGTGAATCACTGTGGTCCACCAATTACTGCTTGGCCAGAGTAGTGCACCTTGGCAATGATCAGTTGAAAAGATGTCCTTTATTGAGACATCACACAGCAACTCTATCTGAGGAGAATTTAATCCAAGCTTCATCTCTGGTGACTTTATGTAACACCACTCCAAATTGGAAAGTTACAATTTTCCTTCCAGCAGGTACACCACTATTCTCAAAGTGAAACATTCTCAAAGGGTGTATCTGCCTCTTTGGGAATTATAGTAGTCTAAATATAAACAACCTTCCCTGTCAAGGAAAATAGAAAGTCATCCTAAGAACGGCTGTTTCACATTGATCAATGGTGAAGCAAACCTACACACTCAAAGCGAGAGCATGACAAAAGCTGCTGAACATTTTGAACTGTGTAATTTTGGAGACAGTTAAAAGAAAAAAAAAATCTGAGCGAATCTATACCAGGATGTCAAAGCCATATCTGTTGTAACAAAAAGTCCAACAGGTTCCAGCTGTGATATCTTTCATTTGATGCTTCAGAGCTCCAAAAATATAAATAAGATGAACCGGCTTGTAAACATGTAAAGAAAAAAATCCAATGTTCCAATGTTGGCCATTCCTTTGGTGATAATGGAGAGGTGAATGGAACACATCATTTGGAATCTTACATACAGCTGTCTTTAAGTGGACTGTGGAAGGTTTTTGAAGAATAGCCTCACTGATAACATTATTTTTTTTCCAAATGTCAAACCAATAGCCTTGTCAGGTTTGCTATTAATCCCTGGATGCAAAGACACAGTAGTGATTTACTGTCTCTGTTTTACTTTCTATCTGCCAGTGAGTCATTGGCAGAAACAAAAGAGAACTGTAGCTCTTTATCATCAAATCTATTCAGACACAACAGTATACAGTATGCCTGACCTATGTGAGGAATTAACTGTTAGAACTTGTTTAATGGTGGTTTAAGTGGTGAGTCAAAGGCAAGACTGCTCAGTACACAACCTAAAAGGGATCTCTGATTGCATATTTCTCCCTTTACGGGGCAGTGTGTGCGTACATGGGACCTGCTTTTCCTCCAGTTATGTATCATGAATTGGACAGCTATCCCATGCGCCACTTCATTTTCATGGGGAATGCTTCAATATCCTCCTTGCTCATAAAGTGGATTTAGATGCAGTGCAAAGCTCTCCATAAATATGTGGAATTGCTCTCAATGGCAGATGGGGGAGGGTGCATTGAGTAAATCAAATAAACGGGGCTTGGTGGTGGTGGGGGTCGAGTTAAATGCATCCAGCATGCCCTCTGTTGTTACACTACGGATCAGTATTCCACCCTCTCTGTCTCATGAACAATATTACAATATTATGGACCTCTTTTGAATTCTATGTTGGGCTGAACACTCTGACATCAAACATGAGGCCTAACCAGTAGTGTTTTTTGGATAATGTTTCGTGGGAGTTGCACGGTTGTGCATTGAAACTGATTACCATGACAATGCATGCCCTTCCTAATGATGCTGTGTGACACCAATTAAAAGTCTTGAAAAGAACAGGTGCAATGGAATGTTGGGCTTTACATCACAGACAAAGAAGCGGCAATGATTGATTTCTGTATTCTGTATGGGCATCTGCTGCCCTTGGTTTTTACAATGTGAAGCTCCATATTTAAAGATTTAGATTTTAGGCATACAAACACATTACTGTCAGACAACAGCTATAGTTTCCAAAATTGGCATTTTGTTGGTAACAATGGAAACTATGCTGGTGACGTCACACATTATCAGTCACAGTTTACATATAGGGGAGGGCCATTATTTGTATAAGCTGGCCTTACAGGGGTTTTATACTATAACATAAGTCAAGTGAAGTGTATTTACATAGCATATTTTAACACAACTCAGTTGATCCAAAGCGCTTAACATACAGTCTCTCTCTCTCTCTCTCTCCATCCCTCCCTCCCGATCATAGAGACATGGTCCATATCTCTACACATACAAATGACGAGGGAGATAAAGAAAACACATTTACAGTCAAAATGCACAGAACTCTCATAAACTCTACTACACACACACACACACACACATATATTATATAGCATGTATGATATAACGTGTCTCAATACACAGTACCTATATAAAAGTTGCCTTGAGAGATCGCTCATAACCAAAGCACAATAAGTATTTGAAGTACAAAAATAGGGGACTATTTTCAGACAGTTGGTCTGGGGAAGCTTGATTCACATCCAAAGTCCATAGCCAGCAGTAAGTAAGTCAAAAGTCACCTCCTGTAATTATGGAAAATTATGTTCTGAAAGGACGTGATGCTGTCAGAGAACAGTTATCCATGCATTTCACAGAAAATTAAGACTGAAATTAAATAAAAGCCACCCACTTCTGTGAAACTGAATTGAAGCTCTTTATAGTACACATAAAGAATAATATGATTATCTGAAAGTAGAGAAAATTATTTAAAAAAAAAAAAACATAATTAAACTATTTCAGTTGTGCTGTCCTCTGCACAGTTTAAAATCTTATCTTGTACACATTCCTTTTGTTGACTTTGTGTTGTACCTGTAATTCTTGGTATTTTAATAAACACATTTTTATTTCCCTTGCAGTTCCAAGAATCATTCTAGCCTAAATAGAGTAGCCAGACCTATTTTGTGTTTTCCATCAGAGCACTTCTCTGCAAGCCTCACAGTCTTTCTGTTGGCAGTGATATGAACAGGAGGGAGAGGAAGAGGAGGAAGAAGAGGAGGAGGAGGAGGAGGAGGTGAGTGGGACAGGAGTGAGTAAAATGAGAGGGCTGAGCACGCTGAAGAAGAAAGAGATAAAGTGGAGCAAGGTTTTATTAAGGACTGAAGTCTCATTTATTTTGAGTTTGGGGAAAATGGTTGGATTAATCCCAGTGACTGCAGCTATTACAAGACAATCTGGGGGACGGCAGGCTTTGCAGTCGAATTAATCCTAGCCCATGGCCCTTAAGGAGATCCCCATTTCACACAAATTTGTATCAATCTAATCAGATGCTCCTGACCAAGCTGAGGCCAGAGAAGATAAAAGCAGAGTGAGCTGTGCAAAGGTTCCTTAAGTTTTGTGTTCTATTTTTGACTTTCACTTCTGCAGACCAGAATTTTTCACATTTGCTCCCATTGATACATATTTTAGTAGGCAGCTAGTGGACTTCTCTAGGGTTACTGGGTCCTCCTGAGTGGTGGTATTGGGTGTCTACTTTACACAGCTGAGCCACATCCAGAACTTTTAACAGGTGATGAGCTTAGAGGGCTCCTGGGTGCTTTGCATGTATTAATCCTGCCCGGAATTTCCGGGCAATGCTAGCTTTGCCAGAATACAGTTCATTTCAGTTGCAGCATCTACTTCTTCCAACAGCGGAACGCCTTGTCCATGTTTTCTGAAGACTGTGTTCTCTCCTCCGAGGACAACCACTTCACTGACGCCATTCCATCAGTCAGATTCAGTGGATTTTAAGAGCCACAGCACCTGGCCCCACAAGCTTTCTAACCCGCCTCCATGGGAAGCCTCCTCTGGAGTGTCTGAAGTTTACCCCATTGTCCACACCACACTATGGCAATGGCCCTACTCAGGCTATGGACCCTGAAAACAAGCCCCATACAATAGGTAACATTTGGTTACGTCAACATAAAATAAGCTACAACTACGAATGTTCTCTCACCTTTGCTTGTTCTTAGAGTTGTGCCTATGCTTTTGTGTGTGTCTGTTTTTGTTTGTTTGTGTGTGTGTGTGTGTGTGTGTGTGTGTGTGTGTGTGTGTGTGTGTGTGTGTGTGTGTGTGTATGAGGTGCATTAGGATTGTATGCAGCGTCAAGGGGAGACGTACTGAGCACTTTCAACACAACCCACAGCACCAAAATGACAAGCCCAATTTTTCAAAGCCACTGGCAAATTGGCAACCCTGATCCTCAACACATAGCTAAGTTGACGTTGTAATGCTAGCTATAGAAATCACGGTAACACTTTGCGGTAAGGATACATGAATTATCATGAATTCAAGCATGATTAAATTCATGATTCATTTGTGATTCATGCATTACTTCATCTCTGAATATCTAATGACTCATCAGGTATTAGCATGAATTCATTGTTTATCATTAATGACCTCCTGCTGAAATAGCAGATGATCTTAAGCATTAATTACTCTGGGTACATCATCATGAGTCATGACTAATTACACATGATCATGATGTTTTTGTTCAGAAGAATTTGATATAATTTGATATAATACAAGTACTTATTTAGCCTACTTTGGCCTAGTTCCTTATATCTATCCGATACGTCAACTAAATTTTACCAATTTAACCATGTCAACACTTTAGTTGAGGGGGCACAAACATGATGAATTCATCATGATCATGCTAATTAATCATGACTCATGATGATGTACCCAGAGTAATTAATACTTAAGATCATGTGCTATTTCAGCAGGAGGTCATTAATGACAAACAATGAATTCATGTTAATTCCTGACAACTCATTAGACTTTCAGAGATGAAGTAATGCATGAATCATGAATTTATCATGAATGATTTCATGCATGAATTCATGATAATTCATGTACCCTTACCATAAAGTGTTACCGAAATCACTAACCAAACCTATGAACAGCTATACAAACTGCTCTTTGGGACACACCATATTACTGGAGAACCTGTTGATATTGGAGTTAGTTTGTTACACATATGGAACACTTGTATAGGAAAGACAAGGCAAGGTTGCTAACCTTCCAGCTTCAGCCAAACTGGCCACTCTGTCTACTAGTAAAAATATAATTAAATAAACTTTCATTACTTTTATTTAGAAATGTAAATTGAAGTCAGCGACTTTTCATGTTTATTGTGATGGGTAATACTCATCTCAGAATAGGAACACTTGACAAAAGATCAAAGATTGAAAAGATCTTTGTCGTTGTTTTAAGAGCCTGTTACTCAAGCTTGCTGACTGTGGTTAAAGTCTGGGATGAATTAAAACACTGTGAGGTCAACAAATGCTGTCATTAGGAAGAATATGGAAATTTGGTACAGTATAGCATAGATAAAATTGTGAATCGGCAGAGCTAACAAACACTGTTTACCTGGTAAAGTGAATGCTCAGTAAATGCGGTGCAATGCAGCAGGGCAATATGCCTTCTGCGAAAGGACAAAAGTGTTAATTGCACGTCCTTTGTACACCTGCTCACCAGTTTGTTAAAAAAAGTACATGTTCATGAAGAACTGGCAGACAGACAGTTTGAGAGAACCAGCTTAGAATTGGGTGAAAATGAAGTGGCAGATTTGAGTATAATTACCTAATCAGGCAGTGAATGAGGAAAGGGTGCCTAGACTGATGGTGATATAAATGGCTGCATAATGTTCAACTCCCTCCATTATCATCTTCTGCTAGCTTCACCCAGCTGTCAAAAAAAGTACAGATGAAAGACACTGCCGAACATCAGCAGATGCTGCTCTGCCACAGAGGGCCACAGTTCCGATGATGCTATTTTAGAGGACCCATCAAGGTTGCAGCGCGAAGAGCACCGTTATTATCTACCAGAAACAAACTCTGTAGCTAGAAAACTGATATAGCCTGAACACAGTATTGGCAATGATGGTGTTATAAGGTTTATTTATCCTCTAGCCATAGGTTTATTTCAGCTGTTGAAAAGGCTGCATTTGTTGACAAAAAATGAAGATTAATGACTATACAGTGTGCAGTTAGCCCCCAAAAATCGATCGAAAATTGTATAAGCAAAAGTAAAATAAGCAAAAAACATCTTTAAAAAAATCACAAACACACACACACACACACGCGCACACACACACACACACACACACACACACACACACACACACACAAAAAAAACACTTCAAGTTAATAAAAAAGTACAAACAGGCAGAGTTCCCATAAAAGATGTGGGCTGGAGGCGCCCTTCTGACTGGGCCCTGCGGAGCTGGTCTATGGCAAAAGCCATCAGAGAAGTGGGCCTGTGACTCATGTGGGCATGAGGTGAATTATTGCAACAACAGGTTGCATGAGGTGGGGCATAATAGCCAAGAGGAAGAAAGACGGAGTGAGTGAAACTCACTGAATGGGAGTGAGAGAAGGAGAGGAAGGTGTGAGGCAAATGGAAGAAGAGAAGTAAAGCAAAGAAGTGAAAGTGAAGAGTAAATGAAATGAGGCAGAGAAATCTATGGAGTGAGCGAGCGAATGAGAAAGAAAGAGAGAGAGAGAGAGAGAGAGAGAGAGAGAGAGAGAGAGAGATGAGTAAAGAGGGAGGGGAAAAAAAGGAGAACGATGAAACAAGAACAAGACCTTTAAAAGACACGACCACCACCTTATTTGCCAGGGGTTACATAACCCTGTAAATGCAAAGGAAACGAAACATATCTTCCACCTCTAAATGTCATAATTAGCATTTTAATGTTCCCTCTCCCTGGCCTCGGTCTTCTCCGCCAACCCCAGACACACAGACTCGACTATCATCAGCAGTGGCTCCCTCTGAGTTATTGCCAGGCCTGAAATGTTGTGTGTGAGGAGCACCACGAGAAGCTGGTAGAGCGTTTGCAAGTCAAACGATTAAATATTAACGTCTTCCTGTTAAATTATTAATTCCCTCATAACACATCTCAATTAGAGAGGGTAAACAGACGCTCGTGCATCTCAGGGTGACCTGTCAGGGACTGTCATTTTGGCTCCTAAAGGGCTCTTCATCCATGCCAGAACGTGATGGCGAGGGACCTCCTTATCGCAGCCGTCTCCTAAAATGACTGCAACGGACTCAGACATGGCTGCTGTAACGACCCTGGAATCATCTTATGGGCTCAGAAAATAGCTCATTCCCTCTCAGAAACACAGGGTGGGCACTCGGAAATTGGGCACCAGGAGGATATGGGGATGGCTGTTTCGGGAGCCTCTGAAGTGAAGTCGTGCTGCTGGTGACTGATGTTGAGGGAGCTCATTTTTACAATGGAGTTCCGGTGGTTGAGGAGTCCCCAGGTTTCTCCCAAGTTTATAGGGTCTCAGTTCTTCACTTAGTTGTCCTCACATTCTCGCACGGCATGTGAATATCAATAGAGTGTGCTATGTGAATGGAAAAAAAGACTACATTAATGCCAACAGTCAAGGTCTAGGCAGGCAGGGGTGGTTTGAAATTGTTAAAAAAAATGGCTTCAAATGGATCGCCGACAGATGATGAGTTTTCCTCCACAGGGATATCAGTTTGGTAGTGAGTATCGACTGGTATGTAAAACCTATGTATCTCTAATGGTACTTAAAAAGTCGCATCAGTGTATCCCTAGTGTGTATGTCAACATGCATACATTCATGTCTGTCTGTGTGTGTGTGTGTGTGTGTGTGTGTGTGTGTGTGTGTGTGTGTGTGTGTGTGTGTGTGTGTGTGTGTGTGTGTGTGTGTGTGTGTGTGTGTGTGTGTGTGTGTGTGTGTGTGTGTGTGTGTGTAAGCAGGCCCGGGGGCTTAGAGCTGGTGATAAAGTGAGTGTGGTAAAGCTTTGGCTGTGCTGTGAAGAGTGCTTATGGGGAGGAAATGAGACAGGAGCCGGAGACACAGGGCTGCCCACGCATACTCACCACTTCATTTCCTCAAGGACCCCGGCACCTCACTGCATTCATCCACACCATTACACACACACAGGCAGCCGTGCCGTGCCTTGTGTCTCAGTGGAAGTGTGTGTTATGCCATTCACTTAGATTTGTTTATATGCTATCAATCTATACATCGGTATGGGAGTAAGAATGTGAGCATAATGTTTATGTGTGTTGGCTTCTGGGTTCATAAGACTAGATTCTTGTGACTGGATGGAACGTACTGTAGCACCGCTTTGTCTGCCCCTCTTGTCTTAGTGTAATTGTGACTCAAATGTCAAAAGCCTTCCCAACAAAGACACACACTATGACATTAATATGTCGCCGGTCTGGAGTTATATTCCACACATTCTCCAGGGACCATCTGTCTTCCAGCTCTCTCCTCAGTTCTACCACCCCCACCCCCTCCACTCCCTTCCCCACCTCATGGTAGAGCATTCTGGAGAAGCAGCTGTCTCTGAGTCACTCTCTCTCTATCTCTCTCTCTGCTCCGCTCATGACGATGGAGTGCCGAGCCGCACCGCGCTGTGCTGGAGTGTGGAGTGTCCACTGGAAGGGTCCGCTGTCGGCAGGCACACACACACACACACACACACACTGGGCCGAAGCTGCCACAGAGAGAGGCATTAGCATTTCAAAGCTGAACCCTTGGTCCCCTCCAGGGCCTAATTGGAGACCTGAGTGACACAGGTGTTTTAATGAGCATCGTTAAGATGGGGAGGTGTGTGTGTGTGTGTGTGTGTGTGTGTGTGTGTGTGTGTGTGTGTGTGTGTGTGTGTGTGTGTGTGTGTGTGTGTGTGTGTGGAAAGTGGGGGGTGCCTAATAGTCACCGTGCAGAGGAGCTTAATTGACCATATCAAGCACTTGGGTATGTGTGTGTGTGTGTGTGTGTGTGTGTGTGTGTGTGTGTGTGTGTGTGTGCACAGGGGATGGTGTTTCTGTGATGTGGTCATTAGGTGCACCGGGACATTGATTACCCATCTCACTGCAGACAGACTTTAATAGTGTCCATTACCACACACACACAAAGGTAAAGGTAAAGGGAGAAGCAAGTCCACAAATTGAAACAGAAAAGCACATACAAACACACACACACACACACACACACACACACACACACACACACACACACACATACATGTAGACAGAGTGTGAGAGAAAGTGAGAGTGAAAAAGGAAAGTAAACACTCATGCATACATTGTTTGGAAAACGTATACAGTACCATTGTGTGAATGCTTCTGGAGGACTTGATCTGTCTATGGCTTAGTATGCTCTACCCTCCAGCACAAATATAAAAAGCACATGATCACACATCTGATGTTCAAAAAGTTGCACCATAGTGATAATGTCACTCACACACACACACACGCACATACACACATGCACACACAACAGGGATGGTTTCATCAGACACTCTCTCTCTCTCTCTCTCTCTCTCTCTCTCTCTCTCTCTCTCTCGCTCTCTCTCTCCTTCCCCCTAGATCTCCCAGGAGACACTTTTCTTTCACAGTAAGAAAAGAGACTAAAAGTGAAAACTTTTCAGGCAAGCCCATCTGCCTGAAATGCAGTAACGGTATACGTTGAAGAACAAAGGCTGAATAAATCTCAAATCTGCTTTGAGGAATGACAGGGTCTCAGAGGTGTAAGGACCTGATGGGGGACTAAGGGGGTGGGGACACCTGCACACCTGGACTAGGCTTGCCTGCAGTGTGTGAATGTGTGTGTGTGTGTGTGTGTGTGTGTGTGTGTGTGTGTGTGTGTGTGTGTGTGTGTCTGATCCAGTTTCCAAGGTACAGGGTTGCTAGTATATGACGCTTTTTTATGTTTTTGCAACTTTATATCATGTTTTCACAGTTGTTTCGTATTTGTTAAACATCTTAAATCATACGCCTTACAGTATTTTCAGCAGTTTTTGGCCATGTGAACATACTGTACCTGGCGTTGATTCATTGGTCTGGCTTATACGGTAACGTTACTCAAGGTACTAGAAAAATGTAGTTGCATTTGAGGGCGCATGATTTCAGGAGGGATAATGTTCCCTTGGATGTGTTGCTATGTGAAGTTGACAGAGGTGCTGATGGATCAGTCAATGATATAAGAGTGCACACTCTTGGAGGTGCTGCTAGGCACAATCAATCATTGAAACCTTGACAAAGGCCAAACGGCCGAAACGTTGGTCAATATAAACTTAAGAAAAAAGAAGATTTGAGTGTGCGCTAAATTCTATTTACAGAGGTGCTGATGGACACAGGCTGCCTTAATTAGTGCTTACATTGGCTGGGCTTTCTGTTATCTGCCCAGAGAGAAACAGGGCTGCTTGGATATCAGGTTTGCCTCCGGAACACTGCTAGTAGTCATACACCTGGTTGGACTGTTCCAGAACATCTTTGCAAAATGGAAGCCACTACAAAAGCAGTTGTAAAGTCCCTACTGAAAAAGAATAACCTGTATTCAGTGCTTAACAGCTATAGACCAATGTCCAATCTACCATTCATTGGAAAGATTATTTGAAAATTGTTTAGTCAGCATTGATCACCTAAAAACATTTCCAAGCTACTGTAAGAGGTCTATATTAGTCTTTTTGTAGGTCTTCCTAAAAAATATCATTAAACATCTTCAAACTGATCCAAAATGCAGCTGCTAGGTTTTTACAAGAGCAAAAAGAACTGACCACATTTCTCCAATTCTGAAGTCCCTGCAATGGCTTCCTGTGAGTCACATAATTGTCGGTAAAGCAAGTGTTTTAACCACTAAATGGCACAAGAACTGTTTACATATTACACATCTGTCTGGAATACACATCACGTCTCTCTGGTCACTGGAGAAAAAAATGCAGGAAATACACACTGTCAAGACAAAAGTGTGATGAAGCAGCTTTCAGCTATTATGCTGTGCAAGTTGGGTACCAAAATGCCCTACTGTTGTAGTTTCAAGTCTAGACTTAAGACCAAAATATTCTCATGTTGTCTCCTATCTATCTTTCTTTTTTTATTATTCTGTACGTATTAACTTTTAATTGTTTTATGCCTTTATTCATTTTAATTTTGCTTTTTATGTTTCACTCATCTGTCTTTTCAGTACATTTTTAAACTTTTAATCATATTTTACCTTTATTAATGTTATTCATCCTTTTTTCTGTGCTTTAACTTTCTATCTACTTTCTACCATCTACTTGACTTTTATTTTTATACAGAACTTTGAAATTCCTTTAAATATGAGATGTACTATAATAAAATAAATAAAACTTGCTTTTCAGTTACTTAAGTATATATAAGGTCTGGCATACGTTTACATCCATACTCAACCTCTAATAAAGGCACTGGAATACAGTTTCCTGTCTGGAATACAAACATCACTGAGAGAGCACTATGTTGACTGTAAACTGTGTTAAAGCCGTTATCGCCAAGCACGTCAGAACAGTGTGAAATTAGCAACTTGCATACTGAGGTGACAACACACTTAGCAAGTCTAATGCATTGACCTGAGGTTATGGTATGTCACAAGAAGTTGTTATTTCTACTTGTTACATGGAAGATTAGTGTGCTGAATATGTACTATAGGTTGGCTTTGTGATTGATGGGTTTTATTGAGTCAAGTTGCTCAAGAGACAGAGAATATTTTAACAACCTCACCCGTATACACACACACACACACACACACACACACACACACACACACACACACACACACACACAC
The DNA here is from genome assembly GCA_027497455.2 of Sardinella longiceps. Taxonomy (NCBI): domain Eukaryota; kingdom Metazoa; phylum Chordata; class Actinopteri; order Clupeiformes; family Clupeidae; genus Sardinella; species Sardinella longiceps. The sequence goes on from JAODXP020000031.1 coordinate 15,327,763, forward strand.
ACACACACACACACACACACACACACACACACACAACAGCTGAGGATTTAGTTTGAACTACAGTAAATGCCAAAGCAAAGACCATGGAATACTTTAACCCTCTCTTGCCAAAGTGCAGGACATGTAGGTTCCCTTCTTGCAGACATGAAATAACATTAACCCTGCTGCCTGCAGACACATGAATGGAATGTGAGTGAAAAACACATTTCTGAAAACAAATTCAGTTTTTTCATTAAAAAAAAAAAAAAATGTTCAAGGTTTTAGATCCTAAAAGATCCCCAGAGATTTTTTATAAGGACCCATATGGGGCAAAGCAAAAGAACCATCATATGTTCTCGATAAGTCCTTTGGTTCTGTGACAGTAGAGAACTGATGCAAGGGGTGAAGAGTGCAGCGGGAGTGCAGCACACTGACAGGCAGCCTCAGATATCAGCACCTCCAGAGGGAGAGGAGATTCCGAGGGGATTGAGGCACCGTTCTCTCCTGTCAGCCGAGGCGAGCCTCACAGCCAGCTCAATCAACGGACAGGTGAGCTAGTGGGGAGATAGAGAGAAATATAAAAAAGAGAGAGAAAAAGAGGGAAAGGACAGAAGCTGAGGGAAGACATGCAGCGCTCTCTGAGAGAAGAGCAATGTTCCTTCGCATAAACTTTGACACACAGACACAGACACATACACATATGGGCTGTCAACCTGTTCTCTTATCTTTCTAAATTCCCTCAGGTAAGCCAGTCATCCATATCCATCCACAGATGGAGAAAGGGAACAAAATGAAATAGAGGAGAAGTGAAAAAGAGTGAGTGAAGATGGATATAAGAGAGAGAGAGAGAGACAGAGAGAGAGAGAGAGAGAGAGAGAAAGAAAGATAAAGAGCATTTTTGAGCATAGAGTGAAGAGAGTGTGTGTTTGTGTGTGTGTGTGTGTGTGTGTGTGTGTGTGTGTGTGTGTGTGTGTGTGTGTGTGTGTGTATTGTGGAAGCACTAGTGTACAGTATAGGCCAGAGAAAATGTAACAGTTTCTGGCAGCTGTCCTCTCTGCAGCAGGCATCCTGGTGTGTGAGAGTTTAAAGACAAGAGTGGAGGGGCTCGGCCCACAAAGGTGAGGGAAGACAGGGAAGACTTCTGAGGGCATGTGGGATGAGATGGGAGCTCTCTCTCTATTTCTCTCTCTCACTCACACACACACACACACACACACACACACACACACGCACAGCATGAACATATTGTACATGTGAATTCGCTCACACATACACACACATACATAGAGAGAGAGAGAGAGAGAGAGAGAGAGATAGAGAGAGAATGTGAGAAAGAGAACAAAGAGGGCGGCTTTCAAACTTGCCTTGGTTGTTTGTGATTCTAGTGTGAATTTGCCCTGAGCTTCACAGACTTTCACAAAAACACTATACTTTCCCACAATCACACAAAGGCCTCAGACATTACTATTCTGGTAGAGAGGAGGCTTGGTGGCTGTGCATAGTGCTGTGAGAAATGCTCCAGAACACAGCATGACACCTGTCACATTTGGAAATGACAGCACATTTCATTCACAACCACCAGTATATAGGAGGAACATACCAATTTCATTACAATGTTCAGTTTGGTGAATACCATGGAAAGGAGTTTCTGTAAAAAGACAACTAGGTGAGACAGGACCAATTGTCAACCAATGTATTTGTTGTATGTCCTATAGGCACCCATGCAGGATAGGGGTTAAACGTGCTAAATACCAGAATATACCTTCAAGTTACTTATCAGCTTATAGTGTGCAGAGGTAGTCTGGAACTCAAGATGTACTCTAGCCTGGACAAATTGAATTTGCTCAGCAAGTACATCTAGCTATCAATGTTTGTACTCAGAAATCGGTGGTGTCTGAGCTGTCTATCCAATCACAATGCTCTAGGTTGTATTCAGACATTGTGATGTTTAGCCAATTACCGCACAGCGTTCTATCAGGACAATACAAGGAGTCCTTGGGCGGGCTTAGCGTTGTTTGAATCAACTTGTTAGTTGGTCTGGTTGTAGGCATGTTACCCGAGGGTCTATCACTCGTGGCCAGACTATACATTTTATGTGATAGTCTGGCTTGTCAGACTAGTGCAGAGGCATCCTGAAAGGCAATCACTGATTCCACTCATTGGATTGAGCCCAGCCCCATGACCAGACTTTTTAGATGTTATAATATGGCTTGTCAGGCTTATGACAATTATTGAGAAAATTTGGGGATTATATTGACATTTTTATTTCCAGTTATGTCATCCTTGTAAAAGGACTTGGGTCAGCTCTCGTTGTTTAAAGCAACACCTGGAGTTTTGGGGAAAAAAAGGCCTTCAGAATGGCCTGGAGTTCCGCCACAAAATGTGGAGTAATAGAATTGTTATCTTCATAGGGAAGCACCATTATGGTGCTCTCTGATTTTGAACTGGCTTTGAACCATGTTCAGGTTGAATAGCCTGCCATCCGATCTAGATGGGATTGGGATCCCCGGAGGCCGCTCTTGGCCAGTGAGGTGGAGTTTAGCAGCAGTGATGATGGTGCAATGATGCATCCCTCTTTGATCCCCATTGCCAGAGTGAAAGGACGGACACAGAGTCAAAAATACTGAGGATTGGGGCTGATGGGCTATCATATCCCTGGGAGCTGGTTTAAGATGGTCAAAATTCTCGTATTTTAAATGATTAGGATTTTAGGTTATTAGGTTATGTAATTGCAACACTGGCGTGGCGGAAGATTACCTCACTCACGTCAGATGATGCGCTACGTAACTTTAAGGCACCTCTGCGCAACGATCTGATGTTGAAGCCATTTAGAGTGATTTCAAGCCCAATATTCTCTAACCGAACCAATCAGGACTGCTGGCTGCTGTAGAGGATGTGACGTAGCGAAGAAGCAACTGTTTTGAATCCAACCAATCCAACAAACGAAACCAGCGTCATCGGTTGGTTTCGATGTGATTGGCTGAAGTGTACATCAATTAAATTGATGGACAAGCCGTTTGTCCAGTTAGATTCAAGGATTTCTGGCTCCTGAAATAACTCGTCTATCGTTCATCATCAGATGTTCGCGCGGTTTAGCGCTGCATCTGACGTGAGTGAGGTAAGGAGGAAGACTCTTGGGCTACTCGAAACAGCTGAACGCTAGTCACTGGGTCTTAAATGGCCACAAGTCTCTGAGAGCTTTGTCTTTTTAAGGCACGGCTTTTCCTTGATGATTCACTATGTCCAGAAAATTTGTTCACTGGTGTTTTGCGGCAGAGCCATCTCTGGCACAGCTCCTTTCCTCTCTGGTTCTGGGTGTAACTCATCTGATTCCTCCAAACCATTCCAAGGAATTTTACATTTGTGTTGCTAAACTAGCACTTTCACTTTTCCGCTTGGCTGACAAACCATCCTATGTATTTGCTCAGGGCCGTTTCAAGGTACTTGGGGGCCCCAAGCAAACAGGACATGGGGGCCCTTCACTCCCCGTAAATACTTACATGAACCACATTGTTATAATTTTCAAACATCATCAATATAATTATTTGTATTGTACAGTTGTCTAACTCCAGTTTAAAGTCATTTTTTGTTGAAAAACACAACCAACTTAACTACTAAAATGATTAAACAGTCAATCTTGGGGAGCCCTTTCAGCCTGGGGCCCCAGGCAATTGCCTGGTTTGCCTGCCTTGTTGCGACGGCCCTGTATTTGCTGCTGTACGTCTACATTCCTAGGCTACTTTTCTTTTATACTCTTCACTGTTGAGTTCTTTGTATAGATGTGAATGAAGACATTGAGACTTTGTTGAGAAAATTTCACACTGAGTATTTTACTTCCAACACATGAATCACACAGGCTTTACTTCAGGATGTAGGCTAGCTATGTAATGCACTCCTATTCTCTGCTAGACCTCCTGGTGTATGTGAACACATATATAGATCACATCGTAGAAATGGCTGGTATGTGGTCAGTAAAACTAGCAAGAATGGCTAGTCATGTGCTGGTCAAACCAGCTAAAACATCAAAGCTCATACAAAAAAATAAAACAGCTACCATATTCTTTAGGTAAACTGTAACTATACTGAAGCAAATTTTTGAAGTTTTATATGCCAACAATGATAGTCTCTGACACAAAGAGACAAATGAAAAATTCCAAAAGATGTAGGCATGCAGAGCTTTGCCCAAAATCCTCCATTATTGTAGGATATGCAGAGTGAATCATCACTCACTCCATCAATGTCTCCGCTGCAAAAGTCTTTAGGCCTGCATATCTACAGAGAAACATCCCTATTCATGCAGGCGCCACCGCAACGGACGGCCACTGAGGCGACCCAATATGGCCGCTCACCGCTCCCATTAATCACGTGGCGGCACGCCGGTGAGTAATGGAGGAACCAGGGCGCATCCTCCTGCTCTTTCCTTTAATTGAATCGGTGGGGTAATGGCCGGCTTTTGTTCACCGCCTCCCGAACCCATCCCTTGTTAAAACGGAAGATTGATTGCTCAATTTGCGGCAAAATGGCCAAGGGGACATCGCACCGCCTCGTTTGCCTTCTAAATCACGCTGCCGTTTTTTTTTTTTTTGCATGCGTGTTCCGTTTTACTGCCTTTGCTACCCAGCTATTGCTCCAATCTTTTTTGAATTCCTTAAATTAAATTGAGGTGGTGTGCATGCATGGCAAGAGAGGGTAACTTCTATGGTCACTACACAGGATAAATGCATTGCTGAATTAATGAAGTGCACATACACAGAGCCAGAGAACTGGAAGAAGTCAGAGCACAAGCAAGAGCAGGAAAAGAAAAGAAAAGAAAAGAAAAAGGCTGAGAGGGAACCTTAGTTACAGGTTTGACAAGTAACCTCTCTGTTGTTGGCCCGCTATTCGCCATAATGACACACGCAGGCACCTGATCAAAACTGCATCTGTGTCATGCCTGTTTCTCCCAATTTCCTGAATTGAGCCAGTTTTCTACAATCTGTCATCAGCGAGATAACAAAAGAAGTATCAAAGAAACTCTTTAAGTCTTAGAGAGTGTTCTCGAAGTCTTGCCTACGTGAGATCAGAGAGACTACAAAGAACTTCAGAATCTTTTTTTGATTATTTTTTTTTCCCTGGTTGCTGTTTTGTGGTGTTAAGTCATGCAGACACCGCAAAGTAGGTCTAATTTCCTGGAGTAGACGACAGAAAAACATCACAACCAGGAAGAGCAAAAGAAAAGGAGGGAGAGAGAGAAAGAGAAAGAAATCAATTAGCTCAGACCATGCCTAATCAACCTCATGCTTTGATAATAGACTGGAATATGGATTCGGCCACGTCTGTCGCCGGTGGAAATGAAACGCACCATTGATCATGCTCTTGGCCATTACAGTAAGCCATTGTCCCGACACCGTGCCTCTCTCAGTGTTGCTTTGGCCTGCTGGGTTTGGAGTGCTGAGTGGGGCTGCCTCCGACCCCCAACACTCAACTCCATAGACAAAACGTCCTCTGAGGAGAGGAGGTAGATCGCTAAAAGCTTTTTGTTTCCCTCCCATCCCTAAAGCCCTCTATTTTTCGGTTTTCTTTTGCTCTTTTCATGATCAGAGGGGAGGCTCAGAAATGAGAAATGTGAAACAGGGAGGAAAAAAAAAAAGTTTTGTGTGATATCAAGACTCACATTAGGAAGGTGCCTTCATGGGCAACCTTTTGATGTGGCTGTGAAATTCTGACGGAGCAAAACTTTGCATAAAAGCATGTTGCCCATTTTGATGTCTGGCTACTTCATTCTTCGTTGTCACAAGGACACACAAAACACAGACACACACACACACACACGTCTCACACACACACACACACACACACACACACACACACACACACACACACACACACACACACACACACACACACACACACACACACACACAAGCCGTATCTGCTGATGAACAGTTCATGTGCTGACAACATCAAGCAGCTGCCCAAGGGAATGGGCCTGATCGAGCTCAGATGCCTTTGAATGAATCTGAACTGGGAGATGGGAAAGCAACTACAACCCAACACCATCTTAAGCATTAGCCCTGATCAGTGATCACGGGCGTGCACACACACACACACACACACACACACACACACACACACACACACACACACACACACACCACTTCAACGTACTTAGGGGGCCCATAAGAAACAGTGTCATGAAGCCCATGAGATGCATGCACCTGATGAACCCTTGCTGTAAGGTCAAAATGCACAAATAACTATTCGCATCACAGGTGCTACTGCAGTTGCAAAGCATCTCTCATGTGAAAGACACCATCAACAACACAAAATGATTGATAGCAACAATCTAAGGCCCATTCAGCCTGGAGCCCCAGGCAGTGCGGTCTGCAAGCGGTCGTGACAGCCGTGCACATAGACATGCACACAAAAATTACTCAATGTTTGACGAGTGCTGCACGGCTCTGAATAAGAAGGCAAGCCTTATCCGTGAAAACCTTGAGAGTAGAACTTGTTTCTTTGCAATGTGCAGGCAAGAGTGCACAGTTCACCTCAAAATGCACAGCACCATCACAGTACCGCTGCAGTGAATGCCACAACAGCACATCTATCTAAATGACACACCACACACACACACACACACACACACACACACACACACACACAAACACATTGCATAGCAACAGATCTAAGAGTGCAAAAAAACTCATCTATCAATCTATCAAAAATCTTAATCTATCAATTATTGTAAACTGCAAAATATGTACCTTAGTCCAACTCTCTGTATGCCGTGCCACAACATGATGTTTTTCTTTTGGTCATTTAACTAATCTAATGGAGTCAGATTATTTTGTGTTTAATAATATTTCCCTAATTTATCTAATTCATTGTCTCTTCGTAACATTTTAACTGCACACACGCGCACACACTCGCACACACACACACACACATACACAAAAATATATATACAGTATATATATATATCCCATGTTTGCCCTCCAGTCCCTGCAAAGGGTCAACATGTAGTTGTTCTTTTTCTGTTTTTAATGCATATGTAATCCCCTCCTTTTAAATGTGGAGCTGATCTCACAGAGGCAGGCCGATGCCTGGATTGAGTGCCAAGGTTACCATGCAGCTGTTGAAAATTATAGTTGGTTAAGGTCAACATGATGGATCAGGACCTTCAATGGCAACAGAATTTACTGGTCGCTTTGGCAACAGGCATGTACACACAGAAATCCACTGAGGAGTAGTGGACACGCAAACCTTGAAGGATGGCTGAGGTTTTTTATGATTTTTTTTTTTTTTTTTTTGACCTTACACTTATTCATGAAGCACTCACCTCTAAAGCCACATCTATGTGCTGTGAAGATTGTATTGTTAGGTTCATTATTTGAACTTCCTGTAAAGCCCTCTCAAGACCTTGCTTCTGTTGCTTGCTCAGTCCATTGAACTATACACCAACCTTCTTATAGAGAAGATGAGCAGTTTGTTGGCCGAGGTAATGAAACTCGGTGGATGATGTTAAAGCAGGACTCCAGAGGATATCCAATATAGTCTGTATGTCTTGGCATGGGTCAAACATCCATGTGAAGAGAACATAAGTAGCAGCCTTTTTTTTTTTTTTTTTTCGTTTTATCAATCTAGGCAGGCTTGGAGTACTTGAGTCCAGAACCATAATTCTACGGACTTGTTACTTGACTCTACCTAGCCATTTAATGGCTAAAATTATAAAATGACAGCCTTCCAAAAATAAATAGTGTGGCTTTCAATGCAGATGCTTTCAAAGCGCAAAGTCTTGACATGGCACATGCAAAGTGCAAAGTCTTGACATGGCATGATACTCGAGCATGAGAAAACTGTTTAAATCAAACATTTGTGTCTGAAGACAGCACAGCACCTGTTCTGAACTTTCTAAATGTTTTAAACATAGTATTTTTAATGTGTCTGCTGGAGTGACTTGCTCATTGAATGGCAATCTGAAACACAATTAAAATGCTAACTCTACTAGTATTAGGCAGCTACAGACGTAAAACCCTTTGAATGGTTGTTTGAGTTGTGCCAATGCAGAAATATAGCCGAGAACTGAACAATGCCAGCATTTGCTTTAAAGGCTTACTAAGCAGCAAATACCTTTGCTATTTTATCAGTTTGTGCTCAAATTTTTCTCTATGTGACCTTGGCCATGGATCGCCAACCGAAATATGATTTTCCTTTATCTTTGACCAGTTGGAGTCGAAAAAGCTGCCAATCGATTCATGAAGGGTTATAGAACCATCACAAAGACCAGTTAAGTTAAAGGAGAAATTTGGTGTGAGTCAGTCAGTAGCCCTGTTGTTCCAGGTACCTGAATGCTGTCTTTAAGAAAAAGAACAAGAAAATTTGATGCTATAGACTGAATAAGAAAACCGATTACTAATGCTGACTGAATGGGGCATACTGAAATGAAACTGATAGTAAGTTATGCCCCATTCACTTAGCGTTAGTAGCAGGTTCATGCTCGGTCTATGTTGTATCAAATGTTCTTATTATTTTTGAACAATAGGGCTATGGACTGATTTACACTGGATTTTTCCTTTAAGGTAAATTAAACTAAAAAATAGTGGTATTGGGCCTGTTTAAGTCCAACATAGCATAGCATATGCCTCAAAGTTGCCACCGGCAGCAACACTGCATGTGGTAGCAAGAATGCCTGGATGAGTTCATGGCCAGAGGTTGACCGTCACATTTTTCATTTTCTTTGACGTACTACTGATTGGGTTGGGTAGACCTCTGGGAGCGAGGAGGACTATCCAAAAAAAAAAGACTGAGAAAAGTCAGGAGGCGGGGGGAGGGGTGGAGAAGCGAATGATAAAGGTGTTAGACAAGTCTCCTCTAATCTCAACATGCTCCCGGCTGACAGGCTGTCCGTCATAGCCCTGCATGCTTTGCTGCGCCATCAGCACTGCTCAGCAGAGGAGCTAGCACAGGGGGAGCGGCCATGTATTTCTCGCTGTGTTTGTGTGTGTGTGTGTGTGTGTGTGTGTGTGTGTGTGTATGTGTGTGCTAGCACATTGTGTCCTCAGGGGTAAAGGCTCTGAGACAGGGTTTTTAAGATGCAAGAAGTCATAATCTGCCTGCTGCTGTGACTCACAGACTGTGTGTGTGTGTGTGTGTGTGTGTGTGTGTGTGTGTGTGTGTGTGTGTGTGTGTGTGTGTCGTTGTGAGAACTACAGGTGTGTACTGCCTCCAACGGACCGCCAGGTGCTTCTGACAGCAGGCACCCGAGCCGAGCGCTGCCCTGTGTTTGTGTGCCCAGTCTTTTATTGTTGCTGTCAGTGTGAATAGCAGAGCTGATGTGATTGATGCTGTTGCCAGGGTGGCCGTGTCCGTATGCCGTCTTGCATCAGGAGCGTAACACTGGCATGTGGCCACATCTGCCTCTTCTCCTCCTCATTCCCTCGTTCTTTGCTCTATTTCTTCTCTCCATCCACCATCCTGTTTTCTCTCTCTCTTCTGTCCCCCTTCTCTCCCTGGACCTGTTTGGTTATGTTAGTTTTTTTTTTCTCTCCATCACCAACTCTATCACCACTCCAAGCAGCTCGCTTATCCTCCTCTACCCCTCCACTCCTCCCATCATCACTCCATCGCTCTCCACCCCTCTCTGCTCCACTCCACTCCTCTCCTCTCCTCTCCTCTCCCCCTCGTCTCGTCGCGTCTCATCTTCTCCCGTCTCCTCGGCTGTGATCTCCTCTCCGTGTGTCCCTCACTGTCTCTCCACATCTCTGCTCTGATGACTTATCGATTAGCCTTTGTGGTTTTTCCCAGGTCTTTTAGAGTCCCTTGGCCAGGCCTGTCAGAGCGGGCGGGAGGGAGGGAGGTGGGGAGAGGGGTGGGTGGGGGTGAGGGTGGGGTTGGGGGTGAGGGTCGGTAGAGGGGCTCTTGGCTTTAATTGAAGGTGAGGCTAGAGAGACAGATGGACCCCAGAGAGACGCCTCCATCTTTCACACATAGACACACACACACACACACACACTCAAGCAGAAATGCATAGCCACTTACACAGACACACACATGTTTAAGGACACACATACACACTGCAAGCAGTAGAAGAGAGTTAGGCTGGGCGATGGCACAATAGTCTCATGTTGCTCAAGTGGTATTTGATACAACCACACAAGTGCACAAGCTCACAGTCACACACATACTCTGTCATTCACATGAATACATGCAGACACACACACACACACACACACACACACACACACACACACACACACACACACACACACACACACACACACACACACACACACACAGATCAGATGTCTGTTACACTTTCAAGTACAAAGATTGAAAAAAAAAATGTCATACTTACTCAGACACACCAGATGTTTACCAGACCTTTGAACTAAGAAAGTGAGTAAAAAGCTGCCAAACAGTGGTTTGTGAAATGCCATTCATCTGACGACAGAGCCAGTAAGCAAGGAAACATGGGCTGTCTACATGATCGCTCCAGCACAACAAGCACAACAACAACAAGCTGACCAGCCAGGCAGCAAACTCCTACCTCAGGCCACAACATCTCTGGCTTTCACACCGCCCCCCTTCCGAGGCCTCTGACACCTAGCCTTTCACCTCTGTGAGGAGGGAGAAGTGTTAGTGCTCCAGAGAGACCTGTTCCAACCCCCGACCACTGCAACCGCTCATTAAAACACATCCCACTGGTACACACTACTGCTGAAAATGACTCCCGACAGCTTGGCACAATGGAGGAGTCGATGATGATCTCTAACTCAATCTCTCTGGTTCAGAGCTGATGTCTTCAGCTGAGGTGGATTGGGTTTGGAGAAGATGGGGGTTTGGTGGAGATAAGAGCAGTGAGGAGCAATTTATCAGATAGGCAGCATCATAGAATTCATCTCAGAGAATATCCCAAAGAATATTTTTTAAGCTAAATTTATTGTCGTTAAACTGTGTCAGTATTCAGACACGGACAAACCCTCTCCAACATGCTCTTGGACAAATGACGGACATGTCCCCAATTCTCAACTATGAAAACGTCTGACACCTCATAAATAATTGAATTGTACTTAATTATGCTTATTTCGATAAAGTTTTGAAATTAGCACTTTGTTGGCATGCATAACTGTTTATATTCAGGTATGCTAACAGAACAATCGGCTGGCAGAAAAATCCATAATTAGCCAAACAATGTTTTAATCATTGTAACAGTATGTGAATGCTGGGCTGGATAAACTAGTTCCTTTCCAACTAGTGTCTGATGGTGTGTGTTGGTGCTACAAAGTACACACACACACACACACACACACACACACACACACACACACACACACACACACACAGCAGAAAACTGTGAAAGGTAAATGTAACAACTGTGTGTTTGTGTATTAACAGTTTGACAGCTATGAATTAGTTCTGTCTGCTACTCAAACACACACACACCCACACCCACACCCACATACTGTAGAAGGTTCAACTGTGGTAATTTTGAAGAGATGAATTGACATACAGTAGGTGGCTAGCAAATAGAGGGAGTGTAGTCATCATGCTCCATGTGTGATAAATTACTTTCTAGCTCAGACTTCACAACACAGCAGACCTTTATGACCTCCATTTCCATGGTTATAATCCATTAATTAGAAGTTATGTGCCTTTGCTACATGAGAGCCAATAAATTGGAAAGAAAGTTTTATCTGACTGATTGGTGAGATCAGACTTCATTTAATCCAGGTATCTAGTCTTTTTTAAATTAATTTTCAAGGGGAAAGTGAATCTTTTCCAAACAGCAAACTTGTCAACAAGTTGATACTGTAGAACTCCCTCAGGCAGATATAAACACACACACACACACACACACACACACACACACACACACACACACACACAGTATTGACAGTATTACCCAAGCACTGTTCCCACTGTCTGTGTGTTTTAGCATCAGCCCTTGAGAGCTGACTGATGGTGGTGCCATCAGTATGTTCCAATCCCACCCTCCACACACCATGCATCATCCTCATCCCACATCACATTCTGTCGTGATGGCTGGCGTGGCAGTGGTTGCTCTGATCAGTGGGTTCAAATGACACTGCTCTGAAACCCAGTCCCCACAGAGCCAAAATGGCAGCGCCAGCGAGTGATGCCACTCCAAGAGAGACACACACACACACACACACACACTCCAGCCAGCTGATATGAATGGATGCAAGTGATATCACCCGGGGAATGCTAATGGACAGCCTCTTGCAGCTAATAATACCTCCCACGCCGCGCTTCTTAGAGCTGTGGACTGCTGTCCTCACACCTCACAGCCCAGGCCATTTAGCACAAGGTCAAACCACAAAATTAATCTGCATCCCTCACCCCCCCACACACACACACCCCAACTCCAAACACACACTCACATACACACACTTACACTCACATACACTAAGCTAGAAGGCCTTATAGGAATGTTCTGTTACACACCTAGAGGCCCCCCACATACAATCAGGAAGTATGTAGGACTGAGCCGACACACAATCAGAGGCCATGTAGTGTACCCCTCCACCCCACACCCATAACATACTGTATATACACACACACACCACACACACACACACACACACACACACACACACACACACACAGGCCTTCGGCAGAGGCGCTTGCACAGATGGCCTTACGGCCGATTCACACACAAACCTGTGCGTGAGCGGCGCGTAAGCGGTGCGGGCGCGGTTTTGGGGCGATTTCATTTAGAATACATGTTAACAGGTTAGGTCATTCAGACTGCACGCGTGTTCTGCGCGGCTCCTGTCCGGTTTCTGAGCGGTGAACCGCGCCGCTCCCGCGCTGCTTTTTTGAAATAGAAACAAGTTCTATTTTTCCAAGCGTTTTCAGCGCGGTAAGCGGGACTTGCGCGGTGTCTATAGATTTTGAATGCAGAGCTCAGGCAGCCGCTTCGCGCAGAACACCGCAGAAACAATTTCTTGTGTGAATGCCCAAGTCCACAGGCACCGCTTACGGACCGCCCCGCTCCCGCACCGTGAACGCCCAGATGCGGTTTGATTCGGCCGTTAGACCATGGAACTCTTAGGGAAGTTGTAATCAGGGTTGTTGCCATGGAAACAAGATGGCGTCACGTCGGCACGTTCCCTCCTGCTGGGTCTAGAGGGCGAATAGGGGATTGTCATTGTGCAGTTATCTGGTAGGAGGGCAGCTTCCATACTCAGCACTGTTCAACTATTAAACTGGTGGGCAAGAAAATCTCTGTTCAGCAAGTCTTGCGGAAGTGTGTTATGTTTAAAGAAAAGGAGTGCATTAATTCAGAAGAGTCAGTGTAATAGAAAGGGTTGATTTTTTTGAAGTGGAGACATCTCTGCCCACTCCCTTAAGCTCCTGTCCGGCCTTTAACATCAGTCTGTGCTGACTGTAGGAGAATAGATGTGCGGAAATGGCAAAGCATGGTGTGTGTGTGTGTGTGTGTGTGTGTGTGTGTAGTAGTGTGCATTGTTATGAGTGAGTGAGTGTGTGTATGTGTGTGTGTGAAATAAGTTTAACAATTACGTGTATGAGTGAGTGTGTGTGTGTTTCTCCCAATATATTCTGCTGAACTGACCCACACACAATGTGTATTTCACCACAAGTGCTTAGGCATCCCGTTCCTTAAGCCTGCTGCTTTCTCCATTGTATCATGGCCATGGTGAAGGGGGCTGACGTGGAGACACCAGGGCTTACTGTAGCCACATCCCCACCCTACAGACACTGTGTGCACTTAGAGATGCATTTACTGTAAAGAACAGTCTCTCTCTCTCTCTCTCTCTCTCTCTCTCTCTCTCACACACACACACACACACACACACACACACACATACACACGCACACACACACACACACACACACACACACACACAGTGAAGTTTTGAGCAGATATTTGTGGTTGTGCTCACTGAGTGCTTTTAACTCTCATAATTACTCTGGTTTATTTCTTTAATAATGCAGCCAAAGTAATGTGTTAGCATACATACACACACACACACACACACATACACACACACACACACACACACACACACACACACACATACACAGAGAGCGAGAGAGAAAGGGAAAAATATATATAGTACAGACAAAACTGTACCATGCTTGTTTGCTTATATTTATAAAACGCCTGCACTCTAAGAAATAAAGGTTCCTAAATGGTTCTTCAAAATGTGCAAAGGTTCTTCAAAAGACCAAAGAACCATTTCCGCCAACTGAAGACCCACTAAGGTTCTTCAAGTTTGCCAAAGGTTCTTTAATCCACTTTTGAGAGTCTGTCGTCATGACGCTAACGTTCTTGTGTCAGAATTTTGAATTTTGCTGCTGGAACTGTCACCAACCGTCTCTGCTTCAACTACCACCACCAACTGTTTTAAAGCTTGTGAAGGAAAAGGTGAGTCAAAGTAGTAATTTTCCCATGTCACCTAACTTAACCTAACAGCAAGAAAGTACTAGCCTAAACTGGTTAAATTCACCTTTGGCTAAGCTCCGCCCCCCATTGTTGACATTCCAGACTCCGACATCGCTTACTAAAGTTGCATAGGAATATAATGGGAAACGGTAGGTACGTCTGTCTGTAAAAATGAACAACTCGTGACTTTTGTGCAGACCTAACAATATTATTACAATATGCCTGTATAGGTGAAAGCCAGTATGACATCGAGGGATATGTTGCAAAATTAAAATCTGGCTTCGTTGAATGCCAGGAGATGGATATTCACTGATGGCTAATGTTAGATTTAATAGCAATGCTTCGTTTCATTTGGATCAGGATGAAGGATACTATCTTGTAACAAACAGGTGACAAATAAATGATTGAACAGTTAAGTACATCGTAACATTAGTGTCTCTATATTTTAGTCAATGTAGAGTAAATACATTATTTCCCTAACTGTTAAGGGCATGCTGCTGCTGTTAACCCACGTTAGCCCATTTTAACTTAGGCTACAGTGCTACATGAAGTTCATGAACAACTCTGTTTGCTCTGTTGATCCTTGATCGCTCACACCTCCACTTTCACATGGAAAGCACAAGCCCAAGTCCCTTTTAACTGTTTCTACAACCACCAACACGTTTCTACCGAAGATCATTCATATTTGTCCAGACGAATCTCCCTCTCTCAACACTAAAAGTTAACAGTGATTAGCAAACTATGCTAGCGATATACGGCTGTGTTTGTTTTCTTTAAGTGACACGAATATTATCTACAACATTGACGTGTATTAAGCCCAATAAGTAGCCGTAATTGTTTATTTCACATTGAATGGACTGTGTGACTTAATCCACAGGCATGTTAGTTCGTCTTGTTATGGTTTAGTTGGAGCCGTCTTCTAGGGAAAGCCAAAAGGTGGGAGCCTGGAGGAATTAATTGAATTAAACTTAACGTAATTCACAAAGATCTGAACGAAAATGACATGGCATTCCTCACATCAGTGTTAAATCAATACAGTCCATATAATGTGGCCACTGTTCTATATTTACATCTCTATAAATCTGAAGAAATACGGAGAAAATTCAAGGCTCCTAATGCAACTCTATGGGGCTAACGCCAGCGAATGTCGGACCCCTGCCAGACAATGAATCATTTTGAACTCCAATTGGTTTATCTGCGTTCGATGGGCGGGGCTTAGCCAAAGGTGAATTGTGGTGTTCTATTTTTTATTTTTTTTAGTAATGAATGAACAAAACCTCCATCACCTCACCTAGCTAACAGTTGTCTAAAGACCCAATTCTGACCCAATTCACTTACCTGTGTCATTTCACATTAATTTAGTTCGTTTTGTATTGATCTTCACAATTTATTTGAACCTACACGGGCATATCCATACAGCTAATGTCTAATTTAATAGCCGTTAGCACTACTGCTAAACAGCTCGCTAGTTACCATTGTTTCGTATGTTAACGTTAGCTGTTTGCTAATGCTTTTGCCAGCAGCATTACCAACATGGTAGCTAGCTATGATAGTCCATGAATTGTTACAAGCTAGTGTGTGTGTGTGTGTGTGTGTGTGTGTGTGAGTGAGTGAGTGATGAGAGAGAAATTTAAATTCATTTTACTGATCTAGCATTGGTTGCTTGTCAGTTGAATTTGGTCATCAGAGCTAGCTAGGTATTCAAGCTTAGCAAGCTAGTTATTGAGAATCTGTTTCAGGTTTAGACTACCGTTTAGTGTGGTGCTTTGAGAACTTGAATTCGTGGCTGCTGGTCAAAAATCATGCATCAGACTGAGGAGTTTGGGGTGTTGGGCAGCTTTTGGGACAGTGTGGCACACTCATTACAGTTGTAGCTATGGTGGTGATGGAGATGAAAATTTAAATGCTTTATTTTTTGATTTGTTCAGTGATTCTAACTTATTCTCATTTAGCTTAGTTTTATCTAGCCCACTCTACTGTATTGCTAGTGTGCTATTGAAATTGGAAATGGCTCTCCAAGTAATATATGTATTTTCCCAACAGATCTGATGGTGATATTTAGGCTAAGCCTAAAGCCTGGACAGGATGATGTGGACAATAGGCCTACAGGTAAGTCTAGTCTCCTTTATATGGATATGCATGCTGCACTGGAACTTAAACTTCACATTTACTGCATTTGTTAATATTAGAGATACTACTGTCCTATGTCTTCCTTTATTACGGTATATTATTTTCTCTTTTGGACACAATCTGTGTAGTCAGGCTTACATTGTATTCTAGGCATATACTTACGGTATATAGGTTACATACTGTAAGACTTGCTGTCAAGCCTGTGTAGCTGTGTATGCTCTTTCAATTAATGGTCATATTTATGTTTAATCCCCAGAACTTGTGGTGGTTACTTCTAGCCTGGACACAGAAACAAATGGACAACCCACGGTAAGCCGTATTTCTATGAGACAATGCCATTCACAAGCCTTTGTAGAAATTGTCCTCCGAGTAATATAGGCCTACATTTGTTTCCCCAGAACTGATGGTGGTTATAGCAGCAACATACATCTACTATGCCAACAAGACTACTATGTAACAAGATTACACGGACAATCTAAGGTATGCCATAATCTTACGGGACACTATTGCACCTGTTTAGAAATTGAGCCCAATTAATATGCACATATTCTCCCCAGAACTGATGGTGATCACCGCAAGCCTAGACACAAGACTACATGGACAACCTAAAGTAAGCCTTATTCTAAATAGACTATAGGTCGCTGTTGGCATGCTTGTGTAAAGTTGTCTTGATGGCGGATGTTTTCTGCAATTAACCCCTGTACTCTCTTCTCAGATGGCGTCGGCTGGGTATTCCCCTAACATGTACTAGAACGTATTGGCGGCAAGCAAGCTCAGGCCCCAAAGACATTGAACATGTACACCTCGCTCACGCACCAGTCAGCAGGACAGACCCCACCTTTCCCTCCCATTGCTGCTTCAGTGTTCAGAGATGCACCCATATGCCGTATTACAGTATGTTGTGCCTCCAACATATATGGACTGTACAGATCCTTGACCCTTTACTCAGACACAAACAGATCTACACATGTTCACCTCATAACCTTTGCATCTGTCCAAAGTCACATTGAATGGTCACAGGCTTATTTAATTTTATTTGTTAATTTGTTAAGTGCATAAGAAATAGAGCTTGCTAATTGGAGAGTGAAAATTTGTAAATCTTTTCCCAATAAAGTATTAAAAATATATGTTTGTTGTGAATGGTTATTTTATAGGAAATTATGAAATGGTTCTTCAGTTTCAAACTAGCGGTTCTTCATTGATGGTTCTTTGAAGATCCTTAAATTAAAGAGTGCCATGAAGAACCATTGGATGAGGTTCTTTGAGGAACCGAAGTATATTTAGCAAAGGTTCTTTATGGAACCCCAACAAGTTCTTTGAAGAACCATATCTTGAATGGTTCTTTAAAGAACTATTGCCTCAATGGTTCTTTGAAGCACTAAAAAAGGTTCTTCTATGGCATCGCTCTGAAGAACCGTTTCTGGCACCTTTATTTTTTAGAGTGTGTGTGTTTATCATTCTCACATCCTCACAGAGCTTAATGTAACCTTGGCATGACAAAAGGTGATAATGTTGTGAAAACGCTTCACAATCAACTCGAAAACAAACACTAACAAGGTCACTCTGAAACTTTCACTCATTCTGAGACTAGGCCACGGATATAGTCCTTATATTTCTGTGCTTAGATGTAAAGGCATTTAATCAGAATCAGATGTGCCTCTCAGTACACTGCTATCAGAAGCATACATTTGCAAAGCCCTTAATTGTATATGTGTGGAATAGTGCCATGATGCGTCTTGTGCTAGCATTTTGTCAAATATTTTGGTGCTAGGCTGGTCCTAGTGATTGTCAGTGTGGAATGTTCTGGGTATCTAATACTGTGTATTGCCATTGCCTTTATAATTTCATGTTAATCTGTAATACCTTTGTAATTTTATGCTGTTTTAGGTTACATTTCATCTAAATGTATTCCAAACTATGGTAGATATTATATTCAGTAGCAATTAGGCTGTACAGATAGTTTCAGTATTGCATATTTTTTCAGCCTATCTTTATTCTGGTGAGAGTTGAGAACCAATCTAATTCACAGATTTACTTTGTGAACCCTCTAAAAATGATTCAAATACCCCCACAGATAGGCTACTTGTACACTCGTTTGACAACCACTGATTAATAGGATAAGGAGGTATATCACCTGCAGTCAATCTTTGATCTACAGCTGGAGCTGTGTGCTTTCTTGTCCAAATGTAATATTACAAGATCCAGCATTGAAATATAGTCTTGTCTGAACAGATTAAAAATAGTCAGATTTTCTGCATAAGCATGTGACTGATGTTCAAAGTGTTAGAGTCACACCAGACCCAAGAGATATACAACCATATGACTGATTGAGCGTGAAATGTATTTTAGCATGGTTGTGAAGAGTGTGTGTGTGTGTGTGTGTGTGTGTGTGTGTGTCTGTGTGTGATCAGCAGGTGTTGCCAGAGGTGAGGAATGTGGAATGAATGTATGTCCTGGCTAATGGAAGCCTGTCTTACACGTCTATCACCCCACACACTAATTTCCTCAGCAATCTTTCTCTCCTTAGGTAATGGATTCAGCCCTCACACACACACACACACACACACACACACACACACACACACACACACACACACACACACACACATACACACAAATCAGGATCAGACATCCAAAAGTCAACCCGACAATCCATTTTAAAAGACGACAAACCCAATCTTTGAAATACACAATAACACACATAAACACACAAAAATAGAAACTCACTTATAGAACACTGAGTAAAACCAATGAGACCAATAAGTAAACAGGTTCCATGCATTAGATCCTCTATTGTCTGGGAAGTATCAGATGCATTACCACTTTCACTATAAAGACATGCAGTCACGTGTATCTTAGACCAAAAGAGCAAGATCAGCCCAGTGTCATATAAAAATTATATAAAAACCTTTCCTGCCAGAAACATATATTACTATCTAAAACTTATATGGCACATACTACAAAAGTGGCCCGTTTCTCATTTAAGTCATATATGAATGAAGCGCACAATATATATGATATGAATAAGTAAATTATAAGGAACATTAAGTTTCAGTATATGAGACATACAAATTACATAGTTTGTGTATGAAATGTACATGTAACATGTAACATGAAATTCATATAAAACTACGGTATGCAGGCTTTATATTTTGATAAGAATATAATTAACCCACATGGAAGTGGTGAGACACAGCAGACAGTGAAGTTACCTATACTGACCTGGTACAGTGGGCTGCATGCTGGAGAGTAGGCCTATTGATATTTTAGATGACGCATTGGATGGGAATCGAACTGTCAACCTTAGTTACAAGTCTTAAGCCCTAATCACTAGACCACAGCTGTCTGACACAAAATGTGGCAACAACACCTACCATGGCATCCCCATGTATAAAGAATATGATATAAAACATATATGGTTTTTTTTCTTAAGATATTTTTAGGCCTTTTTATTAGATAGGACAGTATAGAGATGACCGGAAACAAGTGGGAGAGAGGGTGGGATTGGGAAATGACCTCAGGCCGGAATCGAACCCGGGTATCCGGGGTAATGGTCTGACGCTCTAGCCACTGAACCACGGTGCTCCCAAACATGAGTTTTTAATATGTGAATTTGTGAATTGTCAGTGGTCTAATATCTGATGTCAATATCCTATTGATATCCTTATAAGAATCTTATATGTATTTTATAGGGGACTCAAAGGTCATACAAAATCCGTATAAAATGCATATAATGTGAAAGTTGATATAAACTTGACAATGGTTTTACATGTTGTATAAGAATCTCTGATGGGGTTTGTACGACTCAGCTGAAGGTTAGTGAAAACTAATGCCAGGTAGTGTAAAAAAAAACATTTTTTTTCCCTCTTATATCCACAAACTGCACACCTCATAGTCATCCACTCTATCAAGGGTTTTGGTGAAAGCAACAGTATTTTTCGTCTGCTAACGTTATCTTCAAATTCAGTGACCGACGGTCTCAAGTTGACACAGCTGTAAACGACAGCTCAAAGCTGTGCTCATCGCTGGTTAAATGGAATTTAGAACTAAGTGACGATGAGTCCATTAGAATATTTTGAAAATTTCTGCTTCAACACAAAATTGTGTTTAATTGTAACTTGAAAATAATGCAAATTTATTTTTTTTCTTAAGTAAAATACAAAATAGAAATACATTTCTTATAATAATAGGTTACAATGGCTAGAGTTGAATTCCCCTATAAGTTTGTGTCAATAGCATCACTTGTCTGGGGGGCTGTCAGGTGGCCTGCGGGTATTCCAAAGTCTTGGAGAAGGTGCAGTAACCCATGCTGCGGATAAATGTTCTGGGAGTTTGGAGAGTGTTTGTGCTTTCAGAACAGAGAGTGCTGTACTGAGTACTGTAAGTAGGTGTTGGAGGTGAGGAGTTCCTGTAGATAAGGAGGTGCTTGACCATGATGCATTGAAGTAGGGAATCCTTTTATTAGATTCAGAGTGGGACAGAGAGCCAGTGCGGTGATGATGAAGATGGGGATAATTTGCACACCCTCATCAAGATCATGGCAGTGCTGATTTGGATATACTATAGCCTCTGAAGGCTCTTGCCAGCCTTGAGGATAGAAAGGCGTGGACAAGCTTCTCAGGGTGAGTACAGGATGGCGTTTGACAATGTCTTTGAGATGGAATTCTTAAAGGGTGTCAAAGGTGAGTTGTGGATTCAATTGAACAATTAGGTTGGTGACTGATGGTTAGAAGGAGATGCTGTGGCCAGAGAAGATACTAGTAATTGTGGAGGAACAGAGTTGATATGGTGTGCCAACAAGGATGGCTTCTGTCTTTGAGCTGTCAAGTTGAAGGAGGTTTTGCCTCATCTACGCCACTGTGGTAGGTGGTCTGATTGTCCTGAGGAAGAGCTGTGTGTCATCAGCATAGCAGTGGAACGATATGCTATTTCTGCTGATGACATTGCTAAGGGGGAGCATGTAAATGGAGAGGAGGTTGGGGCCGAACACAGAGCACTGGCGGACCCCATGGGTGACATTTTGGGATCTTGCATTGCCCACGGCAATATGTTCAGTTTTGCCAGACAGATATGAGCAGAGCCAATTTTGAACAATTTTGAACAAAGTCCAATGGTGTATTGCAAGCAGTGGAGGAAGATGTGTCAAAGGCAGCTGAGGATAAGTAGGGATGGAAAGCCAGTGTGTAATGCCATCAGGAGATTGTTTGTGATCCTGCCAGATTGGAACTTTTTTATTGTGTTGGAGGCGTTTTTTTTTCCAGAATCTTTGACAGAAATGTAAATGGGCCTCTAGATTGATATAACATCTGGATCCAGGGTGGGTTTTTCCAGAGGGGGTCTGATGACAGCAGTTTTAGCACAGATGAGATATGACCAGTCAGGAGGGAATGGCTTACCTTGGTGATGAGAGGAGAGACGCCATAGAGCTTGTTCTTCAGCAGGTCAGAGGGGAAAGGGTCCAGGGCACAAGTAGATGGCTTCATTTTTTCTGATGATCTCTGCCACCTCTTCACCTCTTGTGTGACAGCAGAGAACAAGTGGAGGGGCTGGACAATGCCAAATGGTGGGACAGGGGTCGGTGTGAGTAGTGCAGTAGTGGTGGAGATGTGTGAGCAGATGTTATTAACTTTTGGCGTGAAAAAACGTATGTGCATGTTGCACCTCTCCTCAAAAATGGACTTTCCATGGCTGTGGAATGGGGAATGGGACTTAGACCGAGCCACCCTCAGAGCTTCTTCATACGCCCTCTTGGGTGTTTTGTGGACAGCCAGTCCAGAAGACTTCAGTTGCCCATCTAGGACATGCCCGCGTTACAGGCTTTAGTTGGTGGAGTTGAGAGCTGGAATATCTGAATGCCATACTGACCAGGAAGGAATTCTACGGAGCCGGATGGAGCGTAGACGTCATGACGTGATGGGATGAATGGTCGCTTTCCGTATTAACTTCCCCAAGCCCCAAGAGGTTCCAGGTTTCACTGATTCTGGATCAAAGGAAAAATCCAGTCAATCAGTCCACATCTATTTTCTTTGAGGCTATCGAGAGCTATTGGTAAGTATCAGCAACATTTTGTACAACTTAGACCAAAATTGCAAACTTGCAGCTATGGCCAACGGAAGCAGGCACATCTAGACTTTCATGCCCTCGCCAGTTAGCGTTGATTACCATTTGTCTATGTGGCCTGCGTCACACGGTCATCTTCAGACCTATCGACAGCACTTAGCAATGTGAAACAACAGGTCTAGGGTTGATTTACCCCAGGTAAGTCCTTTAAAGGAGAAAGCCGTCGTGAATCAACACGTAGTCCTACTGTTTTGTAGTGCCAAGCGCTATTGTTAGCCACCTCAATCACTGGATTTCATGCAAGGCAGACTGAGATAGCGAAACGGCAGCTAACGTTAACAGAATGGGGCATTTCAAAACGAAAGCAAATCGTTTTTGACATGCCTCATTCACTTAGTGTTAGCTGCTGTTTCACAAACTCGGTCTATGATGCACAAAATTTTATCATTGAGGTGGCTTTCAGTAGCGCTTAGCAGTATAAAACAGCAGGGCTAGGTGTTGATTCACGCCGGATTATAGCTTTAAGGGATCTGCTCAGCACAAGATGAAGAGCAGTGCTTTAACCCCTCCTAGCTGCTCAAAAATCTGAAACCTATGTCTTGCAGAGTTTTTAATTTCTAAAATGGATAGGCCTACCAAGGCAATGTTACTGCAATGAGAAATAAAAAAAGCAACTGCAACTTGTGCATGGCTCAGTAATATAGAACAAAATGCAATCATTGTGGTTACATTAGGTTTTTATATTGGCATTGATTGTGATTCTGCTAAACATAATCAAGGGCCATTACCATCAACTAATTAGTCACAAGAACTACAATTGGCTTCTGATTTCATCAACTTTAGCAGCTAGCCACTCTCATGAGCTTATTATTCAGATCAGCTTATTAACCTTTTCAGCTAGTTAGCCATGATTAGCTAATTCTCATCAGCTTGTTACTCTCTTTAGCTGATTGTGCCAGTGGGTCCCATTGCTTCTCCCTGTGCGCCCTACAGTATGCCAGAGCTCTGTGAATAAGTCATGGCCTGGCCCATGAATAAATGACTACCACTGTCAGGCGCTGATCGGCCGGCCGTCAACGAGCCACCCCACCCCTCGTCCCCCTCTACTCGTCAGCCGTGCCGCAGTCAAATCATCTGATTATTTATTTCATTTGATCTCGTTCCCCCGTGTGTCGTCTCTCGTGTTGAACAGCAGGCGAGGGCAGCGGGGAGTCACTTCCTGCCCTCTCTCCCGTGCACAGAGGCATTGTGGGTAGGCGCCCTTCGCTAACCCGCTCCAGGGAACATGAAAAATGCATCAGGAAGAGGAAGAGAAAAAGAGAGGGATGGTGAGGAAAGGAGGGGTTGTGGGGTCTGTTAAAAAACAAGAGATGGAAGACGACAAGCAAGAAGTAATGTTAAAGTTGTTGATGGAGTTTGACCTCAAGGTTGACCTGAGTTGTGAGGACAGTGGATAAAACTGAAAGTTTGACACAACAATTTTACTCCTGTTATTGATTTCTCATAAGGTGTGGTCCAGACTCACAGGTTAGATATGATTAGTCTCAGGTGCCTACAGTATATGGTCAGCATGTGCATGTCAAAGTGTTTGTTAATGATTCGTTTTAGAGGAAATCTGTGATTGTGCTTACAAAATTTATGGTTCTGTATGTGTAATTGTGTTTGAATTTAAAATAATGCTAAAATAGGAGAGCTGTGTGTACATGTACAATGTGTGTGTGTCTGTGTGTGTGTGTGTGTGTGTCTCACTGTTCAAGATGTGAGGACATCAGGCATCATCCAAGAGGAGCCCTATCAGAGAGGCATATCCCAAAGCCCCAGGATGCCCTGCAGGGAGCTGTGTGTGTATGCTGGCTGGCCCTACAGTACACTCCAATTGCATGATGATCACGTACCACATGACGTGATATGGCACACATATACATATGTATGCCATGGAATCCACCCCTGTTCCCCATGTGTTTAACTCTCTCTCTCTCTCTCTCTCTCTCTCTCTCTCTCTCTCTCTCTCTCTCTCACACACACACACACACACACACACACACACACACACACACACACACACACACGCACACACATATAACCACCACCACTAATTCTGCCAACGCCATGTGGAGTGGTGCTGTGTGCTCTTGACACTTTCTGAATAATTCAACAGAACTCAATAAAGTTTTCGCTCTTTCTTCTCTTCCAATGATTTGGGATGAATTATTGAAGGGGCCAGGGGGGCTGTGTTGAGTAATTGGCAAACAGAGTCGGTTCTGCTCATCTCCCTGAGGAGGCCTCCCCGGACCGACTGGCCAGTGGCCTCCACACAGACTTGGGGTCACATAAGGCCAACACCAGGGGCAAGGAGCTAGGTCAAAGGGCACCAGAGGTTAGGGGGAAGAATTTACTGACATTTCCACTGCTAAATGCACTCCTGAAGTCCAAAATTGTCTTCAGGAATCTCACAGGCACTAGACACTCATAGACACTAAAATATGACCTGAGCTTATGTAACAGTCGAGCAAACAATAGGGCATGGTTTCATAAGTAGATAAGTTAGGACATTTGTCTCAATTTGTCAATTTGTTTTCTAGTCCTGCTTTTCCATGAAGATAAAGTAAATAAGTAATAAAAATGCAGCATCATAATTTGACAAATCCTACCCCAAAAATGGCTGCGAGCCATAACTTAATGCTTGTGACATTTGTTCAATGGCTTTTTTTTGTGTTATCTTGCTGCCATGGTGAAATATTTCTATGAAAAGCCCATCACTCAAAACTCCATCACCAACCTTTCTTTCTGTTTAATGTCAGAGTGGAGTCACTGTGTTTCTGGAGGGCGATTTTTTCAACTGCCCACATGACTTTGCTTTTAGCCGCAGAGGCATCAGTTTGACGTAGCCCGGTGGAAAGCATGGGAGGGCCACATGCACACATAAAAGCCTGTAGGATAGAAAATGGTAGAGTGCCAGTCAGTCAGTGGAACTGGCAGCCTGTATGTTCATCATCAGTGCCAAACACATAAAAACATCACCATGGCAACTAATATGTGAGCTTTTCTGTGCCACATGTTGTCACTTTAAAATAGCTCCTAGCACAAGTATATGTTTTTTTTTTCTCTTTCTGTTTTTTTCTGTTTGTGTTACTCTATTGTTCCTATTCATAAATGAAACTTTTTATCTTTTCTCAAAAAAACAACAACAACAAACCAAAAAATTCCTTGGTGTCACAGCTAGAGCCTCAGAGCATCAGTTGTTTTATCTCTAAGTCAGTGAAGTTTCTCTGATCAAGGCTCATTTCCCCCAAAGTGTCATTATGCTATGATTAGAGGTAAATAAATAAATAATTTTGGGAAGAAAAATAAGCACTTTTTTCCTGGTCTTTATTGTTAAAAAAGTAAGAATGGACACTTCAACATAAGAAACTGAGAAAGAAATAACTGCTAGTATACAGTACATTACCTATGGCTAACAGTTTGTTAATTACCGTGTAAGGAGTAGGTAACTACAAAGAAACAAAATAGAAATTTGTATGTTATTTTGTCAAAATTGTAAGGTAAGAACAGGGCAAGTAAAACAAGATCAACAAAAAAAAACCTCTTTAGCAAGAGCCTAACTGTAATTAGAGGAGATTCAGAACAAATTAAACAGAGATGATAATGGTGGGTATTTAAAAAGGTAGGGTTAAAACTGCCACTTTATTTACATGCATATCCAATGGTGGGTATGTATTAATTTGAGTAATTACACTGTAGTCAGTCTTTACTTAGCAGTAAGTATTTTGTTAAGGCAGGCTTAAATGTGTGTGTTTATTATACGGAACAAACACACCTTACATAATAATTAATGGGCTGGTGAATGAAAGCATTACCACATCCAGTAGTTCCTTCATGCACAGCACAGAACAGGATCGGTTCTCAACACGGTGGAAGCCTAGAAACACCATATCTGTGGGTAATCTAGGGGCTCCACTACCTCACTACCCTAGTCATTTGTAAACCCTCTCCTATCAATTCAGTGCCACAGATGCTCTCTCTCTCTCTCAGACGCTCTCTCTCTCTCTCTCTCTCAGATGCTCTGTCTCTCCCTCTCTCTCTCTCTCTCTCTCTCTCTATGCTCTGTCTCTCTCTCTCTCTCTCTCTCTCTCTCCCTGGACCCCACTCTGTTGCTGCAGCAGCTGTCACATTTCACCTCAGGACACTAAATGCTTTGAGTGGGGAGCGACCCCTGGTATTGATCTGGCGGGCAAACAGCTTTACACCAAAGGGCCATTAGGGCAGCGCAGCGCAGCGCCGCCGGGGCCTCTCCTGTTGTCTCTTACTTACCACTTGTCCGCTAGTAAAATATGGCCCCGCCGCGCCGCGCCTGCCTGCCTGCCTGGGCGCCTCTGTTTGGACCACTACTGTCACTCAGCATGTCTCACCCCATCCACTGGCCCCGCACACCACAGCAGCACAGCGATTATGTTACCAAGGACAAACAGAGAGGGAGAGAGGCATGAAGAGGGGGAGAGAGGAAGGGGGAAGGGATGCATGAAAAGCAAGGAGAGAGGAGAGGTGCATGGAGAGGAGGAAGAGAGGAGAGATGGAAAGGAGGAGGAAAGTGAGGGTGCATGAAGAAGGGAAGAGAGGAGAGAAGAGGAGTGGGGAGGTGAGATGCATGGAGAGGAGGAAGAGAGGAAAGGGAGGACAGATAGAGGAGGAGGGGGAGAGGGATGTGTGAAGAGGGGGAGAGAGGAGAGGGAAGGAGAGGTACATGGAGAGCAGGAAGAGAGGAGAGGAGTGGGAGGAAAGATACATAGAGTGGGAGAGATGTGAGAGATTGCAAGAAGGAGAGAGAGAGAGAGAAAGCTGAGGTATGGCAAAGGGAGAGATGAACAAATATGAGGGAGGAAAAAAATAGAGGAATGGATGGGAAGATGGGAGAAAGCTGGCAGGCAGTCAAAAGTGAGGCAGGGGAAAAAAAAAAAAAAACTTGCTTTGAAATACCCACAGCGTCTGTTTGGATTTGTCTCACCTGTTCAGCTGTATCCTCACTGCAGGCTACTCCCATTCCCCTTCCCCTTCAGCACTTTCAGCACCACGGACAGCTACAGTACCAGTCCAGCGCCCCTACAGACCTGTTAACTTCACTCTTCAGCATTTATGGCTTTCCACTACTTTACTGATCCTTGAGTAAAGATTGCAATTAAGTCCTAAACACAAAGAGGACTATTTCACCATCATCTAGTGAATACACTGTAAATGAAATAGAATCAGTACAAAATAGCTCTCTCTCTCTCTCTCTCTCTCTCTCTCTCTCTCTCTCTCTCTCTCTCTCTCTCTCTCTCTCTACACACACACACACACACACACACACACACACACACACACTACACACATAGAGACAACAGGTCAGGGGTTTGTAATGGAAGGGTATGTATCTTACTATGGTCTCAGAACACCTCTTTATCTAGCCTGCGAGGTGGAAGCTGTAATGATGATCATGAGCTTTGTCTCGTTACCTTGATGCTGCACATTCATTACTGCTCCTATAAGCCTTAATGAGGAGGCCTTGAGACCCCAACTCAAAGCCTACAGTGAATCAATGTGTGTGTGTGTGTGTGTGTGTGTGTGTGTGTGTGTGTGTGTGTGTGTGTGTGTGTGTGTGTGTGTGTGTGTGTGATACAGTATGCTTCTCAATTGACCTGCCACTCTTTTTGTGTTTTCTTTTCAGATCTCCTGCTCTCAGAAGTCATAGGGATTGTAATTTAACATTTGATAGAGAAGATTACACTTTATTCACCCATTCAGCCTTGTAACTTTGGTCGTTGCCAAGCCAACGCACACCAGCTCATGGATAAGCCAGTTAAATCATTTGTATTACATTCAGTAATCAGTCAACATGGCTCTTTGACATGACTAGGATTCATCACTGCTATTGGATTACAATGAATGCAAATGTGGTGAACACACTGGGGTAAAATGGATTTAAAAAGGTGCCTGGGGGTGGCTCTGTAATGTCCAAAAAAATCCCTTTGACAGCATAGTTTTGCTTAACAGTATATACTATATCAGGTATGATTTAAACCTCACATATTTGTGAAGGCTAGTCATCCATTCTGTACCACACTAGTGGCCTCCTGCAGCTGAGGAAATTCACCTCTTCATACCAATTCTGTGCAGGCATCTGAAAGTAGCACACAGTTCCCCTAAAAAGCTCAAACAGCCCCGAGATCTCCTCCCTGTGTTTTCTCTGGGCCTGCCGAGATTGAAGAGCATAAGAGAATAAGCGCCACAGGGCCCCATCGCTGTCTCTCTGTGTGAGTTAGATACGTCCAGTTGGCTTGAAAGGTGGAATTTTCCATATCAGAGAAACAGAGACACACAAAGGAGTGCACTGAGGCCTTCATTTGCAATGGGGGAAAAAATAGGTCAAGTAGTGAAAGAAAGTAAAGAAAAGTCAAAAGTAAAGCCTACCTGTGTGATATTGAAATGAAACATAGTGTTTTGGGGTTCATTCTTAATTACCTGTCACTGAACAGGACAAGAATCTCTCTTTAGCTGTCAGAGTGAGGGGTGAATTTCTATGAGCTTATTTAGGCACTGATCTCAGCAGAGGGCATGGTCACATCTGACAGACGGCTTCTCTCTCTCTCTCTCTCTCTCTCTCTCTCTCTTGCGTGGGTGGGTACGCTCTCACCTGACTTCACTCCAGGAATATGACAAGACTGAACGCTTTCAGTGGCACCACTGTAGCGTTAAAAAGACTGCCATTCGCAAGGCTGAGTATGTCAGACCACTCTCACCAAAAGATAACACACACACACACACACACACACACACACACACACACACACACACACACACACTCAAACGCACATACACACACACATGCATACCCACCATCTCTGACTTCCATTCTTTCCTCCCTCTAGCCGTGGAAGTGGGGTGCTGCGGATGCTGCAGCACCCCCGATTCGCAATGATCATGCACTCAGCCATGACAAATATAACTCCAATAACGCATTCAAATATCCACAATGCTTTCCTGCCTCTTGTCATGTAAAATCCAGAATAGAGTAACTGTCAGCTCGAAATCAGTAGGTTTTAGCACTTTTGCTTTTGCCATAAAAAAGTTCCAGGACAATGCACAGCATGCAGCACTCTGAGACGTCTCAAATATTCTGTCCATTGTGTCATTATGTCAGCTCATTAGGTAGCCTAATGAACGGCCCAGCTGAGCAGTGTGTGTTGGGGCTGTCACACACCAGTTACAAAGACTGTTTCATGCAATTTCCCCTCAAAAACGTTGCACACCCATCGCAAACATTGCACAACCATCATTTTGACGTCACTCAAGTGCATATGTCAATGATATCAGTATGTGTAAAACCTGTCTGATGTATGTCCATGTGTGTGTGCAATTCATAGTCCTACTTCAGTTTTTTTTGGTGCTGTAAACAGCATTTGGACGTAACGTTATTTGTCTGTACCCCTGCAGCACCCCCAACTGAACTCATCTTCCCAAAGCCCACCACCTCCCCAGCACTTCATGTCCCCCTCTCTGGCCTCACTCTCAGGGCCGTTCCAACAGGACAGGCAAACCAGGCAATTGCCTGGGGCCCCAGGCTGAAAGGGGCCCCCAAGAATGACTTGAACAATTTAGTAGTTTAATTGGTTTTTCAAATTTTTCAATACATTTGACAGAGTTAGACAATTACAAGTCCAACACAAATAATTATATTAATGAAAGTTGCTTGAAAATTATAACAATGTGGTTTATGTAGGTGAAGGTGAAGGGCCCCCATGCCCTGTTTGCTTGGGGCCCCATAAGTACATTGAAACGGCCCAGCTCACTCTGACTGTACACTCATCTGCTGGGTTCCATGACTCCTCACCACCTCTTTCTCTTCTGGACCACTATTCTCTAGTCTTCTCTTCAGTGCCCACACCATCAGCACTTTTCTTTCTCTATCCTCACACCATCATTCTGTCATTCCCCCTCTCAAGTCTACACACTCTCACTCTCTGACAGTGCTGTGTCTGTTTTTTTTTCCTTTTCAGTTTTCCCATCTCATCCGCACTCTCCTTGTCTCTTTCTTGCTCTTCTCTGTATCTTTTTTTTCACTGCCTTCACTTTGTCTTCTTGCCTCCTATCTTTCATCTAGCATTCTACTCTCTCTCTCTCTCTCTCTCTCTCTCCTCACCTTGCCTCTTCTCTCACCTCTTCCCCTCTTCTGTCTTCCTTAAATGCCTTCCTATCCTCTCTTTCTCTCCCTCTTTTCTCCTTTCTCTCTCTTCCACTGCTGTCAGACTGCATTGCTGCATTTTAAATGGCCCACTTGGCCTTGTCTTGCGCCAGGTCAATGCTGACACTTCTAACAGGAGTACATGTAGGGCTGAAAAAGAGAGAGAGAGAGAGAGAGAGAGAGCTTTACAACAGAGAGCAAGAGGAGAGAAAGGAGAGAGAGAAGTAGGTAGAGGAGAGAAGAGGGAAAGAGGGAAGGAGGGGAAAAAAGAAGGAAGGGGGAGGGGATGGAGGTGTGGGGCTGAGGGAGATAGAGGTTATCAGCTTATCGATTCCATAATTCAATTTCATAGAGTTATGGAGCTGTGGTCGAGCAGAGAGGGGAAACCATAATGTGTGCGTCTTTATTTTCTTTTTCTAGGAGAAAGACGATGACACGGCAGAGCTGTGAGTTGATCACACACTCAGAGGACACTGAGTGGAGGACACCCCTAACTGATGATCACATACGCTAACACACACACACACACACACACACACACACACACACACACACACACACACACACACACACACACACACACACACACACACACTGCTGCAAAGACCATGTTGGGCACATGTTCATGAGGTTCTAACCAGGATATTTAAATAAACATAAATAAACACTTAAAAAATACAGTAGATCTCCTGGAGACTGGACGGTATTTTTGTCTGTGTGTCTGTGTCTGTGTGTGCGTGCCAAATAACATTGAGAGAGAGAGAGTCTGGTGGATGTGTGTTGGTATCAGTTGATGAATATATATTTGGGAAAGGGGAACTGTAATGACCACAAACAATAAAATAATGACAAGGTAAACAAGCCACACACACACACACACACACACACACACACACACACACACACACACACACCACACACACACACTGTTGAGAACTTTATGAGCTATGTGAGGGTCATTTGAGCCTCATCAGTGCAGTTCAGGGGAGACAGCCGCTGTCGGGTGACCTATGAAATTTACGACAGGCCTGTTTGCCTTTAATGGGGAGAAAACAAAGAAGCATAAAGTTTGGGATGCACACACACACATACACACACACACACACACACACACACACACACACACACACACTCACACAAACTGAAGTCCGAATGTGTCCCAGAGTGACCTCCTCCGCTCTCTCTCTCTTTCACTCTTTTCATTCCTTGTCGCTCTCTCACTTTTCTACTCTCTCATTCCTTATCTCCCTCTCACTCCCTCTCTCTATCCCCACCCTCTCTCTCTCTCTCTCTCTCTCTCTCTCTCTCTCTAACTATCTCTCTCTTTCTCTATCTCTCAAAACAGAACCCCTCCATTTTCTCAATTTCCTCTCATTTGCGATGATTGCCACAACTGATTACGTCTCTAGGCTCTCTGTTCATTACCAAGTCCAATGATGGTGAATAACTAGCCATTTTGGCAATGCTACATGCTTAATGCACCAGATTAATGAGCATTATTTTCTCCGCAGTGACTATCTGAAAACAGTGTTTTTGTGGGGGAGTGTGTGGGAAGGAAATGTCTCTCTGAAGGCTGAAACTGAGGCCATTCACACTCTTGGTTTGGGGCCCACTTTATGTTCAGCATCTACATCAAAAGACAAGAAGCTACACTGAGAGTTTTTTTTTTTTTTAGTGAGTCAGAGGGGGGAGAGAGTCGATCAAAATAAAAATGTGGGCAGCAGCGCAGTGAGGGTTGAGGCGGTTAGCCTGTGGCCTTTAGCAGAATGCTTTTGTGCAGAGCTAGGGATGCATACTACATGAACACATCATTGAGGCAAACTGCCGTCAATTACATGTAACAAAATAATGTCCTTCTATGAAGTGGATCCATTACAGCAGCTGTTGATGCATGCTTAGTGTGGTGGTGGTGACCGGGCTAACACTCTCCATGACGCATACCATCCTTACTCACTTGCTGACTAACTAACTAAGTAACTAACCTATAAATTACATTTAACTAACTACGTAACTAACTGACTGACTAACTAAATAACTAACTGTGTCTTGTGACTGTTGTAAGGAGGTCCTGAGACATACTGCACAGAGAGCTCTGCAGCAGTGTGGGTTCATTTCATTTATACGTGTGTCTCAGCTTCATCATTAAAGCTTTATTGACCATAGTGACGCAGCTGAGAGAGAGAGAGAGAGAGAGAGAGAGAGAGAGAGAGAGAGAGAGAGAGAGAGAGAGAGAGAGAGAGAGAGAGTAACATCTGTATCTGTCTCAGTTTAGGTTGCACAAATCCAAATAATTCTTCACTGCTCCCCATTAAACATTAGGAGTCTCTGATACAGCTGCTACAAAATAAATAACGATTGAAGTATGAGGTAATTATCAAAACCAAATTTTGAACATTTCTCTGTGATTTTTTTTCACAGTAATTATTCATGTAGAAAAATGTATGATCATTAGTTACAGTGAGAGCACACAAATCAACGTTATCAAAATTAACTTTTATGATTGATAACAAAAGGAAATAGCATTTAATTCAATTCAAAGTATCATTCTGCATAAACATACATTTTTAAAAAGATATGTAAATATTCATAAAGCACACAATATCTCAGTGTGTGTTATTTGTGTGTGTGATGTCTTCTGATAGAGTAGTGACTAGTGGCACTCACACACATGCGTACACACACAGACACACACATATTGACCCCCAACACACACACACACACACACACACACACACACACACACACACACACACACACACACACACACAGACAAACACAAAGCTTTGACGATAACCAAAGACTCAAAAGAGCCAAATGTAAGTCCATAAAAGCCCACAAATGCAACCTCTCTCAACTTACCTGGCTTTCGGCTCCCAACAATGAAAGCCAAGCCTCTACAATCCCTCCAGTCCGTGAGTGTGTGTGTGTCCTGTGTTTCTGACCGCTACTGTGCTGCCTCCCCCATTGGGCCTCCTCTCTTGGGGGCACTCTATTGAGTAGTGCGCTGATGGATGGGGCCCAGCACTTGATGCATCATGGTGACCGGAGAGGCAGAGTCCTTCCTGGGAAGTTAAGCATGAGTCATGGTGAGACGGTGTGTTTGTTATTCTGACAGAGAGTTGTCAATCCATAACCGCCCTATTCATTCATCATTTGGTCTAGGATGGGGGGCAATCATGTGAGGGTGGTTCAAAAAGCCTGTGTGTGTGTGTGTGTGTGTGTGTGTGTGTGTGTGTGTGTGTGTGTGTGTGTGTGTGCATGTGCCAAATAACATCACCTTAATATATTTTTAGAGGAAAACTGGTATCTGTACAGTAAGTCCATCCACCTTCACAAGTATATAAATGCAAGTTTTGTTCGTCAGTTGACATTTTGGATGGTCAAAATAAATCAAAACACCCCAACTACAGGTTTGTTTGAATATTATTATTATTTTTTTTTATCTCCCTTCAGAACGTGATTCTCTTCTCTGATTGGCTGATGGGTGCCCACTATTCTCGGATAACTGGCTACTTTGGAAGTAGTTCCAAATATAAGTGATCTAATAACTAATCACCGTTCCATACATGATTTCGACTTCACGTAACAATAGTAGCAACAGCCGGACACGCCCATTTTCAGGGGTAAACCTGACCGGATTGATTACATTATTCTTAATGCAAAACGGACTATACTTCAGTAGAGTCATGGCTTTATAAGTTTGTATATGTCAGTTTACAAGAATAAAACCCACAAGGTCATTTCATGTAAGTGTTTTCTTTCTGTCATTGGATTTCAAACTACACATTAATGTTTAAATTTCGAATATTTTTCCGTTAACCAAAGGAAGCACAGAACTTCTTCACAGCTTAGACCTGTTGTCTATGGACACTACCTGCTACATAGCAAGCTAACCGTCAAAACGGCACTTCTGTAGGCTTCTGAACACATCTAAATTATTAACATGGCAACATTTACACTCTAGCATGTTCATACGATCTTGCTGTCAACAAGTAAGACCAGTCAGTAAGCTGTGTTACTCTAATATAATCAATTTGTCTATTTGCAAGGTAACCGGAGCTAACACTAACGTTAGCAGATACGTGAGTTAGCCAGCAACATCAGGACACTGCAGACGAATTTGGCTGCGAATAAATTTATTCTGACCACAAATCATTTGGGTGAAAGTAAGTCTTAAAAACCGCTATGTTCATCATATTGTGTGATGGCCTGGTAAATTACAATAAGGTGTTAAGTGTACTTGCTACTCCTCATCTCCATTCATTTGAATGGTCTTCTGATCTTTCGTTTACCCCCCAAACTGGACGTCACACATGTCATAATGGCAAAATTCCCGGATGTTTGAAATCATCTATACGAATGCCTTTTAGAATGGTAACTATAACAACAATAAGCAGCCTTGTAGATCAACTTTCAACTGAAAATAGTATCCAAACAGAACAGGTTAACTTCTTTTAAATTGGATTTGCATCTTTTACGTCTTATACGCTTCTTTAAATATACGCGAGATAAATACAGACGGGAGATAAGCGGGATAACGGCCTTCGAGGTGACCGGTTCAACAGAAATAATGACTTGGCGGACGCCGGAGTTCTAAACTCCACCTTGCCATTATTTCTGTAGAACCGGTCACCTCGGCGGCTGTTATCCCTTACATATAATGATGGAGAATTTGTAATGTTCCCAGCACTCAAGATGGCCAATTTTCCAAGTTTAGTTAAGTTCTCCTCTGCAATGGAGTGTCAGGCTAAGTGAAGCCAGGCCTGACCATGCTGTGGCTCACCATGCTGTGCTGGGTCTGTTGGCTACTGTTGGCTGCTCTTCCAGGAAGGCTGATATTTTTTTGTTTAATTAGGCCCCCAGTGTGGAGCAGCATGAGAGCAGCTGATTAGTCATCTGCATCGTGTCTCTGCTCTGCACTGCAGGCTTTCATGTCGCCATGATGCTGCTCCACGCTATGCTGCGCCGCACTGTGCGAGTCTCTTGCCTCTCCTTGGGGCGTACACACACACACACACACACACACACACACACACTGTACAGCACCAACTGGTGAGGGAGGTGAGCATTAATTGGGCTTTGTGTTCAGAACTAAATTGACACAATAGAAGACAAATCAGACAAGAAGTCTGATGAAAGTGTGGCAGTTATCAGCTGGACTGATGAAAAATGGAAAGATGAAAACATGAGAAGGCCATAAGTGAAATTAGAGACAACTGGGAGAGAAGTAGATTCAATTCAGAAATGTAAACTTATACTTATATAGGTAGCACTTTATAATAACCGTCCTCTATAAATGGTTATTAAATACCTTATTAACAGTAGTAAGAAGTTAAGTGTGTGTGTGCGTGTGTGTGTGTGCGTGTGCGCCAAATAACATCACCTTAATATATTTATAGAGGAAAACTGGCATCTGTGCAGTAAGTCCATCCACCGTATTTGTGCAAAAAATGACGTTTCGTCTTTGTGTTCGTCAGAGTTAAATAGATGCTCTTCTTAGGACTGATCTCAGACCAGTGTTGTGAGTGCTGAGATGAGGCGTTCTTAGCCAGGTTCGGGCCTTGAAGCCTCTCGTCTCTGACACGCAGCCAAGGCCTCCTACTGAGGCCTGGCAGAGCAGGGAATCCTTTGAAACGGAATGCGGATATGAGGACGGGGGATTACCCTGGGCATCCCTGGTGGGTTAATACACTCACCAGCAACCCCAGCTCAAGAAGAGGACATGGCCCGTGTGTGTGTGTGTGTGTGTGTGAGGGACAGAGACAGCCGGAGGTACCTGTAAGCAGGGATTTGGAAGTGTATGGGGAGTCTCTGAGATGAATGCGAAATGAAATCTGTGCCCTAAACTGCTTAGAGAGGAAGGTAAAAGTTAAGGCCCATGCCGTGGGTGTGCAAATATCAAGCGTAGGGGGGTGGAGGGGACAAGATAAGCCCTTTGACATGAACCTGCAAATTAAACCCATCTCCTCAACTAGTGAGCAAGCGGCCATAGAGAGATAGAGGAGATCAGTGCTATCAGTATGTGAGGCTGGATGGATGTTCCCAGAGGGACAGAAGGAGACCTGGTTGAAATGAGCTTTGCTAGGCTAGCTGAGCCTTAACATGAGAATAATAACCCACAGGCTTAGATGGAGCTGGGACTGGAAGCAGCAATATTATGTCCTGAGATGGAGATGGGAAGAGTGCATGGGGGCAAAGAGAATGAAGTGGCCTCTTCTGATTCTACTCAGCTCGTCTGAATAGCTCCGCATCTGGCCAATCGACCAGTGGCTTCCAGCAAGCCTCTTAGTGACCACTCCAATCCCAAACCCTCAGGATGTGTGTGTGTGTGTGTGGGAACCCAACAAGGCCACAACAACACCAACAACGTCAGGAGTAACAACAACAACAACACCTGGGCAAGCCACGTCTGCCTTTGTCTCGTTCATAAAAGCCACAATGAGAACAATTTTCACATAGCGACACCAACCCCACCCACACCCCACCTCCCACCCTACTACTCAACTCCAACAACAACAAACATCATCTGACCCGGCCACCAAAGTTTTTTAAAAAGCCCCGAAACCCCACCACCACCCTCTTCCGGCTTACACACCATCTGTGCTCAATTTGTAGCTGACCACAAAAGCCTGTTGGAGGCCCATCGCTTTCTGTTGTGAGGGTCATTACATGCTCTCACGTCAGTATAGCTCACAAAGAGAGTGCAGAGAGAGAGAGAGAGAGAGAGAGAGAGAGACAGAGAGACAGAGGGAGAGGGGCATTCTAGTGAAATCACTGGGCATTTTATAAGCACAGTAATACAGCGAGGGCGAGGCTCCAGAGAAATGGCATCATTACCCTTACCAGGGGCTCTCCAGTGGAATCACAAAGAGCTCAAACGTGACCAGGAGAGAAAAACAGCAGCAAACAACAAACAACCCGCAAGAAACTTTCTGACAATAGTGAGAGAAACATTATGAATCGAGTCTCTTCCAATCAGGAAAGAGTCAGTGAAGGAGTGAAAGAGAGAGTGACGCGGAAGAATAGATAGAAAGTGAGGGAGAAAAAGAGAAAGAGATGGATGGAAAGTGTGTGTGTGTGAGGGAGAGAAATGATGTATTTTCATTTTTTCACACCCTTTCATCATTGTGAGTGCCATCACTCACCTCCCACCTTCCCATGCTGTTCTAGACGCTCTGCAGAGGGACGAGGCCATACGTGACTTTGGAGAAACGAGTGTGTGCACAACTCCTCCGAGAAAAGCAAAGCAAAACAAGGAACCAGGGAGGAATTGGCAGGTCGGTGCCAAGCCATTAGCCCACTACACTCAAATACAGATACACATACTGACACATACACTTTTTCTCTTTCTCTAATGCATACTCACTCACACACACACACACACACACACACACACACACACACACACACACACACACACACACACACACACACACACACACACACACACACACACACACACACACACACACACACACACACACACACACACACATTCACTCACAAACATACATTCTCCATGCCTTTGTGTGCTGATTATTCAACTGGCAAGGGACACTGGGTCTGTGCCCAGTCCATCTTTTGCTAATTTGACTTGGGATGTGTGTGTGTGTGTGTGTGTGTGTGTGTGTGTGTGTGTGTGTG
The DNA here is from genome assembly GCA_027497455.2 of Sardinella longiceps. Taxonomy (NCBI): domain Eukaryota; kingdom Metazoa; phylum Chordata; class Actinopteri; order Clupeiformes; family Clupeidae; genus Sardinella; species Sardinella longiceps. The sequence goes on from JAODXP020000031.1 coordinate 15,366,201, forward strand.
TGTGTGTGTGTGTGTGTGTGTGTGTGTGTGTGTGTGCAAATATCATTTCCCTGACTGGATGTTCCACACATTGTTTTCATTTCTCTCTTACAGGTGTATGAGTCATAGAAACAAGACTGCTGTGATTACATGTAATACTGCCTTGCTCAAAAGACATTCTTTTTTAATGGTCATTTTCCCTTAGTGTGAACCTATTGAAATGCTCTGCAAGCATTCATCGGGATATGAAGGATAAAAACAGTATTAGAATCTGGGAAACATAACTAATGAATGTGGCCTTGATCATTCTTGTCCCACAAGTAGGTCCCACAAGGTGGGCAGTATTTGAATTAGATATAATTGAAATATGTATTTACAGGGTTTTTTTCACATGGTGGGCAGTGCTTGAATTAGATTTTTTTTTTTTTTTTTTTTTTTTAATAGCTAACAAGCTTTTGTCTGACCTTTAGTCTCATTTTCAATATGCAGTCATTGGATGCATTTCAAAATTTCTAAGATTGTTCTGGTCATGTGATTGGTTGAATCATGTTCAATACCATTGTATATTCCCCAATACAGTGTGGCTGAGACCGCATTTTGCTCTGTATAAGTGCACAATTCACAAGTTATGTTGGTTGTGTTTGTTTGTTACTTGGAAACCATTGACCATACAAAGAATTGATGTTTACAAATAAATCACTACAGTTCCTATTAGAGTTGCTTTGTCCCATGAAATCAAGCTAGGTATTTTTGGTAACCATTATGGAAAAGCAGTAAGCCACTTGAGTACATTCTACACATCATGAATATAGCAC
>JAODXP020000031.1:15376994-15413943 GCA_027497455.2 Sardinella longiceps
GCTGGGTCGATGCTATCTGGGGCTCACATCTGACCGTCTGGTGGTGGATGGGGGATGACCGGCAGGCTGCTGTGGTCGGCCAGTGGCCACTTGGATGTCAACTCTTCCTCTGAGGCTTTCCCGTAGCCCGGCTCAGCGGCAGCACTGGCCCTGGCAGGGGCAGCGGTTTGGCTGAAAGAGCTCTGGCCTGGTGGGTCAGCCCCCCAGGGGGGAGTGGTACAGAACCCACATAAAAGATATCCACTGTCATGCATGAACACACATACTTAAATATGCTATTCACACACACCAACACAAACACAAACACACGCATACTAACACACACACACACACACACACACACACACACACACACACACACACACACACACACACACACACACACACACACACATCTGAAGTGACTCATACTTAATTCATGACTTCCTCAGCATCATGCATCTGAAACAATTTCCACAGCAAGGTAGTCACCGCTTCCTAAAGTATAGTGACATTTTCACTGACTTTTCTAAAATGACTCTTGAATAGCCTACTTGTGAAACTGTTTACTGTAGATTAACTGCTTTCAAGAAACAAGGCTTGATAACAATTCATTTTTTTCAAGTTCCTATCAGTCTATGTAATGTTTCTCACTAGGAGGTCATCTCATTCTATAGGGTATGGAAATATGGTACATTCCAACAAGTTGTCATTGGTTGAGCTCAAATGCTGTTACTGCCGAAAAGGACAGGTAGAGACCTCAGATTGTATAAAGAGTACAAACAGTAGACAGCCAATCATTTCCTGACCGCCCACATAGTCTAACCAATCCCCTCTCAAGGTCCAGCCCCCAGTAGTGAGCTGGCAGCAACTCAGAGAGGAAGGAATCGTAATCAGTTGTTACACACACACACACACACACACACACACACACACACACACCAAAACACAACAAAGCTTACAAAGTCAGCTGTCAGCACAGGCAGATGAATGTTGAGGTTTAATTGTTTGAAAATGTTCAGGTCAATAAGAAAAGAAAAATAAGAGATATGTCACATTTGAAATATGGAGCAGCGTTTATAGAGCTCTTTACGATACCTCACACAATCAGGAGGGTAATTCATGCCTTTACAATCTGTTCAATCTGCCACTGTTTGTCGGCTGAGGCAGAGGCAGGAAGGCTCAGCTTCTTAAGTCACTCGGAGTGTTAGATGCTACAGAGGCGCTTCAGTGTATCCACAAGTACATTTATAGCTATTGATGAACCAATAAAGGGTGCAATCAATAACGGTCTGACGTGTCCTACAAAGAGAGTTCTTCGGGAGGGAGGAAAGAAGTGAGTGAGAAAAGACGAGATAAAAGAGTGAGGTAGCGAGGGAATGAGTGTGAAAGAGAGGACAGAAAGGGGAAGAAGAAGAAGAGAAAAGAAAGTGACAGAAAGGGAGAGTCACTGTGAGAAAAGGAGAAAAAAAACAGGAGAGAAAGAGAGGAAAGGTGAATAGATGCACAGAGACGGTGCTAAAAGGGAGCGAGAGGCTGGTGCGGGTGCCAGCTTTATTTTTGGCCTAGTCTTTTGGGCTCCCATTGTTCTGCAGTCACCAGTCCCCCCCATCTCCTGTGTGAAACCACCTCGCTCAACAAAAGCTGGGCTGGAGATGGGGATGGGGGTGGGAGTGGGGAGAGGGAGGGGTGCAGGGAGAGGTGGAGAGGTGGGGTGCCTCAGGGGACGGTTAGAGATTCGACTACTGCTGTCACAGGCCCGCTGCCTGTCAGGCCCCAGTTTTATAAAAGGTGGGGGATTTGTGCGTTTGTGCGTGCATGTGTATGCACTGTACGTGTGTGTGTGTGTGTGTGTGTGTGTGTGTGTGTGTGTGTGTGTGTGTGTGTGTGTGTGTGTGTGTGTGTGTGCATTTGTTTCTGTTTGTGTCTGTGCATAGGTCTGAGTCTGTTGTTGAGAAAATGTCCCAGATTTGTGCCCCTCATTCAAAGCAACCCTGTGGTGAAATCTATGCAGTCAGCGAGCACGTCTACCTGAGAATCTTACACATAGAGTACTGCTTTTGGAATCTGAGGTGAAAGCAACGCCTGAGAGACATGTGAGATGTGTTTGGAAATGGTTTGGAAAAGTGATTGGTGAAACACTTAACATATCACTAGAATGTGAAGGCAGATATGTATGCGGCACAATCTCAAAAAAAGAATTTGACCTTGGCTGATGAACACAAAGTCATACTAATACACAAAAAAGAACTTGGGTGAAAAACTTGGGTTTCCAATTTTATATTTCATCTGTTTCTGAGTAAAAAAATAGCTGGAGTGCTATGACTTTAAGAGCCAGTACTTTGGATTCTTCTCCAGGGCAAAGTCCCTTCTGCCTCGGGCCACGGAGCTGAGAAAACCACATTTGCCATATCAGCCACGACAGCTAGCTTCCAGTTGACCATGCCTACAAATGGCTTAACACCCTCATGCATCATCTCCTAGCTTCAGGGCAAAGCCAATCTGTAATTCATTCAGGAAAAGTATATCTATGACTTAAACCCTTTCCTCACCTGTGCACGCACACACATACACACATACAGTATACACACTCACACACACACACACACACACACACACACACACACACACACACATACAGTATACACACACACACACACACACACACACACACACACACACACACACACACACGCACACACACACACACAAACACAGAAAGAGAGAGAGGGAGAGAGAGAAAGAGAGAGAGACACCAGCTTCCACTAAGTGGGCTCCATTACCTTGGCTGATTTAAGCTGGCACTTCAGAGGCGCGTCGCTTAGCAGCTGCAGGGGACAACTAAATCACCGCGGAGACACACTGTTTTACACAGGTTTCATTATGGGATGGACGTGGGGAGGAAAGGCTGCAGTGAGGGAAGCGTGGGATGCTGCTGCTTCCTGCCCTGCAGGTAGTAGGGAGGACTGATGCTTTTCTCGGCTGAGAGGGGCAACGACAGGAGAATAGCTTGTGGGAAAGATGCTTCTGGTAATGAACCACATGAGACACCTGGATAGGACACACATTCACACACACACACACACACACACACACACACACACACACACACACACACACACACACAGACACACACACACACACACACACACACACACACACACACACACACACACACACACACACACACACACACACACACACACACACACATGTTGCATACCAGCAGAGTTTCTGTAGGTTCATGTCATTCATACATGATTGAAAAATCCCTGCATTTCCCTTTCTATGAAAAAGGATTCTCAAGGACACTGTACATCAGAAGCTGTTTTGAACTGATAACTGAATTGAAACAGAATCAAACCTAAACAATCAGAAGAAGTATAAGAACGTAAAAATTAACTTCAATCTCACTGGGCCCTAGCCCATATGGGCGCAATGTGCTTTTGCGAAGAATGCAAGCTGTCTTTGCAACTTTTACGTCAGTGCATCATTAATTTTATAGGCATGTCGGCTAAAACAAGAGGTGTGGTTGTGGTCATTTGAATAAAAAAAGTCTATGCGCTCCTCGCTCTGGAAGACAATGAAAGATTGATCTGTCATTGGTTAATTCGTTGTTACACCCATAACACACCCATGATTTATTAGGTCCAACGTACATAACCTTAACCATAACATAACCAACCCTTTTGAATGTTGTGCTGAGTGCAATATTGATAGATTTCTCCATGATACCAGAAATTTGTGGGAACACTCTCAAAGCAACTTGTGCTCCAAGACGCTACTGATCATGAAAATCGTGCCAACTATGTGTTGCATCACATTGCATTATACTCCAACTGCAATGGATTTATTCACATGAATTCATATCCAATTCTATAAGAAATGTATGTTGAAGGTCATGGGCAGTGCTCTAGCATTGGGAGAACACTGGAGAATCACAAACAGTACATTGTGTTCTCTCACACACACACACGCTGTCTTCGGCATTTGTAGTCCATGTGCAACAAACACGCACACACACACACACACACACACACACACACACACACACACACACACACACACACACACACACACACACACACACAAACATACAGACAGACAGACAGACAGACAGACACACACACACACACACACACACACACACAAACACGCACTCACAACACACACACACACACACACACACACACACACACACACACACACAGACACACACACACACACACACACACACACACACACACACACACACACACACACACATACACTGTCCTCAGCCTGTTATCTTACAGTCCATGAAGAGCTTTATTCAGTAAACTACAGGGAGAGCAATCATACATGCTCTGTCAGTGAGACATACTGTAGCTTGGTGATGGGGGGCGGAATGAGTTATTGATTGGAGGAGAAAATTAAAAGTGCCTTAGTGAACACTTGCTGTACATCATAAAGGGCAAACATGCACACACATGCAGGAAATCGCTCATGTTCAGCACTGTTGATCCACTATAAAGCCATCAGATTTTGTGTTCCATAACAATGTATGATATTGAATGATTATTGATTTTTTTTTTCTTATCTGCTCCTATTCAAGGAATTGGAAACAAGCAATTGAAAATGCAGGTGGCAAAGCATATAAAGACCAGGAAGGTAACATGCACCTCCACCAATGTATATTTTCCTGTTACTGTGAATGGATGGGGCCATGAAGCAAGGGATTTTCAGTCTCCTCCAGTGAATAAGAGGAAGGTAGCGGCTTGCATGCAGAATGAGAAAGGGCTCCGTCTGAATGCGCCTATGGCTTAGCCCTCTCCATCCAGGGCCAGCCTAAGTGGAAATATTCATGAAGAGTGCCATAAAGGTTAGCTGTTTCGGAAGGTTTTAATGTTTCTCACTCTCAGGCACACACAAGCAGCTGGGTATGAACAGACTTCACATACATGGTCCTTGCTATATCTCACAATCTCCGATTGCATGTTGCAATCTGAATCTCAGGTAGAGAGCAATCACTTGCAATTCAGTGCTTCCAAAACCCTACTTCCTGCAAAGCAATATCAGTTTTCATTCATTCCTCACTGGTAAGTGCTCTCTCTCTCTCTCTCTCTCTCTCTCTCTCTCTCTCTCTCTCTCTCTCTCTCTCTCTCTCTCTCTCTCTCTCTCCGTCCTGTAACATGCTCATTCTGTCAGAGCTCACGCAGTGTGTGTGAAGTCCCTGCAGACTTAGTTGCCAGAGTCACAGTGGCACTGTCACTTCCATCACTTCTGTTTACCTGAAACTCTCTCTCTCTCTCTCTCTCTCTCTCTCTCTCTCTCTCTCTCTGTCTGTCTCTCTCTCTCCTCCTCATCCCACTAATACGCTAATTCTGTCTATCCCTCTCTTCTTCTCTCCTCTTTGCATGCACTCCACATCTGTCACTCATTTTTTTATCCCTTCAATTTTCACCTTCTCTCTTCTCCCTATGAACCCATCTATATCTACCCCCCTCCCTCTCTCTCTCTCTCTCTCTCTCTCTACTCCATCCATCTCTTTTCACCTCCTTTGCTCCCTTCCTCACTCTCTCCCCCCCCCCCCCCCCTCATGGCACTCCCTCCCAATCTCTAGAAAAGATGTCCCTGCCTGGCGAGAGCGACATATTAATTCAGAGGCTTGTACGCTATCATGTCTAGCATCTGTGAAACGCTTTGCTCTCCCCAGGCCCCCCCGCCTTCAGATGCCAGGTTATCAGACACTCGACACCAAGGCCCTGTGGCTGCAGGTAGCCTTCGTGAACCGATACACTTGTTTAAGATTGCAGATAATGAAAATATGGTAATACATATATATTGCACTCTTCAATATTTAATGAGAGGAAAGTCAGGGAATATAGAAAAAAAATGCAGACCTTGAAGACAGAAAGGCTGAAATAGGACCCTGGATAAATAATTAAAGTCTTTTATACTGTACTTTATTGATTCATATTTTGTCTTTTTTTTCTCTCTCTCTAAGGAACCCATGAGAGAGAATTTACTAGAAGCAGTGGCCATGCTGTTCCACTGCACGATATAGAGCTTGAACTTCGTTACTTAGGTCACAAAAAATCCGACATCTGCCAGTTAGATTGGGATTTGTTGTAGAATTGTTTGTCTTTTTTTTCCTTTGTTTCATTTCCCCTCTCTATCCTTTTCAAGCCAGCTGTCACAAAACACTAATCCCCAGCTAGCATAGCATCTACTGTAATTAACAGACAAGAGAAATACATCAGTGCTTTTCTGAGGGCTTTCCTTGTGCCACTGTTTATTTTTTTCAGAGCAGACGGTCCCACCATTTCACAAACTGATATCTAAAAGCTTCTAACATCACAAAAACCACCCCCCAAATTACCACCTGGGTGAGACTGAGACAACACAAGTGAGAGCTGCCAGTATTGCTACTCTCAGAGAGAGAGAAGTGAGACCCACCCAGAAGCTCCTTGGAGCCACCTCAGCGTTTCTCTCTGGAGGGAAAGGGTGAGAGGTGAGAGCTGGGGCCTGCCTGCTTGTCTTCAGGGCCTTCGGGATACTTGAAGGGCAGCTTTGCCATTTAATCATGCCTGCTTGAGCATGCAGTCATTGGTGAGAAAGCCCTTTCCCATGGCTCATACACTGGGGTAATAACACCAGGCAGAGAGGAGGAGAGGAGGGGGAGTGGGAAAGGGGGAGAGGGGGAGGGAGTGGAGAAGAAGGGATAAAGAGAGAAGATAACAGGGAGAAGTGACGGGGAGAGAGGGGGAGGGAGAGAAGTGAGGGAGGTGAGGTGGAGGAGAGAAGTGAGGAGGAAAGGAAGAGGGGTGAAAAGGAGACAGGAGGACAACCAACACCTGTGTGGGGGTGGCCATGCTGTCGGTTGTATCAAAATAAGCTTTACATCATATGGATGGGCTGCATCACTTAAAGGCAGAGGAGGGTGTCAAGTAAGAGAGAGAGAGAGAGAGAGAGAGAGAGAGAGAGAGAGAGAGAGAGAGAGAGAGAGGAGGGGAAGAATAGATAGAGTGTGAAAGTGAAAGGGAGAAAAAAAAGAGAAGGAGTGAGAGGACAAGAGGCAAAAGGGAAAGAATGAATGAGATGTGTGAATACCTTAAAATAGTCACATCATTTTCATTATTTCAAAACATGAGTCCACTTGTCCTGTTATCTCTCTGAGGTCACTCTCAAAATGGCTTTGGACTCATCCACTTAGAAGGATAATGGGGGAAAACCCATTATTATACAACTTAGTAAAAAAAAAAAAAGAAAAAAAAAAAACTTAAAAATGAGGGCATGCTATTTGCATTTAGTCTGTCATGATAGTCATGCTGGCCAGGCCTTTGCTCACCATTATGGGGTTAAAAGAGAGATTGTCCTGAACCAAATGAGATTGATTTTAACAGTAGACTGGACATTTAATATCGGTCAAAGCCATTGGTCAAAGCATTGGCGTGGCATGCTGCTGTGCTGTGTGTGTAATTTTCTGTGCCTACAGAAGCGCTGTATTGCCTGGGATTGGACATGGCTCTGTGGATGATGAGAGAATAGATTACATTCAGATAGGACGTATAAAACAGAGATAGAGAGAATAAGAGGGAGATTGAAGAGAAAGGGAGAGGAAAGACTGAAGGGTAGAGCAAGAGAAAGGAGAGAGATAGGGAGGAAAGGCGGGAGAGATGAAGAATGAAAAGCAGGACAGAGGGAAGAAGATTGTGAGGGGGAGAAAGAAGAGATGTATAAAAGGAAGACAAAGAAAGAAAAGAGTCTGCGGAAAAGTTGCGAGTGTGGAAAGATGGGGTTTGCATTTTGAAGGGCGTGCCTCATTTTCTCCTGATCTTATTATCCGGTCCCTGGGGGAGCGAGAGCACTTCTCCTAGCCACGGCCTCAGTGAGCTCCTCCTGAGCCTCTCCCGGCTCCTTTGAGCTCAAATCCTCAAAGGCAGTCACAGTAGGCCGAGGTCAGGCTGGAGCATGCCACTGTTTGACTAAGGGCCTCTCTCTTTCACACACACACACACACACACACACACACACACACACACACACACACACACACACACACACACACACACACACACGGAGCTTCGGCTGCCAGTGCTACCGCGGCCGCTGCTGCTGCTTTTGTTGTTGTTATTGTTTGCTTAGTTTTCTCTGTGGTATCGGCCTTAGGAATTGTTTTTGATTCTACTCTGGGGGGTGGGGTGTGGGGGGAGGCTCTCTCTTGGCACTTACAGTCCAGAATTAATTTGAACAGTGAAGGGTCAGAGAGATTTTTTTTTTTCTTTTTTTTTTTTGCAAAGGAATCAATTGGATTTTTTAACAATCCATACATTGATACAGGCGACCTCGCGTAAGCCCTCAAGCGATTACTCTCTTTGAAGTCACCTTGGCTAGATCCCTTCAAACCGCCTTTGTGTGTGTGTGTGTGTGTGTGTGTGTGTGTGTGTGTGTGTGTGTGTGTGTGTGTGTGTGTGTGTGTGTGTGTGTGTGTGAGTGTGGTAGACAAGAAAACACAAGAGGCTTTGCTCTCCCCCCACCCAAAAAGAAAATATTCATCACTTGTCCTACTTTGTTTTTTTTCTGTCTCTTTCTTTTTCAAGCTTTATCCCGCTCAAAGCACACAAGTATCGACTCCCACTGCACTTCAAAAATTTCCAGTCGCTAAAACTACACCTCTCCGACTAATCCAAAGCTTTCTTGCCATTTGGAATTGGTTATTAGTTTATTTACTCAACCCATTTGTCTCTCAAAGTCAAGAGAGCCGGAGTCTCCGTGGTGACATCTTAAACACAGCCCCTTTGATGTGACGGGCCTTTGATGTTGGCTCACCAGCTTTCCTCTTTGAATTGTTGCATACTTTTATTTTGATCAGATGCCAATTTTTATCACTGTCTGTCGTATGCCTCCAGTCTGAAAGTTTTTTTTTTTTGTTTTTTTTTCCTTGCGGTTTGTTTGTAGCGGTCAGTCTCAAAGGAACCTTCAACATGTGCCACGACCCACCTGAAATTACTCCAAACCCAAACTAGTCTTTGTTCTCGTAGGCTCTGTCCAGTCCAATTCTCAGAGACCTCACCAGAACCACCACATATATCTTTGAAGGTACTTGGCAGTCTCCGAGGCTTTAAGACAGCCTGGCAGTGTTGGTTTAAACAGCTTGTTGTTCAAGAGACACAATATATGGGAGAACTTCAAAGCTGTTTTTCTTGTTAGCATTGCTGGGTGGAGAGAACTGGGCAGTCCAGACATGACTCCATAAAGAGACTTTATCTCCTCTCTTACAAAAAAAAAACAAACAATTGTACAAACTTATTTTTTATGCTGCTTTCTCAAGGTTTTTCAGTGCAATGTTTACCAGTGGAGTCTGTTTTTTTTTTTTTTTGACCCACAACATTTGAAGTTTACACATGACAAAAGGTCAAACAAAACCTAAGAGCACTGCCTCCTTTCTTCCCTTCCCTGGGCTGTCAGGGGCAGAGTACACCTCGCTCCTGCCAGGCATGCATGAGTCACTTTGAACACACACAATGCAAGTGCATTTCTCAGGGCAGTAGTGCTTGCCATCCAGACACCCAATATACACAAGCAGTATCTCTTCCTCTGAAGACCTGTTTTCTGACTGCCAAAGGCAAAGTCCTGTCCTACTTTTTACGCCGGTTAAAGTGGCACAGTCAGGCTATAGCTGCTCACTATTTAAAAACTTGACAGACATGAAAATCTATAAGATGCTAAAGATAAAGGGGAGAAGTGTGTTCTATTCCAGTGCGTGAGTGTTTCTATCAAGAGCTGCGCGTCCCGGAATGAAGGAGTCTGCCGAGTCTGTTGGCAGGCTGCGTCTGACTCACAATTCTGAGTTTTAGCACTTGGAGTTTAGCACTTGGAGATGGAGTCTTACACTCGGCCCAGTGAGGAATGCAGTGGGGCAACCCCACTTTAGTGTGTGTGTGTGTGTGTGTGTGTGTGTGTGTGTGTGTGAGAAAGCGAGAGTGAGTGAGTAAGTGTGTGTGTGTGTGTGTGTGTGTGTGTGTGTTTATGTTCATGTTCATTAAATGTGTGTGTGTGTGTGTGTGTGTGTGTGTGTGTGTGTGTGTGTGTGTGTGTGTGTGTGTGTATGTGTTTGTGCAGTGACTTGTATAAGTGTGGATGTGAAGTGAGAGTGTGTGTGGATGAAGTAAGATCAAAGTGATCCTGCAGGGGGCCTGCACAGATTGAGTTGTGTCAGCGCTCTTTTGGCTGTAATGAGATGAAGATGTTGAGGGCTTTAAAGCCCGGGAGTCACATGTGGCATGGCACAGAACAGTCTACACTCCCTCTGAGAGCTCGCTCTAGGGGTCTGTTCAAATATCTTTACATATATATATTTTTTCATGAAATTCCATGACTTTGAAATGTGTTTACAAAGTATTCTATATTTAGTTTATATATTAAAGTACTCATAAATGTACAGCGCACTCTGCAAGCTTCTAATATATCTTCATTCTAAAACCGAGTAATACTTCACTCGTAAGACCGAGTAACTGTCCGTGGTGCTGAAAGCCACCCAGCGCAATATCGCCAAGTTCCCTGAAATTTTGAAAACAACGGACACTATCCTGAGCAAACACACGAAAAATATATAACACTAATTTTACTTAATAAATTTCACTATTTTTATTGAAATAAAATGGCTTAATTATGCTGTATTCTACAAGTAATTGAAAGAAAAGACGCGCAAGCGATAATGAGAAACCAGAGGGAAAGTATGACTCTCTCTCTCTCTCTCTCTCTCTGTGTGTGTGTGTGTGTGTGTGTGTGTGTGTGTGTGTGTGTGTGTGAGAGAGAGAGAGAGAGAGAGAGAGAGAGAGAGAGAGAGAGAGAGAGAGAGAGAGAGATAGAGAGAGAGAGAGAGAGAGAGAGAGAGAGAGAGAGAGAGAGAGAGAGAGAGAGAGAATGGTCTCTTCCAGACTCAGGCGTGTATCTCTCACTTCTGACCGCCTTCCCATTCGGTGTGAATCACCAACGAAATCGGGCGCAAAGGATAACTCTGAGAACACAGATACGACAGATAGGATTGCGAAGACGGACTTTTCGTGAGGGCATGGACGCCACCAGTTTGGTGATAAACATGGGGTCTAGAAAAGCTGGCTGGCTGCCCTGTCTTACCCTTCTCCTGGCATTTACCTCTGTCTTCGGAGCGAGCAATTGTGAGTTACTCCGATAACCTCTATTGAAGTGTTGTTTTTTTCTAGTTCTCATAAAGAGTTGTAAACACGCTACAGTGTGATTCAAGTCAGAAGAGTGTTTAAGTTTATTCTATATTGTACGTGAATGTACAGTAAGCTCTATGGACTTAGATTACACTCAGCGATATATACTGTCGAAATGCATTTTTAACAGCGTCCACGAGTCATTCTTCTGATGTTGCCGCGGGAAAGCTGTGTGACAAGCGGTGTGCGGGGTTTGCTGTAAAACTGCGGGTAAAATCTGATGTGTATACTGTACAGTAGTTTATATTAGTGATGTGACAAGGCGGTTTAGACAACCGAAACACAAGTTTCCTTTTTCGTTTTAACTCCAAAAGATTTTCCATAAAAGAGCATAGATTTGGCTACAGTCGGATAGCAGTTCACTGTGGACAATCGTGTTGATCTACAGTCAGAAAACATACTGATCTGTGCCCTAAACAGCAACAAATGGAAAGTCGTTTCAGTCGATTGAGTCATAGTAGCCAAGGTAGGGTACCACCAAAATGCTGACAGTTATATTTTGGTCGTCCCATAAGGTCTCGTTTTTGTGCAAAATTATTAGCTGAGAAAAGATGAATTTTACATGACTAATTTGCGTGACCAATAAATGCTCTCATAATTCATGAGGTACAGTATCATGAAGTGATGACGCAAAGTGCAGAAGAATGTCGATGGTGCAATTGACACGCAAAATATATCTTAGAACAGGCCTCTCTTGCACTTTCACATTTTTATTTATTTATTTATTTTTTCTTGATTATCTTAAATTCACCTCAAAACAGCCCCAGACCTCCAGTATTAAGGTCCATATCCAGGGCTTGATATATGAATTTTAAGATTTTGGGAATATGTTCTCTGTATTTCTTTCACTCTCTCATTGTAGCCTTCTGCACTTCTTTGCACCACGGTATAGTCAGTCAGTCAGTCAGTCAGGGAATTGTCTCTATTATCAAATGGACCCTGGCCTGGCCTGTATTTTCCTTAAAACTTGTTCCATAAACCCACCAAAAATCGGCTACTTTTGCAGGGACAAAAATGCATGCAACATATTACTCACTCTAAACCCTGTATTTAGACCCAAAAAATAATGAGGTGGAAGTGGACATTCAAGGTATGGTGGAATACCTCACACAGGGATGTCAGAAATTGGAAAGGGTCACTGTTTTTTTTTTTTTTTTTTTTTTTGTGAGACTTGGTTTGTTTTCCTTGTGACAAAGAATTTATTCTGATTAGGGTTGTGCAACTAATCAAATTTATATTGTGATAAGCCAAATGATATCCAAACCTACACAATCGAGTTAAAATGATTTGCCATTTTGCATTGTACAGTAGGCCTAGAGATGTCCAAGGCATTTCAATGCAGCCCTTCTGACTGCCACTCACTGTCAATCGGCAGGCAGTCAAGTGGAGGGGGTGAGTCACTGTGTTCAAAAAGAGTCAAAAGTGTCTCATTTCATGTCATATCATGTTTTGAAACTCAAAAATAATCGTTTGATTATTCAACATACTTAAATAATCGTGATAATATTTTTTTTTTTCCATAATCGAGCAGCCATAATTCTGTTAGGATCCTTGGGTACATTGACCTGGGGTCTCCTCAAAGTCTACCCCATTTTAGACCAGCTGTACAGGGAAAGGCGGCTTATTTGTGACCTATTGCTAATAGCTATTTCAGAGATAGTTACACTAGTAACTGAGTTTTTTTTTCCATTGCAATACAGTGTAGTGTAAGGATGATGGAAAGCAACCGTTAAAAAGTATCCAGTCGCAGTTCAACACATCCCACTGAATTATGTGCTTGTGTAGTTCCCTCTACTTTCAACTCCCTCATCTTTCAACCAGGTTTTATGACTGCACTGAGATGCTGTGTGTGTACACACACACACACACACACACACACACACACACACACACACACACACACACACACACCAGGTGTGGAAAGATGAATATAACTTTTGAGTTGAGCATGTACTATAGTGATGAAATGCATAATTTGTACTTTGTAAGTGCATGTGTGTGTGTGTGTCATGCATGTGCATTTCTGTGTTTACCCAAATTGCTGTCAAAGTTGGTAAACATGCTTGCAGCTGTTTTAGCAGATAAACACTCATGCGCCCACCTGTGAATTAGCAGTGCCCACACTCTCTTTGTTTACACTGATTTTGCTTAGCAGGTTTTTGTTGGCATATGGCATCATGCCATCTCTCTCCTCGCTACAATGGATTATGAGTGGGGTGTTTTAGTGAAAGAGAAATGAGAGGGACTGTCTGACATTTGGACTCTGCCAGCTTATTAGAAGTGATGTTCAAACCCTCCTTCCTATCTGTCTAGAACTGGCAGAATAACTTAGTCAGAGGGAAAACAGATTGAAAAGGTTAGATGTGAACAAGATCTAAATTTACAGCAGCTCAAGGGATCTTGAGGAAATTAAACATTTTCAAACACCTACATATGTAACATATAGTTATATATTATATTTTATTAAAGCACAGAGACGGGCTCAACATGTGTCTGTCCACAGCCATCTTCAAGGCCACAGTCGACCCTGGTTAATTAAAGTTTCATTGCAATTAGCAAATAGCTTGAATTTAGTTGAATAAATAGAACCCTGGAAAAATCTGTGCTGTGCCAATCCTGCATATAAATGGCCACATCAGAAGCCAATATGCAGGTATCTAATCTAACCCAACAGATGTACCCAGTAGGAGCACTGGCATGTAAGTCCTTCTTTTTTGGGGTCGTTACTGCACCTGAGAGACAAATACAGACAATTGGCCAAATCCAGGGTTTAATTTCTGTTGTCCAATGAAAGGAGATCCATCTACTTTCAACACATCTCCGGAGATCCAGCGACAGGCTTCACACATAATTATAGCCTTTCACCAGACGAGCTTCAGCTAAAGGAGAGAGACCTTGGGCCCTGAGACAATGAGCTTTTGTGAAAATGAAACAGGTGCAGTTGCAAACAGAGAGTAGGCTGATTCTCTCCTTCCTCCCATCAACTGGGTATTCATCAGCTAAACATTAGTAACTGAAAAGGCTCACGTCAGAAGCTGTAATCAGTGGTTTATGGGGACTTGCAGAACTGTTCCTACATCTTCATGGGCAGCATTGTGTGATTTTTACCCAGCTGGAAACTAGATTTTTGCAATCAGGTGACTTTTGTAGACTGTAGATTTGATCATATTTATTATGACTGTAATGGGTCAACAGTAGGCAGGCACGCACCTTACTGTAATTGCACTACTTGCCTGTGTTCATAAAACAGCTGCAAATCCAGAGAGAGTAAAAGCAAAGTGCGAAAGTTAACTATGTTAAGCTCTGTGTTTTATTTTCACAAGGGTGGGGGTTGGCAGAGTTGAGGTTATGCTGATCATTTAAAACTTTATTGTAACGTATTGTGATGCACTCATGCAGATCCAGGGCTATTATTATCCACGTTTGCTCCCACTGTAATAAATGAAGTTGCTCTGTCTTGGTCAGTATTCAGGTAGACTAGCATAGCCGTTTATCTGAATGAGTCAGGACTTGCTAAATGTAGAGAGCACACTTGGCACAGTAAGTGTCCACAGTGCACAGCGTACTAAGGTATGTCATCTTGACGTTTACCTTTGAGTGTGTCAGCACCTGCGTCGGCGTCCATAACGGCTGTCTTGCTCAGCCTGCCTCGTCTACCACAGAGCCAGAGAGCTGAGCATGTCGATCATCTCTGCATGGTGCACCCGCCACCCCAGTGGGTTGAGCTGTCTCTCCAGAGCCATTTGGGCGAGAGCAGGCGAGTGTGCGGTCGACCAGCCCGGCTGACACCACATGTCCTCTGTCACAGGGCATTGTGTGAGCGGAGCGCAGAGGGCCTGTCACAAAGGCAGTGTCACACTGTCACATCCACTGCACTCTCTTTCCGACTCTCCACGGAGTCTCCAATCAGACGGCTCCATTCCGAGACAAATGGAGGTGGTTTGGGAATGGACTGCTGGATGCTCCCCTCTGATATTCCTCTCCTCTTATGACATACTGTAGCACACTGGCCCATTGTATGTCACCTTTTCTCCAGAAGGGGGGCTAATTTAGCGTAGCATATTTTGGCTTGGTTAGAGTGGCAGTAGGCTTATAGCTATGTGTGTCCCATAGGACTGCAGCATGGAGATAAGAAAGCACTGAGTCATTATAATCATGTTAATTATTGAATGATGGGTATTTTTGTCTAAATGACTCACATCGTGAAAAAGGTACCATGTTAGTGGATATAAGGCAAAAGAACTTACAGATGTTGATTTGAGAATTTGAATGACATGATGGTACATTTTTAGCCAAAGATGTATGGGCTCAAGACATACCTGATAAAAATGTGTGGGCTTAAGACATACCTGACAAGACTGTGATTTAACCTCCAGAGCTCCCCCTGCAGTTGCTGATTTTTATTATTTTATTTTTTTTTCAAGTAGTTTTTTGATGGAAACCAAAGAATACCAGTGTTGAATTAACTTCAGTGTTAAATAAACTTAAAAACATTGTCAGGAACGCCTTTAAATGATAATTATGAAAAGTATTTATGAAACAGTAGAAGCAGTTATTATTAAGAACATTTCAGTTTTGAGTCGAGTAAAAAAGCAGATTCTCCCAGAACGTTTGCATTTTATTCTTTTGCACTGAAGTAGATTTCAGCTCCCCACACATGCCACAGTATGTGCACACAATTTTCAACTTGTATGAGAAGCTAAAAAAACACTCTAAACTTGCTATACGTGCAAAGTTCCTCATAACTGATCTGTTGACAGTTTAAAGATAAAACCATAGAGGAAATTAAGGATGTGGGCAGGACTCAGAACAGTTGAATGAAAGTGTTTGGTCATGTGGAAAATGGCCCCTCGAAGGTTGAAGGCTTTTCCATTACCGAGTTCATTTCTGATCTTTTATTTATTTATTTGCTCATTCACTTATTGCTTGTGCCTCTTGGACCCCACCCCACCCCACCCACCCCCACCCAACGTGCTGCTGCTGCTGCTGACTCAGGGAAGTGAGGATGTGATTACAGTTTATTTCACCTGCTTTAGCCTGGCCAACTTCCAGTAGGTGTCAGGTCCCCTCCAGCAGTTAGCCTGTGGCCAGGGCAGAAATCACATTTTATCTTATGACACTAATGACCTTAAGATGTGCTCTATAGACTTGAAGTGCCATACTGTTGGCAGCCATGGTGTCTGCTGTATCTGTATTTAAAGCATGCAAATGGGTGGCAGTCTGCTGGACTGCCCTGAAGATCTACTGCCCAATTATTATCCATAACAGGTCTGTGGAAGAGAGGTGTGTGTGTGTGTGTGTGTGTGTGTGTGTGTGTGTGTGTGTGTGTGTGTGTGTGTGTGTGTGTGTGTGTGTGTGTGTGTGATCCCAGCAGGTGAAGTTAAGAAGGGTAAATTAGGATACGTCCTATCTGGAACTCCGGAACCGACAGTTGTTAAAATAGAAGCCACAGCGGAAATGGAAATCTTGTGAGACTCAGCAATAGCTGAACAAGTCTGGCCTGGTCAGAATAAGATAGAGGAGCTGTTTATGACCTGGACCTTCAATGAAGGAAAAAAATAGTTCAAGTCAGGTCAAGGAAAAAGTAAGTGTTGACTTGTAATGTCTTTCGGAAATTGGACCAGCTGTGTGACCAAAGCAAGTGTGCCAGAGGAAGAGAATATAATTTAGCAGAGATGTTTTCTCTTTACCATCAAGACATATAACTTCCTATTACAGTAAAGCCACTCTGGAAATCCATGCTGACCACGTGCTTGACTGTAAGTTAAAATAGCTGTGTTTGCCGGTGATAGAAAAGAACTGGCACTTTAGAGATGCAAACAGCTTTCAGGAAATGGACCATCGTGATGATATCTCTTCATGATCACTCACTCTTAACCACAAGCTGAATAAATTGTAAATGGTCCATGAAATGGTTGTGTGTCATATTTTTCACTCCAGGAAAAAGGAAATGATTCACATTCCATTTTACATTAGCATGTTTTGCAACAACCAGTTATTTTACAGTTCAAAAATGATATCACTTTGATCTGACTGTGCATCTGTGTTAAAAAAAAAAGCTTAATCTCAATTTTCATCATTATTATAGGCTAAATAATAAACTGATACATGAGGGGGTTTATGCATGAGTGAAGTGTGCATAAAACACTGTCCTGCAGTTTATACTTGTACAAAGAGTGGCTTATATTTGGGAAATTATTGCAATCATATCACTAGCATTACCAGTAAATACGCTTCTCTAAACCATACGGCTATCGCAACGTGCCAAATACGTGGGGGGTTTGGGGGGTCCGACCCCCCTCATTACCTATACCTATGAGACCCTCTGAAGGCAAAATTCTAATGGGGTCCCAAATTGTGTCAACAAAATAGAAAATAAAATATTTTGTTGTCACTAATGATCACTAAAATGTTTAAAGATGACCATGTCCATGTCCAGCATGTGTTTTCAGAATATTTTTTTTTTGTAAAACAGAACCAGCCAGGTAGCCTAGAACTCTAGACGTACCCCTAGCGGTAGCAAATTTGAATTTGCACAGCGGATACGTCTAGAGACCCCTGATAGAAACCGTTGTATCCAGCCTCTGGTGGCGGATAACCAATCACAGCGCGGTATGTGTACAGGAAATTGTAAGGCGGGCTTTGTACGATGACGACAGTCCTGCTCAAACCAGAGCCGTATATAGAGAATCGTCTTTGGCTTTAGTTTTGGACGAATTGCACTTGTCATTTTCTTTGAAAGTGAAACAAGAAAGTGCACTGAAGTCTTTCGTTCTGAAAAAAAGATGTCTTTGCCGTGTTACCGACGGGCTACGGGAAAAGTTTGATATACCAGCTGGTACCACTGGCCGGAACGCTAGCCAATTACGTGGAAAGGCAGTTTGAAAAACAACGCAATCACCCGCCCCTCCATTGAGGCACAGTCTATCAGTGGTCTTCAGACTATACATTCTTATGATATAGTCTGGCGTGGTATAGCCAGGGACAAAACCTACTATTTAGCCTCTACAACCTTAAACAACAATCCCCATCGCTTCTTCATACTTGCATCCCCACTTTACAAGTGGCTCCATAACGATGGTGTATATGGGCTAGGCTATGTCAATTGTTTTGGCTTGCTCTTGCTTGACTTGCATTCTTGACATATGGTAATGTTATATTAGGCTTACTGAACTCTGAGAAAATGTAGGTCAGTTGCGCAACAATCGGGAGATGGGGAACCCCACAAATATTGACTGGTATTTTGCAAACTGGGTAATTTAGCTCATAACAAGCCACATGGACACATGAGGATCTTCAACAATTTACAAGGAGCCCTCAGTTTATAAAGAAAACCTCTTATTATCTAAAGTTTAACACGGTGGCTATAGTGTCAAGTCATAACATGGTATATTGTATAGTTGAAAAGATAATTATCAACAGGCTAATATTAAGCTAATAATATTATGAAACATTGGTATATCAGAAAATAATACACGGTAGGAAATCTGACCAAGCAATGGTACAACTCTGCAGTATCCCATGCCACTTCAACTTGTGGAAATCTTTTAAACCCTTGAAACATAATCAAGTACCCAGCCAAACTCCAGTCACTCTCCTTTTGGCATTGAAACATCAGTGGGCTTTACTTATTGCTTAATCTCATTGTGTTTTATCATTCAGTCAGACCTCCATTACCTTTGACACTTCCTTGTCTCCCTGATCTACTTAGAGGCATAATGTGATTTTATAAAGGTGAGCATGACACCAGTTCAGAATACTTGTTGAATGCAGTGGAATTTGGAGCAGAAGACAAATAGATTTGTCCTCCTCACAGAGGTGTCTTAATTCATACAAATAGACCATAAGCTGGCATGTCTTACACCTCTAACCTTAGAGCACTGCTTCAGACATGGCCATTTGAGTCCTGTTTTATAAGCATTACCTTGACTTCATGGAAATGAAACAGTTCTAATCAATGAGGGTTGTTCGGGTGGATAAGCAGTGTTACATCCAATTGCTGTGTCTGAAGACTGATTTTTCAGAAAATTGATGCAATATTGTCATGACATGGCTGTAGTAATGTCATGTTGCGCCACTGCATGAGAATTTTCAGGCTTTACGTAGAAGCCAGCCTGGATGCTAGGCTTATTAGGGGAAGGCAGTTTAGATTGATACCTTTAAAAAAAACGTAATTACAACAACACAATAATGAATCAAATCACACTAATGAATGATTTATGATGCTGTTGCAACTCCTTGCAATTAGGGACTCGGGTCATTTTTCTACCGTGATGATTCTTTGATATCATGAGCCAAGATAAGTGGCTTGCACAGTTGAAATTGCAATGGCTTTGAAATAACAACCTGTATTGTAATTTCAAATCCTGGATAGCCTGTCTACTCAAAACAATTATGTTTGCGCAACAGTTACTGATGGCATTTAACGATGTTACTGGAAGGACATCCTCTATGCAGGCATACTGAAGGACATCTTCTATGCAGACATACTTACATACAATACCTCTAAACTAATCTTAGCTATACCATACAACAGCATTGGATTTTAACTAAAGGGAAAAACAACATGCACATAATCTTCAGATTGTGTGCTAATGCTCAAGTCACCACTATAGCAGTCCACCCATGTCACACGTTGTCATTCTTCCACTGCAACTAGCATAATAAATCTGACCTTGGTGGTCAAGAGGCTGTCATTTTCCACAGCCCAGCCTGATGAGTTGAGCGCTCCATTTTCCAAAGCAGGTTTCAGTGGCATCACATGCAGTAAGTGGCAGGCAGGCGAGAGGAGGGGTGGGCAGTAGTGTGTGTTTGGTTGTGATGGGGGTCAGGTAGCGCTGCTGCAGAGGCAAGAGTGAGATAGTGGGAGGGAGGGAGGGAAGGAGGGAGTGGGTTACCAAAGCACTGGGCTGGTTCTGAGAGCCGCCCGCCCGCCAGAGATGGAGATCAAAGGCAGCGGGTGGGATTTTCTCAAAGATTAAAGTGAGGCGGAGGACAAACAAAACCAAAAAAAGTGTTTAATGAGGAAATGAAAGGCCACAGATGAGTGGTGCTTTGGAGAAATGTGGGGAAAAAAACAGTATTTATTCCAGTGGCCCCAACATAACCAAAAGGCTCTTTAGTCCAACTACCAAAGCTAAAGTATTCAGCCAGCCACACCAGGAGATTAACCAGCCGCAACGTAGACATACTTTTGGGGGCGCATTAGCCGGATGGGTCTGCTAAAGGTTGGGCAGGAAGCTTTGGAAACTCTCCGAACCATACGGCTAATGGTCGCTCTCGGAGGCAAATGGCTGTGTTTTTCAATGGTCAACTTCTCTTTGATCGCGGCTCTCTCTTTGATCAGATGGGTTAGCGGCAGGATTAGCAAATAAAGAAGACGCGCGTTAGCAGTATTTAAAGAGTTTGGGAATGCCAACGTAGCCTTGGTGGAATCTTAAAGAGGTTTGCTTTCATCCTGTAAATACGCTCCGACTGGAGAGGGGATTGACCAAAGCTCCACACAGCGGGGAGAAAGAAAGAAATCGAGCCAAGGTCCCTATGTCTGCTCGGGCCGTTTAGACGAGAGACAAGCGAGAGGCAAAAGTGTGTGTTGACTTAACCACTCGAGCGCAGTTTAAAAACCAATCCTCTCCTCACACACCTGATCCCTCACCACACTCGCCCAGAATAGAGAACCTTCTCACTGCAGATACACTGAGCCATCAAATGCCAGCGGAGTAAGAGAATGAGAATGAGACCAAAAAAAAAAGAAAAGAAAAGAAAAGAAAAAAAATGAGTGAGGAGAAGTAGTCCAGCAGAGAGCGAAGAAGACGGGTGGGTGGTTTTGGGGGTGGAATCCTATTACTGTCGAGGCTCGTGTTTCTGTGCAATTCAGTCGATCTGTGAGGTGGTGATTAACACCCCACACTATCTTTCTCCCTAACAGACACACACACACACACACACACATACACACACAATTGCACACATGCGTAACGGAAATACACTGAAGCTTGATAATCTCCTTGTTAAGTCCCCCGTTAATCAGCCATATCGTGTGCACAGAGCGTCTGCAATATCGATCTCTACTGCTATACATAGAGGACACAAGGCTACACACACACACACACACTCTCACACAGCCGCACTCCAAAACACACAGCAAACATGGTAGTAATCTCTTTTCATTACACAGGGTTTAGCCAGTTTAACAAGGCTGTTTTGAGTTGTCTGATTCATTTGGGAGAGAGGGCAGTGAGGATTTGTTTTCATGTTGAGTGTTAAGTACAGGTTTGCTAAAGGAGAGTTGAGCACAGGGGGTATGGAGGTAGTTTCTACATGAGAGTCTCACTTAGAGAAAGATAGAGAGATCTAGAGAAGATAGATAGATAGATAGATAGATAGATAGATAGATAGATAGATAGATAGAGAGATAGATAGACCAAAGTGTTGCACATCTTTAAAGTTTTCAACAAATCATCAGTGGACCTTGTGCTACTCACAGAATCTCTGTTTTTAATCTCAATGTCAGTCAGTCCAAGCTTCTTCAGTCTCCTGTCCATCATCCCTCTCCTTCTATCTCCTCTCTCTGGCTGTCTCTCTCATGCTCCCTCAGACCCTTACACAAAGACACACACATATGCACCCATAACCACACACACACACAAGTACAGCTGCTAATGCACACACAGGTATCCATATGCACACACACACACACACACACACACACACACACACACACACACACACACACACACACACACACACACACACACACACACACACACACACACACACACACACACACACACACACACACACACACACACACACAGCTGCAGGACAAAGGCTCTTGTACGGCACTCTCTTCCCCATGATAAGCCGCCTGTGCTTGTCGGCTGGTGCAGCGTGTAACAAAGGCTGCCCTTTAAAATAATGGCCATCACTCCACTTGCTCAGTCAGGTCAGCAGTGAGGGGCTCTTCAGTGGAGGTCGCACTTGACGAACCCCCTGTTGAGAGGCTGACTCACGCTCACCTTTAAAGCAGGCACAAATCTACATAATGCCCCCTCCTGTCTGGATGTTGGGTGTGAGTGTGTGTGTGTGTGTGTGTGTGTGTGTGTGTGTGTGTGTGTGTGTGTGTGTGTGTGTGTGTGTGTGTGTGTGTGTGTGCGTGCTCGTCCATTAGTGTGCTCCACTCAAGTTTCAACACTTCCATATAGTTGTTTGCTGCTGACCAATGTGTGAATGGAATTTCTACATTGTCAGCTATGATTGGCTGAAATATGTCCAAAGCCTTTGTAAAACATTCTACAACGCTTCATTTTTGTACTCGTGAAAATGAGTGAAATTGTTGCATGTGTCCACATACATGGACAGGAAAGCATTCCAACATTTTAATGGTCTGCCACACTCGGCAATCACTGAAACCTTTAGGCTATTGGGGCTTATTTTTTAACAAGGTATGTATTTGTGTGTGTGTGTGTGTGTGTGTGTGTGTGTGTGTGTGTGTGTGTGTGCGCAAAAGGTGCTCGAAAGGGAATTATTATATAGCATGTGCATGAGTGTGTCTGTTTATGACAGTATGTGTGTATGTGTTTCTGTAGCTTCAGTGTGTGTGAGGAGGGAGAGACGTGTCTGTGTGTGTGCGTGTGTGTGTGTGTGTGTGTGTGCATGCCATAAAAGAATCGCTGTGTTAGTGCGAAAGAAGAGCACGGCTGTGTGTGTGTGTGTGTGTGTGTGTGTGTGTGTGTGTGGTAATTACACTGAAGCAGGACAAGCAGACTCTTGACTGGCAGGCCGCGGGGGTGTAGACTGGTAGGCTGCCGCGGGCGAAAAGGCCAATGGAATGCTCTTCAGGCCTTTAGAGATTTAAATGTGCTGTTAAAAGTAGCCATGGCGGACGTTTCACAAATGACTGCCAGAGTGCCCATCAAGTAAACATAGTGCCTTGCTCTCAGCTCACACTGCACCAACACGCCACAGAGGTTGCGCTTTTACAATACAGTATGTAAGATTAGCATTTTATGTAACAAAAATGCATTTTATATTGTTGTTATTTTCCAAGCTCTAGCTGTGAATAACAGGTCATACAATACAAGGCACTCTATGTATTTATACAAAAACACAACGCAAAAAACAATTGGCCACAAATCCTCCTACTACTTAGAGCAAAATACTTTTTAGATAAGGCTTTCAAGCCTGCAACATGGGACCATCCACTAGAATTTGCCTGAATAAAAGGGTAAATGTTTGTGAAGGCTGCACTGTGTAGCTCTTATAAGGCCCCGTGGCATTTCAGAAGCTTTGTTGTGATCACATTTGAGGGTCAAAAATGACTTGCTTTTGGTCACACTAGAGAAAAAAAAGACCTCCCAATCCTACGCACTATTAGCGCTGAAAGAGGTTTGGTTGCTCTCAGGCAACTCCCTGAACTTAAAAAGAGCAGCAGCCCCCTTAGATGCTCTTTGCACTGACCTCAAAATGAAGGGCTTCCTCGTGGAGTCCGTCATGCTCAGTTTCTCTGGCGCATTCACTTTCCCTCCTTGTCTCACCCACTTACTCTCTCTCTCTCTCTCTCTCTCTCTCTCTCTCTCTCTCTCTCTCCTCCCTCTCTCTCTCTCTCCCTCCCTCACGCTCCTTCCCATTTCCCCTCACTCACTCTCTTCCGCTCCCGTGGCCGTTTCTCTCCCACTCCGTCAGCTCCTTTTGATGCCTTCCAGAGTGAGCTTGCCACGATATGTTGTCATCCATTGCCCATACCTGAGCCACTTATTTGTCATGGACAGACTTGCTGAGCTGTTGAAAGGCGCTGATGGAATCTCTCTCATCAGGTTTCTCAAGGCTGTTCGGACGTGCTAAAGCACTCTTCTTGGCATACGGCATGAGCAAAGAAGCCAGGGCTATCCTCTGTGATTTTCAAAACATCCCTAGACTGTTTGTTTATGAGGCAATTTAGCAAGAATTCCACTAGCGACGAAAGGCCTTGCATAGGAGTCTTACCAAATTTACACCAGTGCGAGACTGCTTCTGTAGACAACAAATAGTGTAGGACATAATAACGCAGCTCACAGGTGAATCTGAATGAACTCGACTCAAGCAGCCCCAGCCTCAAAGTGAGGTGATAGTATCTATCAGTTTAAACTAGGCCAGATTGTTAATAGTTGAAAGACACATATTTTCAAACCCGCAATGTACTGTATACTGTCACAATGTTTCAGGCTCTGGAAAGGCCTGTTCCTGCCTGGTGCACTGGGTATAAAACACATAACTAAGGGATGAGGGTCTACAAGGCTTTCTCTGCAAAGTAGGTTTACGACTCCCCCAGGAACTGCTGATGTTTCAGGCGCTTTTTAAAATAAATTTAATTCAGACCCAAATGAGTATTTGTCGGACGAAATGTTTCAGCATTTGCTCAAAACAGGGCAATATTGGTGCCTGACCCTGTAAAGTGCGCTCTAAAGTGCTTACACCACAGAAAGATCAAGTAGGCTTAAAGTGCTCCCTGGACAGGCCTAATGGATCTTGATTTTGCAGCTGTTGTTGTTTTGTTCCCTGGTTAAATGTGCAAATTGCTGAGAGAACATTTTGTTTGACACACAGGAAGAGATGATCATGTAAAGCGTGGCACTGGGCCCATCAGTGTGTTGGCAGAATGGATTGTGCCGGGCGCTCTGGCAATGCCATGAGAGAGGGGGTAGGGGGTGGGGTAGGAAGACTCTCCAGACCTTTCACACTTCCTCATCATCGCCTGCCTTTAACAGATTTTTTTTCTTTCTTTTTTTTGCATTACATTAGCTAGGCTTTCCTCCTGAATGACATATGGTATGTAGAATTAGCAGCAACACATTATCACATTCCAATTTAAAAGGAAATCCAAATGATTTAAAGAGAGTGTTTGCCTCAGCCACACACGGTGAGCATTGATCTGAATATCCCACCTTGTTACAAAGCCTGCAGAGAAATACGTGTACACACCCACACACACTTACACTTCCTGAAGACACACACACACACACACACACACACGCACACGCACACACGCACACACACACACACACACATACACACACACACACACACACACACACACACACACACACACACAACCAGATAGAAAGAGACTGCAAGCTAATTAAAGTCAGACTTTCTCACCTCACCTTGGTGCTGCATCTACAACCTCTTCTCTTTCTTCTTCATTTCTTCTTCTCTTTCAATTGGTCCCTTTCGGCTTGCTTTGTTTCCTGTTTTGTTTCATTTTTGCTTTCCTCTCCGTGGTTTTGTCTCCTCATTGTAACAGTGGTGTGCCAAAATAATTGTTTCAGGTTTTTCAGGAAAAAGAACTCTTCAGAGGTCAAACAGAAGACCCATTCTCTCTGAGGTTCCGATGTAGGGGTCTGTTGGAAGGGTAATTGGCTACTACACCCTCATTCGGATTCTCCTGACCCAGAACAAAGACTGGAGTGGGGGTGTCTGTAGATTCCATTTTCCCCTGCTCAATCAAGCAAGGCTTAGCCGATGTTAGAGGGACAGATCCCTGGCCAGATGAAATCTTTGGAATGTCAGTGACTCAACCACAGCTCAATATCTCCAGCGCCCCCAAAGACTCAGAAAAATGATCTGTTAGGATTTTCCTGGGATTTTGATTTCATTTTTTTTCCCCCACCCTTCAAGTCAAATAGAAAAATCAACTGTATGAGATGAAACCGCGGGCGCACATGTAATCCCTTGTGTATTCAGAAATGTATTCTTGGAATTTGTCAGACCCTTAAAGAACCTTGTGACAGTTGGCATAGACAGTTGGTGCTTTCTTCAGTTTTCAACCCAAAGGACAATAGTTTTGTTGCCTCTTCTACGGGATTGTTGTGTGTATCTGCAACAATTTGTAAGGCGCTTGTTCAGTTATTTAAGAAAATACAAAATAAAGATGAATTGTAGGACATCTGACAAGTGTTTTCTCAAGGTAACAGAACCCTTAACAAAAAGTGTTGTTCTTGATCAGCTGTGATAGTGAGGATAACGTGTGAGAGTGTAAGAGGAACTATTCAATTGATTGCAAGTATTCATCTTGGATTTAAAATTGATGTGGGCGGATGTACACAGCCAGAGAAGTGATTGGAAGTAGTGTGACATGCTTCAACCCCTCAAAGCCCAATTTCAGTAATTGTGCTGCATTCTCATATCGGAGAGAGACGGTATGTGTTTTACCTCCACACAATCTTATTTTCTTCATTCTGACAAATAGGCAATTTATGAAGATCCAAAGCGATGGAAGGGTTGCCTGTTTTTACTGTAAGAAAAATAAAATAAGCTTTTTTTGGAGCTAAAGCAGTGTGCAGACCGTCCTTCCCTATTGACTAATACAATTGTATGGCTCCCTCTCTTTGTTTGTTTTTTTGTTTGTTTTGTTTGTTTGTTCTGAATGTGTGCTCCACTCTGTTCCAATGAATCCTCATATGGGACCATGAGGTTCCAGATGCTGCACAGGGCACATCTACATAACCACAAAAATAAATGAAATAAGACTAGAAACAGTGGGGTGGACCGTAGTCTGTTGGACAAACATATGGTGTATTGGGGAGGATATTGAGGAAAGTGAACATATTGAATTCCCAGCTAATAAAACTGGTAGTCTACACTGTAAAAAGTGATCAATGTATAAAAAATAGGGCAGCAATTCACAATAAAGATTTTACATTGACCTAATCTAAAAAACATCAAATTATGTTTTTTAGATTAGGTCAATTGTGGTCATTGTGAATTGCTGCCCTATTTTTTTTACATTGATCCAATGAATCACTTTTTACAGTGTATGCATGATTATCCAAAGTGACACAGGCTCACAATAGCTATAGGACTGGAAATCACCCATGGGTCACCATAGTGACCATTACACACATAAATAATGAGACACAAATAGGGTAGAAGCATATAGAATCCATCTGCAAGCTGTCCATACGAGACAATGCAGCAGTCTAACCTCTGCCTCCTTCTTCTAAATGAGCATTTTTAAACAAGCGTTGCTGTGTGTGACTACTGAAGCAAGTGTTGATAAAGGCCTGGAGGTCATAAGCAAGGACATAGATCAGAGAGCAGGTGCTGGGTTGGACGAAAGAAGAAGCTCGGAGACACCTCCATCTGTTCCAGGGCTCTACAAGGCCAGGGACATAGAGAGGTGTGGAAGACAAGGTGCAGAAGGTCAGCAGGTCAGGAGGTGACCAGGGGGCAGAGTAGTTGGGGGCCTGTTACTGCGTCTAGTGAAGTGAAATACATCACTGGCCCACAGAGAGGAGACCCAAGGGAGTGACCCTCAGAGGGCAGAGAATACAGGGGGGAGAAACAGTGAACTGGATGAACTGAATCTGATTAGTGCTGCAGGGGGGTTGACAGCTAGACTGCCTGACATATGGTTCTGCACTATGTAGTGGTCATACTCAGACTCCCAGTATTGCCATGGCCTAGACCAGCACTGTCTATGCAGTAGATCGCCAAGGCAGTGCTGGTAGATTGTGTCACGTTTCAATTCTCCTTGCTTTGCCTTTGACATGCAGCTGACGTAAACTCGGTCAACACAGACAGTCTGTAGCTGCCGCAAACGACATTAATTAGCTTGCAGTCTTTGGTCTCTTTTTTCTTGTAAGGTAAGCTGTAGTAGTAGTAAACTACATAGAAGTTCAATATGCGTAAGACCGGGTTCAAAGAAAGCTATTCCTGTTTTATCTGAAGGTTGACTGTGACTGTGCTGCACACTGACTGACATTGGCCGACAGCATCCTCAA
Organism: Sardinella longiceps; assembly: GCA_027497455.2. Taxonomy (NCBI): domain Eukaryota; kingdom Metazoa; phylum Chordata; class Actinopteri; order Clupeiformes; family Clupeidae; genus Sardinella; species Sardinella longiceps. Next base: position 15,404,959 of record JAODXP020000031.1, read on the forward strand.
GTTCTTGTTAAGATTTCGAGTTCTCTGTCCAGGGATGAAAGAGTTTCTCTTTGACATTATTTGCAAAATACAACGTTCGTATTAAGGATTGTAGATGCTTCAAAATATGGCGTTTTTAAAAGAGCTTTCCTTGAATGGGTTCAAGGAAAAGCCCAAACCTTTGAAGCAAGGGTGTGTGTTCGGAACCTGTGTTGGGGAAGAGAGTGTGGAGGTGGGGGTGGTTATATGGTCTCATCTGGTCAGGGGATCTTTTTGACCCCATTATTTTAATGCTTGCATGACGAAGAAGCTTGGGCACCCTTGGCCAGGACCCAATGGAGGCAGAGGGATGTTAGCAATGGAGGTGAAATGTTTAATAATAAAATGTATTTGTCTAAAAGGAATGTAGGCCTACAGTATGCTTTTTCACATGATCCTTATGCTGCCCATAGTAATGAAACTGTGTCTTTTATCTGATCTGTTCAAACTGTGGTCAGAAACAGTTTGTATCTGTACGACCTGCAGTCTACACGAATAGTTTAATTTCATATTTTCAGAAACGCCCTCAGGGGTGAAATCTAGATTCATTCTCTGCTTCAAAGTCGTCAGGCACTGTGCTGCAAATGAGATGTGACTACAGAAGCCCATAAAACAAATAAGTTTTTAATTAATAAATGTAGTAAAATAGATATTGATTGTCGGAAAAGGGACAAATGGATTTAAAACTTGCCATTAACAGACACTCCCCTTGCTCTACGGCAGTGGTTCTCAAACTTTTTCTGTCATTCCCCACTTTGGACGGCAGAATTTTCACGCCCCACCTGGCAAGCTCGATTTGCGCATTATATCTCTGTAAGGAATACTTTGCGTGTACAGGATTTTTTTCAATATTGGAATTTTCATGTTACTAATTCAAAGCAAATTTCTCTAACCCCTCATCATAGCAACAAGCAAATAACACCATTGGAAAGCTCAATTTACTGTCATATGCGCATATCTGACAAGTAGCTGTGAATTCGGGGGCATGGTGCGGTTGTTGATCGAACACAAAGAGATGTCTCGCGCCCCACCTGTCATGTGTCTGCGCCCCACTAGTGGGGCCCGCCCCACAGTTTGAGAAACACTGTTCTACAGCCTGCCACCATCATGAGGGAAAACCATAAGAGGAAATGAAATGAGGTGGGGTGTAGCCAGGGCTAGACTGGGACCAAAAAAATGGCCCGGGCATTTTTGGCCATTGCAGACAACCATGATTTTATTCAATAACTAGAAAAACGCTCAGAGAGCGCAGACCTCCGCCAAGACCATGTGGTCACAGATAGTGTTTCTGGACCACCGATCGCCACCAAAATTGAATCAGTTTTTACTTGTCCCAATACACAAGTCTGAAAATTTCATCCAAATCCGTGCTCTACTTTTTGAGTTATGTTGCTCACAGATAGACACACAGACGGACACACACACGCCGAGCAAAACATAACCTCCTTGGCGGAGGTAATAATAATGTTGTGGCTAGCTAAAATAACACTGTAAGTTAGATATATTGCATGAATATGAGAGATTTAATTAAACTAGCCCAATGTCCTTCATGAAAATTATGAGTAAATGACATCCCCAGCCCAAAAATGACTGTTGGCCCATCGGGCATTGCCCTGTATGCCCTATGGCCAGTCCATGCCTGGGTGAAGCAGATACTCTGTAGTCATGTAACCTTCTGTGAGGCCAAGCATCATGAGAGCAGATGTCTGGGTAACAGAGGCTGAGCTCTGGAGTATGTGGGAGAAACAGAACAACGAGCAAGGACTGCTAAGGGTTGAGGTTGAGGTTAATGAAGGCATGAAATGAGACTGAAGATCTTGTCCTCTGTAAATGAGATTATTTTACGACGGGTATTTAATAAAGACATTAAGAACAGGAGAAAAGAAAAAGGAGAAGAGAGAGACTAATATATATATTGTCCTTGGGCAGAGGTTGCCACAGTAGATGTGATAACAGAAAGAAGTCACACAGTTTTCTTCTGTTTTAATTTAATTGCAGAGATTAAATGATATGTGTTACTTGATTTCCAGACAGGGAGTGTGGGTGGTTACTCAGCAACTGGATAATAATTAAACCTAGAATGGCTTACAAAAGCATTATTATTATTTTATTTTATTTTTTTTGCATTTTAAGATTGATTTGACTCATTTTGACATTTCAACAGAATTAGTTCTTCCAAGTTTTCAAGTTTTATCCTGTGCATGACTATGTGTAATGAATGAACTTGTCAAATTAGAAACAGAAACATACAAAGCGGACAGATATTGTGATGGTCATCATACCCCTCGGATCTATGCAAATTTCATTTATTAAAATTGAAACATACAGTCCAAATTCAACTTTATGTGTAAATGCAACATAACATCTTGGTGGTCAATAAATGGTCAATATATGTCCATACTGCAGTATGCACATTTTTACCTCCGTCTGCGTCTGCCTGTGTGTCTGTCTGCGTATTCCTCTTTGTACAACATAACTCGAAAAGTACAGCACTGATTTGGATGACATTTTTCGACAACGTGTGTATTGGGACAAGTAACAATTGATTAAATTTATCCAGAACACCATAGATACCATCCAGAACACCATAGATACAGGCAAGTCTAGTTAACGCCCTCAAAAGGGTGGAGTCAGCGTGGGGGATAACGGAGGCCAAATTAACATTATGTTGAATGGACGGGTAAAAAAAAACCAACCATAACAAAAATAGTCCATATTATATTTGTTCTAATTATGACCCGTTTGCCTGCTTGGGTTTAGACTAAAATACATTTTCCATGATTTGATTATTCCAGTAACACTGAAAGAAATGTCATGAGCTGTCTCTGCTGCTGCCATAAGTGAAGCAACTTTCAATCACAAGTCTGATTAGCTCATTTTAGCAAGCTATAGTTAGCTACATTTACTGTGGTGATGATTGAGGTTGGCTAATTAGCAAGGTAATGAAGCTAACAAGCATCAACTAAATTGTCCTCAGTATCGCGTTTGGAGGGGTATCAAGTTCAGAATTCACATCGGACCATCTGAACATCACTTCTACTTTAAGGCATTGCCCTCAAAAATGTGTCAAGCTCCTTGTAGATGGTGCTCAGTGTAACTTTTAGCTTAGCATGTCATTTATTTCCCAGGGGCGGTCCTACCCTCTTTGGTGCCCTGGGCAAACACCTTATCTGGCGCCCCCCCCAAAAAAAATAAATAAATAAATAAATAAATAAAATATTATTATTTATTATTATTATTATCATAAAATATAATAAAAATGACGCAGCACATCTCATCATATTATCATGGCCTAGAACAAAGTTATATAGCCATTGCTGCTAATTTCCATTTTTTTCTTTTTTTTTTTTATTAAACTCTTATGGTACTTATGGTAGCTATTAGCTACTCTAGGCTACTATATGCATGTCTAGCTTCTACAGCAAAGGAGAAGATCTGAACCCCAAACTCCTCCCCTTTCTTGTGTGTGAGAAAGCAGGCAAACCTTAAGGGATTTGGGGTGTTCATTTTCTGCAAATGGGTGATAGAAAACTCTTCTGTTCAAATTATAGGTCTATATCATAATGTGTGATTGTTTTGGTTTAGTTTTATTTTTTGAGCTCTTGGTTATTAGATGGAACTCCAGCAGCTAAGTTTATAACACCAGATAAAGATATTTCAAAATGGGGGGCGATCTTTACACTGAAATTGAACGCCCTCATTCTCAAGCAAATACATTACAGTTGGCACCAATGCATGTCCCTGGATGTCTACTTTAATTTGATACCAAATACTTCTATTGTAGGCGCAGATATACCAGTAATAAAGCTTCCGAAAGATAATGAAGCAAAACCGGATCACCCGCGATTGTAATTTTCGGCGCTCGCGTGAGCAATAATAATGAAAAAAAAAACATTTTGGAGTGTCCGTGATGCCGCCCTCCCGACGATGCCGCCCTGGGCGACCGCCCATATTGCCCATGCCAGAAACCGCTCCTGTTATTTCCTCACTGATTTCGGAGTTGTTTACCCCCAAGGGGGACATGAGGAGCTGATTTTGTGGGCGTGCCGTCTGCATCTATTGCCTTGGTGGAGAGCTGTGCTCTCCGAGTGCTTTTTGAGTTATTACATTTTTCCCCAAATGCTTATGATTGACATCAAAGGCTCATCACCTGTTTTGTACATGGAAAGATTTGCTCTGCTGCCTTGGGACTTATGTGTCTTGTTCCTTCTCTTTTCCAGACTACTGTGAAGACCCTTTGCTGGCCCCTTTGCCACCAAGCTCTTTTGATAGCTCCTCAAAATTGTCCAGCAATCACTTGCCACAGTTTGCAAAGCTGAAGAACAGAGACGGTGAGTTCATTCACCCTGTGCTACTTCTAAAGGGCTCACTTGTAAAAGAGACTCAGTATCTCAGTGGGACTTCACCTGGTGAAATTAAGGACAAATTAACATTTAATACATTTAATCAAATTTCAATGGGCTTTTTGTCTATTCATCCTTAAACTGGGTTTATACTCTACCAGTTACAAATATTGCAGGTGTCCCCTTCACCTGATAGCGCTTGTTCTAATCCTGTTTTAAAATCTATTCACAGTTTCGGCTTACTTACTGAGAACAGAGTTTAGCAAAACCTGGATATCCTCTGGGTGTTTTCTCACCCTTATCCCATTTTGAGACAATGACAGAAAAAGTTCTCATTCAATTGTCCTGAAGGCTAAATAACCATGGCCACTATACTGACAGATTCCACTGCACATAAAATCACATTCTGTGATACAGCCAGTTCCTTCCCTCAAGAGACTGAGGTGTCCCTGAGGGTGGTATCCAGGGGAATTTCTTAACCCTTGAGGTAAAGATGCCAATTTAAGTTTTACTGTTTACTAACTAGAGAGAGAGAGAGAGAGAGAGAGAGAGAGAGAGAGAGAGAGAGAGAGAGAGAGAGAACATCATGGCGACAAACCAGTGCTTCTTCCATTTTGTCCTTAAATAGGGTGTTTGCTGGCTGTTTATATCAAATCAAAATCATATTTCCATTTTATTCATATGGAGAGTGCAGAGAATCAACCCTGAGAGTCTGCTGTAAGCTACTGAGGGCAAGGAAACACTCATTTTTCACAGGGAGAAACCTTGAGTGCAACAGCTCATGAATAAAAATGTGGAAATCCAAATACATAGAACAATTAGGATGGTAAAATAAGGTGTGCTGATAAGATTAAAGTTTAAAGAGCTTCAAAGAAAGTATTTAAGTGAACGAGAATTTAGAATGACCATATTGAATATCCGAATATTTTTCCTCAACTGATTTTACTTTTTTATTTGCAAAAACTCCAACCTCTAACTGGTAATGCAGTTCTAATGAAAGAGTGTGAGGCTAGTCAGCATTTTTAGCTGTGAGAATCTGGACTCCGAGTTATGCATGTGTAATGGGACCATGACCATGCTGCTCAAGCTGCTCCCAGACTCTCAGCCAATGAATAGAGGGAATGTCTGCTGAAGAGCACAGCAACCTTGAGTCATTGTCATGGGACAGAGTAGACAAACTCTTGGCCAGTTTGTGATGCCTCAGCACAAACAGGACTGCGCTGAAGTCATATTGATAAGCCATACAGATTTGGAAGGAAGCCATTTTGGTGTTATCAGAGGTGAGGAAGAGTGGGACCCCAAGCTAACAGAAGTTTACACCAGAGAAGGTGGAAGCGGAGTATTCCATGATCTTTGGTTACACTGCTGTCCGCTTGACTAACCCAGACCTCTGGCTGTTTACTACTAACACTAACACTGCAGGCAGCCCACGGTACCTAGTCTATCCAGAGGTGACTCACGCCTCCAACTCCACATTATTTCCCAGCAAAAGAGACCCGGCCACCTGCTGTCTTCTGTTGTAATACAGAGTGCAGTGGCCTCCATTCATAATTAAGTTACAGTATTTCCCCTCAGAACTGGCAGAAAGAGGATGGTTTTCTGAATGGATCCAAGATTGAAGGAACCATGACTGAAACTAGTTCAAGAACTAGTTGAAAAACTGGTCAAAAAGCAGCAATGTTCCTGTGACCGGCCAGTGGCCTTCCTGTGATGAACTCCTGATTGAGCTCCTGACACTGTTCCAACACAATCACCACGTCCTCCAAACAAATTGACAACAATAAATAAAAAAAAACCTATTCCCTCTTACTTATTTCCTCTTGCCTCTGCCAGTTTAAATCAGCCTTCCGTTCATTCTATTCCCCCCTCTTGCCTTCGCAATCTAAACTCAATGCGCCAGAAACGCGGCGAGCAGCTATTCTCCACGGCCGTGGCTAACACCCCCCCCACCCCCCCCACCCAACCCCCCCCTGCCAAAGTGCTTGACGAATGTGGCTATTTATATTTTCCAGGCTTTATTCCAAGCAAACAAACGAGCCAGAAGGAGACAGGTCTGCAGCAGTACAGGCACTGAAGCCTTCCACCTACAGGGAGTTTCAGAGGATTTTTTACCCCCTTTCTCTTCCTCTCTCTCTCTCTCTCTCTCTCTCTCTCTCTCTCTCTCTCTCTCTCTCTCTCTCTCTCTCTCTCTCTCTCTCCTTGAGGGAAGGGAAATGGTAGAGTAAGCAGCATCCTCAGGGGACTTTGGGTTGTGTCTTGTGTTTTTGTGTGAGAGAGTTATAGCGGAAGAATGTGCCAGGGCAGCAGTGGCACAGGGGTATTAAAGCGACAGATGTATGGCACACATTCCCATCTCTTAGCCGTGAGTGGGGCAGGAAAGGGCCGCAGAGGTGAGGACGGTCCTGGCACCCGGTGACTGAACTGGGGAAATAACCAAACTCTGCCTCAGTGATCAGCAGAAACAAGAGATAAAATGCTTTCTCTTCACATCAGGGAAGACTGAAAAAGTAAAAAAAATGCGAGAAAATACAAAGTAAAGTAGTTCTACAACAAAATAGCTTCAGCAGCACTAGTGGATCAGGGGATTTCTACTCTTTCTCTCTTCCAAACCACAACAGTGATTCACGGACTTTGATTATGGCTTATGAGTCAACATAGTTTCAAATAAATGTTCATTTGTGTTTCTCCAAATGATGTGGACTGTTGGTTATCCATCGTTATCCTTGTGCTTTGCTCATTTCTGTATGTTGATCCTGTTAAATGTCCTCAGTGCCAGCTTACGTCTCTCTTTCTCTAGCCTACCAGTCTTTCTCACCCTGTAGCTGGCTTAAGCTGGGAACAGACCTACCGATTAGTAGCCCCAATATTGATACAACGGTATGTCAGGGCCAGTCATGGGTAATCGCCAGTAGTCACAATTTTCAGCTATGTGTTTCAGCTGTGTGTTTGAGTGACAGATTTGTAACAATGTGACGCAATTACGAGTCGGACTGAATCAAATAATATAATGTTTGATAATATCTTAACTGGTACTTTCTATGCTGGCCATAATACCAATTATGACATTAAAATGCCGACTCAATCATTAGGTTTGTGCTCATAAACGACTCCCAATCGCCCAGCATTGAAACAGTAGGTTTGGCTCATTCAATCACGTTCTAATCGTAAAAGACTGAGAAAATCAGTAGGTCTGTTCCAAGCTTAAGTCTCATTCTCTAATGCTACCTTTCCCAAATAACCCCTTCTTTTTTCTTCTCCTCATATCCCCCCCCCCCCCATGGCTTCCTGTCTTGTCTTTCTTGTCCTCCGTGCACATGGACCTCCCCAGCTCTGCTGTCCTTGCCCCTGATCTTTCTTTAGCTTTGGTGGCCCCACTCTCTCCCCATACCACCCCACCCCCATACCCTTTCCTCCTCTCATTCAATACCCTCATCTCTCTTTCCTCCTTATCTTCCCAGGCCATCTCGATCTTCTCCTCTCATTCCACTTTATCTGTCGCTCCATCTCTCCCTCCCCCTCGGCACTCTCATTCCCATACCCATACTCGTCTCTACCTCCCACTATTATATGCGCTCTCACGCGCCATTCTCCTCTGCTTATTCTCTTTTCTTCCCCCTCTCTCTCTCTCTCTCTCTCTCTCTCTCTCTCTCTCTCTCTCTCTCTTTCTCTCTTTCTCTCTCTCTCTCTCTCGGATTTGCTTTTTCTATCTCTCTCATCCTCTGCCTCAATACACTTACTCTCTCTCTCTTTCTCACCTGCTATCTCTTAACCCCCTCCATTCTCAGACTCAAACTCAATGAGCTTTATTGGCCAATCCTGTCAAGGAGAGAATAGTATCATGAAAAAAAAAAAATAAAAGAATCGAAACATTCATATTTGAAATGGAGTAGGATATGTATTTAAAGAATGAAGTATGAAAGTGAATAGGAACCTAACCCCTAACCCTCTAAGCATCTCCCTCTCTCTGCTGCTGTCTTAGGTGGGGGAGGTTGGTCACCAGTGTCAGAGGATCAGCACCCATGGTGGCAGGTGGACCTGCGAGAGCGGGTGGAGGTGAGCGCTCTGGCCACGCAGGGCCGCTGGGGCAGCCAGGACTGGGTCACTCAATACCAGCTGCTCTACAGCGACTCTGGACGGGCCTGGAGGCAGTACCGCCACAGTGATGTGCTATGGGTGAGTCAGAGATGACCCGTAGTTTCCTTCTCCCGAGGGGCTATGAGAGAGAAATTCTGAAATAAAGTGTTTGTGTGTGTGTGTGTGTGTGTGTGTGTGTGTGTGTGTGTGTGTGTGTGTGTGGTGTAATTGACAGGCTTAATAGCATACCTTTGCATGGCGTGTGCTTGAGAGGTACTGTATAACTGCATTCACTGCTGATGGGGTTAGGATTGGCTGGATATGATTGCAATGATTCCAATTGTGTAAGGATACGTTTGTGTGTGTTGTACTGTATAGTACATTATATATCTGACATTCTCCTAGTCCTCATATCTCAATTGAACCATGAATGGGGAAGAGCAAGTTATACCTGTGTGACTTTGTGCCATTGGGTCTATTTATATGACAAGTGGCGGTTGGCTGTGGCTGGACACAATAACTGGACTTAGCTACGATGCTCATACGATAC
>JAODXP020000031.1:15419043-15471630 GCA_027497455.2 Sardinella longiceps
TGCCTTCACTGACTACAATTCCTTGCAACTCCTTTAGGGGAAACCAACTGAACCAAAAGTCCCCCCCCCCCCCTTCACATGATGATACATAGGTAATCTGGAGGTCAAGTAATGAATTAGCTAGCTCTGGAGCAGTTTCACAGTAAGTAGAGGGAGCTCTAAACTCTTCTACAATCTTTGTTTGTTTTCAGTTGCTTAAGCACCATTTTGAAGACAAATGTTTATTTTTTTCATTACTACAGTACACAAAGATCAAACAACCACACACCATGTAAACACAGGAAAACAGCATCTTTGTTTTTTTCAACATGGGTCATATAATCTGATTTCAGTTATCAAACCACTCAGTTTGCCATAAAAGTAAATTTTATCTAAACATGATTTAACCTTGGCTAAAGTACGCTTTTATTGAAATGAGTGCTTTTCTCAGTACACTCGATATATGTTTCTAACATCATCAAATATGTGATCTAGAGGTAAAGACAGACCTTTTGTTGAAAGGTTGTTGGTTTGATTCTTGATGAATGCATTCGCTGTTATTGCTAACCAATGCTTTGTTTTATAAAAACACCCTTGATGTTCTTGTGATTGTAGACAAAAGTCATACAGCACACTGTCCAACACAGAATGGGCTTTTAAAGAGAAGTACTGATTTAAGTACAATTAAAAATAATGAAGATGTTTAAGATAGGAACCCGTGTTGCCTGCACTCTAGTCCATTTTGTTAAGTCTGTTCCACTGTCTGTTTGTTTTTGAAATTGAAATACACTGCCTTCCAACATAACACAAATTAATCCACTTACCAACATAGACATTGAGTCAGAACACACTTAAGAGTCAAATTGAAAACACAACAAGCAGTCATACTGTATAAGCACATAGGTCTGTCCCAATTTATGGCAATTAACATCTAAATGACTGCTTATGTCTGTCTCCACAAAAACATATCATAGCAGTTTCACCAATATCATGGATAGGTCTATATAGAGTGGTTGAGGAAAGAATATACTGGCTGTAATTGAAAATAAAAAGTGTGAAGGTTTAGCCTGAAAAGCCACAATATGACATAAAATGTATACAGTAGTCTGGCCATATCAATAGAACCTTGGGACAGAATCTTTCAAACTGTCTCCACGATGTCTAAAACCAATCAAGAGCAACAAACATGCCCGCCCAATGATTCCCTGTTCACATAGAGATTTGTGATTGGCTAAACACCACCGAGTACAGCCTATGGCTCATTAGATGCACCCTCTGAGCAAATCAATTTTCTACCACTAAGATATGGCAAGAGTTTTTGGTTAGTAAAGGTTTGGTCTTGCATTTTGTTTGTCAATATCTTTTTGCCGTATTACATTACATTTTTTGGCCAATAAGTCTAGCACATGCCTTTTCCTAAAACAGGTGATTTGATAAATGTGTTTTGTATTGGTCAAAGTTAGCCTAGGTGTTACTGACTGCAATAGTGTCTAGTGCAATAGTGTCTAATTATTTGAAGACTTCAGATCCCTGTTTTTAAAATTGTGTGTCTACATGTATATTTCATGACAGTTTTATAATTATAATTACCTGTATCTGAAGTATACCAAGACTGGCGCTCAGGTTCCTCCATAAATGTGCTCAGGTGTGTGGGTGGGTATGTCTAATTACTAAATGTATTTTGCATTTGTAATAGAAATATTTCAGAAAACTTTCAAACACATAAGATTTAATTTTTTGCCAACAATTCATGGCATTGTGAAAGGCAATGCTTTGAGATTCATACGTCTAAGGAAGAAAAGTGTGCCTAGTATTTTTAAAAAAAGACTAGTGCAGTCTGTGTAGTCTTACGTACTCTTTAGTAAAAAGTGGCAAGTTTACTTAAGAATTGTAACTCGGCTCTGATGTATGGGATAGTTTACACGTGTACAATAGCATAAAATATCACTTTCTATGGAATTGCATAACTAATGCAACTGAATTAATTGAATAACTACTGAATTATAGCTGCTGAATGCATTGAATAACCTCTGAATTAAAGAATTAATGCTGAATGTATTGAATAAGTTGAATTTTGTGTACCTAAAAGGAAGGCAAGTTTTTCTCAAAGAGGACCTAGACATAATGGACTTGTTGATGGGCTGCTGGCTTTTCTCTGTGGGGAAATCTCCTGATCTACCTGCACCCCTCTGCCCGCTGCGTTTGGATTGCTGTGACACTCTGTATTGACTTAAAGAGCTGCCGTTTACTTTGGACTTACTGTGACAGCTTTGGGGATCGATTAAACTTGGCATGGTAGCACAGAGAGTTTTCCCTGAGTTGTCCCTAATACTTCAGGTGTGTCTCACCTGCACACGCGCGCACGCACGCGCACACACATACACACACACACACACACACACACACACACACACACACACACACACACACACACACACACACACACATTCGATCAATACATTTCATTTTAGAGAACAGCATTGCTTTCCTCTCTATGCTACAGCAAGAGAGCACTCTAGGGGAAGGAACAGATTAACCTGTAGAAAAGCATTAAAAAACCCAAACAAAATGAAATGGAACGGTAGAACATTTCTTTCTTTAATAAAAAATGTCCCCAGAATAGAAGTTAGTGTTACATGTCACGTAAAGGTTCTGGATTAATAAGGCTGGGCAGTAGACTACTATTGACCTGAGACTTTGGTGTCATGTGTGGCTTTCAAAGTTTGCCCCAGATCTCATTGCAACATAACCACAGCACATTCCACTCAAACTTTTCCTTAATATCCAGCTGCACCACGGCCAGGCTGAAGTTAGCAGGTCGTGGTTTCCGAAGAGGTCAATTGAAAGAAATGAAAGCTCAACGCCATTTGCCCTGCAGGTCCTCTCGCTAATACGTTATTCCAACGCTCTGGTTGTTCGCTCACTCTGGTGGAACACACCCCACTTTTTGTGAAGCTCCATAATAGGATTTGGGTGTGAATCAGCGCACGTTGTAAAATCAATGCCATCGACTGAGCCAGTTTTTACCTTGAGATGCGATCAGGGATGGAGTGGCAGCGAACATTCATCATGACGCGACAGGGCCCATTATGTGCCGCTAAAAAGGTCAATCAAATCAAAAACATGTTTATGGATATTTCTCATGCCCTTTTCAGAATGGTGGCTTTGGTATCTGTCTCGCTAAAAAGTCATTTCACAATCCATTACATATGATTAGCGCCTCTCCCCAGCCGAGACGGTCCGAGGAGCGCCCACGGCCTCCTGGGGATATCGATCTGCTTGAGATAATGCTGTCCCCTTCCACGTAATCAGGCTGCTAAACCAGACGATCCTCTGCTCCCCCTCCTCCAGGCCTTGAAAGCCAAATAGAGTTTGATTTTCACAACTATACAGGAATGGGATTAAAAAGACAAGCAAAGTCTGTGTAATATTACCTGCTCCATTTCATTTCTTTACATCAGTCAATACGTATCGCGCCTGGGATCTTGACCCATGATTACCTCAGAGAAATGCTGTGGCTTTGTGTGATGTGTAGTCCATATAATAGACTGAAAAGGAGTTAAACTAAGTATGATCTTTGTTCCATCACGCCTCCAGGCGTCCATGATGTAAGTGGCTAGAATGGTTGTAAGGGTACTAGATGTGATACGCATGTCACTGCTGCGGTGCCTTACTTTTGAGCTTGACAGCCGCTGTCATGTTCACAATCACACCGGACAGTATGTAAGAGAGTGCAATCGTGTGAACTGAGGACTTCTAGTGTTTGTGATATACACTGGTAATACATGTAATCATTCAGGAAATAGAATATGTAGTCAAAGCACATATTCAGAGAAACCCTAGGGAGTCTTGTTGTTGATATACATGTTGTTATCCTGGATTATCATTCAGATACCACTCAGTCCAAATCTTCAAACTTAATCTCTCCTTGGAATCCCTGGAAATGGTCAGACAAATGGAGTGCTTTGTGAGGAGGGACATATGACTATCGTGTGAAAATGGAGAAGCCCAGAATTATCAGTGTTGAGGCTCTGTTAGAGGATTAAACCTTCAACCTTTTTCTGTTGTTGGAGGCATACAGTACAAACCACAGAGGAGAGCGTAGCATCACCCTGCCTCTGACCCCCTGCTATAATCCTGAGAAGGCTGCTGCTTTCAGCTTCCTCTCACTCTTTTTTCTTTCTTTCTTTCTTTGTGTGTGTGTGTGTGTGTGTGTGTGTGTGTGTGTGTGTGTGTGTGTGTGTGTGTGTGAGTGAGGATAATCCCACCGCAGCTTTTTGTTTCTCTCTTTCACCCTTTCTTTTCTTTATTCTTTGCCTCTATTCTACCACTCTTCTCTCTGTTTTTCTTCTTTTTATTTTCCCTCTCCCCACTCCTTTCTTTCTCTCCCTCCCTCAACACCTCACTACTTTCTTTCCTTCTCACCCTTCATGCATTAAGACTCTTGGAGCAATGATGGAGCTTTTGTTCCGAGTGGAGATTAAGCTCTGAAGTCAGCGGCCTTGAATGGAGGAGGTGAATTATTTGCAAATTAAGTTGCCGTGCCTCTATCTTGGAGAAGGTGTGTGTGTGTGTGTGGGGGGGGGACTTGATGGAAGAATGCCACAACACCCCTGCAGATACATAAAAGCACCAAACTCTCTTCCGCAGCTGCCTAAAAGGCACTTACGGCCATGTCCAACTCCCCACTCACTCTGGGATCCAGCCATCATTTTCATTATCTTAATTCAGAGACAGATGAATTGTTTTATTCCGCTTTTATTCAGAGAGAGCCAAGGGTTAAATGGCAGAATCACTGCCTGCTTTTTTTTTTTAAAGCACCCAGAGAGATAGACATGCTGATAGTCCTAGAAGAAACTCTTTGTGATTTATTACGGCAGTAACAGTACCTGACACTTTTAACAGTGAACTAGCTTGTGCGTTTGAATTGTACTCTTCATAGGCATCATTTTAATGTACATGTTCATTGTATGCATGTTCTCTTACAATGTTCATGTGAAATCTCTTTCTATATGTAATTTTAGACTCTAAAAAAGTCATTCCATGATTTTAGTCATTGTTGGAAATGCATTACAGCCTACTTACTAGTTTTTTTTCTGCCATTTCTCCCAGAGGCCTTTGACAGTAATGCTCATTTCCAACCTGATTTGGCTTTCTCCTCTCATCTTTACGAATAGAGAGTGTGGTTCATTAGTGATTAATCTCTAACAAAATGGACAGTTTAATAATGCGCCTTTCCTAGCAAAGACCTTGCTCCTGTACAAATACCTTAAGGACACATCTAGCCAGTTTCTCTGTTCTCTCTTAATTTTTATTCTCTTAATGTGATTGGTTATGCTAGCCAGTAATGGTGGATTGGAAAAGAAAGCTAGTGGCCCATTAAAACTGAACCACAAAAAACTAAATTACAGCATCATAATTACTATTTAATGTGACTGGAGAGCACAGCAAACAACTCTCTTTTTCGACTCTTTTTTTCCACCTCAGTCTGTGTGACCTGTGTGAATATAGCCAATTGCAAAGTCCAATTGGATTATTTTTCTATTGCTGGATGCAATGGAATAGAATGAATGCAGTCTGTCTGCTATAAACCACATTATGTTCTTATAGTCTTGGTTACAGGTGCCACAAAATAAATGAAAGTTAAACTGCATGTGACTGCATGCTCATCAGGAGCTCCTGGAGCATGACAAAATGGGCCTTAGTTGTAGCCTAGGGTTGCGATTAGCGTTAGCCTAACTAGTTGACTGTTCACATGCAACCCTGCTCATCTCTGCTGTTCTCCAAAGCCCTCGGCTTTCATTCAAAGCCCATCATTCTCTTGTCTATTTCTCTCTATCTCTGTCATTCATTAGCAGGAAATAGTGTATTGTCCTTATATTACTGACATAAGCTATATTCTTTTAAGATTATTTCTATTGATATAAAGAGAGGATGCAATGGCAACATGGTCTTGTATTGGCCCAGGATAATATTTCAAAATGATGCAACTACAGTATTTATGAATCAAATTAGAGTTAGAAATCTTTGTTGGACCAACAGACAGACTTTCGGCAAGCTACTGTATGTATCCGCCATTTTGTGTACAGTACATGTGTTCATATTCTACAGCTGAGCAATGGAAATGCACAGAATCAACCAGAAAATAGCCCACACAATTGGGGAAATTACAAACTACATCTTTTGCCCTGTGATCACAACAATCTAGAGAAAGCCAAGCCAATCTACAGAGCACTTGAGATAGCCTTCATATCTAGTGATGTTCTAAAAGACACCCTAGAAGTACTAGAAATCATCTGCAAGATACAGTGTCAGATTTCTGATTTTATATTTTAAGAAGTGGTGTGTGTTTAGGGCGGTGGTTGGGAGGGGTGGGGGTGGGGAGGCGGGGGCGGTTAACACTTGTGTGGGGGACTGGCAGACATATTCTCATGCGTTAGCTCAGTAGAATGATTTATGAGTCAGGACGTCTTAATAAAGCTGCCAAAACAAAGCAGCCCGGCGGAGACAAATTAGCTTGGGGAGGGCGAAGGGAAAAAGGAGAGAGACCATCACCGTCAGACATCATTCAGACTAATCATCGCCCAGAGAGGACCATTAGCTTCAGGCAGTCCATGAATATCTCACTCAGACTTCTTTCCCGTTACACCAGGCTCCACAGCGTGTGGCTAAAGCCAGCGCACCAAAAAGCAGGCTAAATGAGAATTATGTCAATGTTCTTTGGTGCAGGGCTAATGCTGAGACAATGCAATAATCTCAGCGGGACAAGTTATGCATCAACTCACAGTATCAGTATTGAAAGTGTCCCAAGGCATATTGATTAATTTTACTTATCTTTTTTTTTTTTTTTGTGTGTGTGTGTGTGTGTGTGTGTGTGTGTGTGTGTGTGTGTGTGTGTGTGTGTGTGTTGTGGTATTTGAAGACTTTTCCAGGAAACACAGACGTGGACTCTGCGGTCCACCACAAGCTCCCCCACCCCATCAGAACTCGTTTCCTGAGGCTGGTGCCCCTGCAGGGAAACCCCAGAGGAGGAATGGGCCTGCGAGTAGAAGTGTATGGCTGCACTTATAGTGAGTAAACCCATCATCTTGAAATTGCGACCACACAACCACTAGCCCAACCCAGAAAATTGATCCTTGAAACATCATTATCTGCTATCTCTGTGTTTTGATAAAATGTTGTACCGTGTCATGCGGCATGATGATACTACAGGTTACAGTTTTGAAAATGACTACAAAAGTGTTAAGTAAACTTTGTGACACATTTAAAATATATAATTTTGTCCACATGCTAACATTTATTTTTTAAGATATTTTTTGGGCTTTTTGCCTTTAATCAGATAGGACAGTGTAGAGATGGACAGGAAGCAAGTGGGAGAGAGAGATGGGGTGGGATTGGGAAATGACCTCGGGTCAGAATCGAACCTGGGTCCCCGGAGTAATGGTCTGACGCTCTAGCCACTGAGCCACGGCGCCCCCATGCTAATATTTCTAATATGACTATCTGTGTCAGAATCTAAAATATTCTCCCTCATCTTTTCTGTAGAGTCAGATGTGGCTGACTTTGATGGGCGCAGTGCATTACTGTACCGGTTCAACCAGAAGTCGATGAGCACGGAGAAGGATGTGATTTCACTGCGGTTCAGGAGTCAGCAGGCAGATGGGGTGCTGGTCCACGGCGAGGGCCAGAAGGGGGATTGTATCACCCTGGAGCTCCAGCAAGCCAGACTCGTTCTGCAGCTAAACCTGGGTAAGAGTGTCATAGCACCTACCAAACACACAGAGGAAATGTTAGATGTCCTGGGCATAAACATGTACATGTATACATACTGTAACTCCAGCATTGAACTCAAAATGTAGTAATACCTCAGCAGAAGAACCATATTCAGTCAGGATTCCAAGGGGACTGATTTTGGTGTGACTTGGTGTGTCCTTCTGTTTGTTTGTCTGTGTGGAAAAAACAAACAAACTGCCAGACACATTTCCTGAAAAAAACTATGATCTCTGGATCAGAGATGTTAAGTAGTGGCATTGACTTTTGTATTGTACAGATTGTAAATGAAGATATTTGTATTGATTTTACAGAGCATCAATGTAATGTATACTTATTGTCTGTAACGTAACCCAAGTGATATACAGTATGTGAGTTGATTTATCCTTCATCCACACCTACTCAGTCTGCAATGCCATACTCTCAAGTAGACCACTTAGTTACACCTCCTAGGACATCATCTCATCTTGATCTCTGCACCAGAGGTTGTTAGATGACTCATGTAGGCAGTGCTGTATGTCAGCGTTCTCAGAGACATTTAATAAAAGGCGAGTGCACTTAGCACAGGTTAACTGCAGACATTCTTCATCCACCTCCTGCAGATGACTCTAAGGCCCACAAAGGCAGCACCCATTTGTCTGTGACCCTGGGAAGCCTGTTGGATGACCACCACTGGCACACTGTCCTGATTGAGCGCTTCAGCCGGCAGGTGAACTTCACCGTGGACCACCATACCCAGCACTTCCAAACACAGGGGGAGGAGTCGTCCCTGGAGCTGAACTATGAGGTGAATACCTTCAAAATGCCCGACATGATCCACCCAGGGCCGTCGCAACAAGGCAGGCAAACCAGGCAATTGCCTGGGGCCCCAGGCTGAAAGGGGCCCCCAAGATTGACTGTTTAATTTTAGTAGTTATGTTGGTGGTGTTTTTCAACAAAAATGACTTTAAACTGGAGTCAGACAACTGTACAATACAGATAATTATATTGATGATGTTTGAAAATTATAGCGATGTGGTTCATGTAAGTATTTACGTGGAGTGAAGGGCCCCCATGTCCTATTTGCTTGGGGCCCCCTAAGTACCTTGAAACGGCCCCCTCCTGTCATATTTTTTCAGATAACCACAGAACTTTATCCACAGATTTTTAAAGTTAATCAATTTTTAAATGTTAAAGAACATTACATGTTCAGATAGCTTTCTTGGTAATAATACGAGTAAAATAAAACAATTAAAGATTGTCATTTTCAAGAAGATTGCACATATTAGTTCAGAGATTGAATTGTATGAGAATACCACATCAAGAGTTCTCCTTACCCCACACATCCTTTTGAAATGTGAGGTACTTGTTCACATTTCACTGCCCTCTTAGGTTTTATGGGTTATTTATCAAGTCGGTTGTGAGCAATTGG
Organism: Sardinella longiceps; assembly: GCA_027497455.2. Lineage (NCBI taxonomy): Eukaryota > Metazoa > Chordata > Actinopteri > Clupeiformes > Clupeidae > Sardinella > Sardinella longiceps. The sequence continues at coordinate 15,428,204 of JAODXP020000031.1, forward strand.
TGATTTATTATGCATTAAACCCCCCTTTGCCAAACAACTTAAATATTAACAGTTCTTGTGGCTGGTTTCAACCTTGACAGAAAACGACTTTATGTATTATTAACCAGCAAATTGTCAGTTGGCAAAACGGGCACGTTCAAAGACAATACCTCTGAGAACGAGAAACAGCAAGGGCTCCATTTATTCATGAAGAAAGAAACTCCAAAGCTGCCACTTTTAATGTAAAAGAGGCCAGCTGTATAGTCATGCACTTTTAAATGACAGAAAATGTACAGTAAACTGCTTTACACATAGTTGACAGTAACAGTAACTAGTTTAGAAGGCCTTTGGTATGCAAACTGAACATGGTTGACGTTGCAGTTAATTCTAAAAAAAATATGTTTGTAAAAGTAACGTATTACGGTACATTTATGTGGGATTATGTAGGATTTGTCTCTCATGTGTTTATGTATTTTTGTGTTTATTTGTTCTTTGACCCAAAACAGAAAAGTAAACCCTTATTAAAATAAAAAATTCTAAAATTTAAAATGGCAAGATGATTAGTAACAGAAACATTAATCTAATCCACTATAATGACTAGAATATCATAAATAAATTCACAAAATGAGTTTAATCCTAACTTAGTGTATCAGCCATAATTATCCCCAAAAGAGGTGCTATACCCGACCCCGTATTGCAGATGCTAGGCGTGCTAGAAATGCCATTCATGTCAGGTGATTAATCAACTAAGTCAAAGTAATGAAAAAATCTCTTAGTGGATAGACATGGCAATAAAAGGTTGATGTTTGAGTGTGTGTATATGTAATGTACCTGTGCATTTTTCTCTCTCACATCATTCAAGCTCAGCTTTGGGGGAATTCCTCTACCTGGCAAGCCAGGAACTTTCCTGAAGGAGAACTTCCATGGCTGTATGGAGAACCTCTACTACAACGGAGTGAACATAATTGACCTGGCGAAGAGACGCAAGCCACAGATCTACAGTACGGTATGCACTCAAAAAGAGAAAAAAGATAGAAACTACTTTAAAAGTATGACTATGCTAAAAACATTGAGCTAACTTTATTTTCCCCTGCTGTGGTTTGTGTATAAATGGCCCTATCTTAGCAAGGAGAAATACCAGAGTAATTGACTTCATTACATTCTCCTACATACTGTAGCCTATGTCTCCCTCTTCCACTGCTTCCTTCATAGGACAAGCCAAAGCTGGTAGAGGAATGTTAAATTAAATCTAATTATATTGCACTACTACTTGCTAATAGACTCAGTGATTTACTGGTAAACTGTAAAACATCAAATTGTGTGTGTGTGTGTGTGTGTGTGTGTGTGTGTGTGTGTGTGTGTGTGTGTGTGTGTGTGTGTGTGTGTGTGTGTGTGTGTGTGTGCTTGAGTGAGCTGGAGCCTAGTGTGGTTTTTGATTGCTTATGTCAGATTTTAGTCCAATTAGCAACTAAAGCAGGCAGTGAAGCATACTGGCCTCATCGCATTTATTCCGCAATCGTGTTGAGAATGCACAAAAGTGGGCAAGAGAATCTCACACACACACACACACACACACACACACACACACACACACACACACACACACACACACACGGTCAGCATTGCCAACTAGATTAGCTTCCTCTCTCATCCCTGATAAACAGTTCCCTCTTCAGTAAAGCCTAACCCTGTTGCACTTCTCCTGCCAATCAGAATGTTTGGCACAACTGAAGTGGGACAATTAGTGAAAAGACAAGTCCCAGCACTACCTCTCTGAACCCCCAAACTTGCACCCTCAAAGAGAAATCTTAAGTTCTCATATTACAATTTTCATGATAAAAGCACAGTGCATGGGTTCTCTCTCTCTCTCTCTCTCTCTCTCTCTCTCTCTCTCTCTCTCTCTCTCTCTGAGAGAACATCATTAATGGCTTTTTCTGTGACCCTTTCTTCTTGTTCTTCTTCTAAAAAAAAAAAAAAGAAAAGAAAAACTTGCAGACACTGAGGTGTCTCTGCAGTTATGATCGGCTATGGAAAGAAATGGTGGCAGTGACTGACAAATGAAGTGAGGGGTAATGCGGAAATTGCACTTATTATTCTTTTTGATCATTGTAATCCAGTGAGTCTACACCTTCATGCAGTGACAAGCTGTCTTTGTGTCTGCCTCAATGCAATGTAATCATATGGGAGAGAATGTTCTTAAAAAAAAACTAAGTGAGACAAAACTGCAAGCAAGTGAAATGGCCAGCTGTCAGTCAAAATGGAGAGCTAAGTGAAAGGTACTCTTTTTCGTGAGCAGATCAGCAGATGTATTTTATGCAGGATCCTTTTTTTTATCCAGAAACAGCCAGTCTTGACAAGCACTTCTACCCTTTCATTTCCTCCCCCGGACCTTTTTAATATCGCTCCTATCCCCTTCCCATTTGCGCCTCTCCCCACAAGCATGCTTTCGGTCTTATCACCTGCTGTATCTTTCTCTCATGCACTCCAGGGGAACGTGACGTTCCATTGTTCCGAGTCTCAGCCGCAATCGGTGACGTTCCGCAGCTTGGACAGTTTCCTGGTCGTACCCGCCGACCTTGGGACAGAGAGCTTCTCCGCTCGGCTCCAGATCCGTACATGGAACCATGACGGGCTCATCGTCACCGCCCCGCTGGCATGGGAACCACGGCAACAGCTGCACCTACGGCTCGTCTTACAGCTCCAAGGGGGGCGAGCGCTCCTCTCCCTCGACAGCCTCTCCGACCCCCCCACACATCTCTACTCAGGTGAGACAGAAACACCTGCAATTAGAGTCATTATGGCCACACATTAGGTAAGACTTGGTCACACAAGCAACACTATAAACCCAAGTGTCCATATGGTATTATAAATGCACTCAAGCAAGATAATAGGCTATTCATAAAGCTTCATTATATGTGACAAGTTCACATAACTATACTTGAATAGTTATTATTTCACATATAAAATGTTGTAAAAGTTAAATCTCTATCATTACTGGATAATGTAAAAAATGTATTATTTATTTTATTTTATCCATGACAAGCATTTATAGAGTAATAAAACGACAGGTCCATTCCCTATGATGTAATCAGCACTCAAATACCACAGACATTATACTAGACTGGAAAGAGTGAAAGCCTTAATGCATCCACTAGTAATGGTTAGTTAATCCCCCTTGCTGACCGGGCATGTGCGGTGCTGACTGGGCGCGTGCGGTGTGTGATGTCTTCCAGAGCAGACTGTAAGTGACGGCCTGTGGCACTCTCTGAGAGTGGAGATGAAGGGGCGCCACGTCTCGCTGACCGTGGACAACCAGAGACCCGTCACGACTGAGGCCAAGCATCGGGTCAGCAGTGGGAAAAGGCCAGCCATTTTGCTCTTTGGAGGTAAGAGCGGTCTACACTATTTTGTATTTTGTACAAATATTGTGTCAGTGGCATGACATTTATGGAGCTGCCACTGGGAGTTAATGGAGTTAGTGTTAAAACTATTCTCGGCTTATTCCCCTGTGTTGCATGGTGGCTGTGATTAACTTCCAACCCCTTCAATCTGCTTTTACCTCTAAGCCCACTATTCCAAAGCCCGCCGTATTGAACTATCACCTGTGGATGCTTCTGGTTGGCCAAAAGTAATCATTTTACCCTTGTGTTGAGAATGCCTTTGTCAAATGAATAGACCCTCGATCACATTCTGACTAAGAAAATCCATAGTAATCTTACTGTGCTCCACAGTTCGAGACTAACCTGCACATACCCCGTTTTTTTGTGCTCAGAGTCAACATGTCAGTTTTCATAATACTTACATTCAAAAAGCCCTTCAGAGATTAATTTGCCGAATACCTACTCTGCGGAAAGTTGTTGGGAAGTCAAAATGCAATTACTGTTCAGGAAGACATGCGTTTCTCAATGTGCCATTTACTGTAATCTCTGGCCTGAACCCCTCAACACCCAAGTAAGGCTTTTAAATCCTCCAATTCAGATGGCTGCTTTAGGAGACAAGACAATTCAGCTAAGATGCTCTAAGCAGCTTTGCACACACTTCCAAGAAAATTTGATTTTTAGAGAGCCCCGACCATGTTTGTTTAATGATGTATTCTTTTTTTTTTTACCCCCTTCACTTCATGTATTCTAAGAGCGGAAAAAAAATCAGACAGAGCACCTTTTGTGTGTTTGTATTTGTGTTTGTGTTTGTGTCATTCAAGGCTGTGTCACGTCCTTACCGAACCTTGTCTGCGAGAGCGGCGCTTTGGGATTCCAGGGCTGCATGCGCCTCATGTTCGCAAACAATTACCCCGTCAACCTGCTCCACGTTCAGCAAAGGACTCTGGGAAACTACAGCCAGCTCGAGTTTGATGTTTGTGGGATACGAGACAGGTGAGGAATGTACAAGTTCTAGATACACGACAGGAAGTGTTTGTCATTGGGCTTCTCAGAAAGCTAGTAACTTTGCTCCAAGCCATCAAAACCCACCCGAGAAGAACCAAGGCAAATATTTGATTTGCTGTGGACAGAGTCATGGGAGTCTCAACTCTTGTTTGTGGTTGGATTGGGTGGCTTCAGTTCAGTTTAGGGATAAAACGTTGTAATCACCCCTGATCCACTGCAAAAATGCCTCACAGTTCATCATCCCAATACCAGCCAGATTTCTACAGCCGGAGTTGAGCAGAATCTGAATGCAATGCCAAATGATTTCTGTCTGAGCCTGTCTTTGTCTTTGTCTTTGTCTGTCTCTCAGGTGCACGCCCAACTACTGCCAACACGGAGGCCAGTGTTCCCAAAGCTGGAGCCAGTTCTACTGCAACTGCTCAGGAACAAGCTACACAGGAGCCACCTGCCACAACCGTCAGTTCACTCTCAGAATTACTACTTCAGCTCTCAGTGTACACTTAAACTGACAAAGTGTTTAGTGGTCTAAATCCCAATGTCGCCCCTTAGCCCTAAGAGTTCACTGGCATACATTGACTTTATGATGGGTTGATTAAGTATAGCTGATTGCTAGTAAAGTATTTCAGGGATAACTGCATAGGGTTAGAGAGGCTGTTAGATAGACTAGTTATTCTAAACTGTATTGGGTGTGTTATTATGCAAGCCATACCATGGGAAGCAGAAAATACAAGATATTGAATTTCTTCACATTTTGATGTTATCAATTAAATCTTATCTCAGAAACTTCAAAGCTCTATCAAAACAGAGAATACTTTCAGAGGACATTCATTCATTACAAAAGATGTTCTTTTCTCTTTTGTAATTTAGTGGATGGTATCCATCCGAAACATCAACCAAATCAGATCTCAAAAGCATACAATCCAAAAACGGAAACATCAAAAAATTCTTAATCGAATTGTTCCAAGCCTTAGCACCTCCATGTCCCCCGAGATGCAAACAGCTTTAAAGAGCGCTTTTCCCCACTTAAAGCGTTGCAGTAACTAAAACCGCCCAAACCATTTTTCGGTCGTCTTTCTTTCTTTTTTTTTTTTTTTTTTTTTTTTTTAAACGAAGGCAAGGCTGTGAACAGAGACGTGTTTAATCAAGAGATTACTTTAATCAATATGGGTGTTTGCCACCAATGTTCTTTCAGCTGCGTGAGCATGCTTGTTTTTCTCCTGGCAAAGCTGACGGTCCCAGACAGGCCCCCCATAAGGAGACCAGGATCGGCCACGGTCTGTCGGCGAGATGCATCACATTACAGGGCAAGAGGGAAGAGAAGGGGGAGGGGAAGGAGGAGGAGGAGGAGGAGGAGGAGGAGGAGGAAGCAGAGGCATAGACATTTTTTACTGCTTCCTCCCACAGTGCTGCCTCCCTTGCAGTAAAAAAAAAAAAAACTGGTAAAGTGAACACAGGAGGAAGGAAATTAGTAAAGGTCTCATCAGGAAGGAACGCGTGATACTTCCCTGAGAGGAGGATAGGAAAGAGGTGGATGAGAAAGAGGAGGATGCAGATAGGATGAAAAATCAATGGGGGTTTACTGCTTTTGAAATTAGCCCAGTGTTTTAGAAGGGGAGATATGAACAAAGAAGGACGCTCCCTGTTCGTGTCCACACCCACACACATCTACATACACACACGCACTCACACACATACACACACATACACACATACAGTATTTACACACACACACATACACACACACATATACACACACACACACACACACACACACACACACACACACACACACACACACACACATACACACACTCACACTCACTCCTGTGCTCCATGCCCAGTCATTACCCTGTGAGTGACTGCAGTACTTTCATATTGGTGTAATTTGGGCAGATGTGACCTTACGGTGACAGACAAGTGATCATAATCGTCATCCACTACTGGGGTGAATGTTTCTGATCAAGGGGGTGTCAAACGTCAAAAGAATGTCACATTTCTAACTGACTTTAGATCCTGTGCATGTCATGAAAAATTGACAGCTGAAAGAGAATAGGTGCACTGAGGCAAGGTAATGAGTTATGGTGCCGTTCCACAGCTCTGTATGAAGCGTCGTGCGAAGCCTTCCGTGACAAAGCCGATCCTTTGGGCATGTACACTCTCGACCTGGATGGCAGCGGACCTCTGGAGAGCACTCCAGTGACTTGTATCCAAACAGGTAACACACACACACACACACACACACACACACACACACACACACACACACACACACACACACACACACACACATATGAAAAAGTCACATGAACACACCTGGATGGCAGCGGACCTCTAGACAGTACACCAGTGACTTGTATCCAAACAGGTAACACACACACACACACACACACACACACACACACACAGATGCAGAAACAGGTTTACCAGTATAGTCACATGCACACACCTCACATAAATGGTCCTCCAAAGACACATTCAAATGGTCTTCACTAACACACATGCAGATATACATATCTCTAGCGATAAGAGATTTGACACGGTAATGCATTCAGGCCGGAGAGTGGAGACTGATAATTAAGCACTCCAGGCCTGCTGGCCACTCTGCTTTTAAAGTCATTGATCACCATCAGCAGGTTGACCCAGTGTGAACGGCAGGAAGGAGTCGTCAGCTATTGAAGAGACCACCGACAAACATCCACAGGAGCTTTAAAGGGACACCAGGCAGGACTACGGTTTTCTATCTCCGGAGCTCCACCTACAGTCGCCGAAATATTACAAAAAATACAACTGCGTTACACATTTGATGTGAACCAACAATTGATGTGAATTTATTTGCAAACCAAAGAGTACAAACCAGAGATGATAATTTTTGTGCGTTACGTTGTCTGACAAGCCGGTAATAAATGCAATTTCATTTATAAATACTTTCAGTTTCTATTTCGTGGACCCGACACTTGCCATTCTGCAAAGCGGGATTACCGCGAAACAAATGCTTGAGTCTGACGAGACAGCCATCGGTCACCCGTAATGAACCATTTAAAGTGACTTTGAGGCTGGTAAATTAACAGTAAAACGTTGCCTGGTGTCCCTTTAACACCACTAGGAGTTGTACTCTGAGGTCTGGTGCATAGACCTTGCAGTGCCATATGCAGCAGATGAATGACTGATTGTCAGATTGACATTGTTTAATCTCCATGCCAAACACAATCACAGGCCAAAAGGTTATATTGATAATATATTAACCTTTTTATACCATTATTATGAAATACTGATCGCTAGACCAGTAGTTAATAAAGCAGTCATTCGTTTAAAACAGTTTGTTTTATCCATTCAGTTTGTTTAATAATTGTTTGATGATATTTTGCCTTGAAGGGAGAGTCAAGCCAAGGGTAATGCCTCCAGACTAGCAAATCTCCGCATTGTGTGAGGTTAATGCTGGGAGATGCTCTAGGGAGAAGAGCTAACAATTTTGCAGCAATTAATCAGCCCGAAGCTCTGAGAAGTGGTGTCAGTGACTTCATTTAAAAATGGACTACATTACTGACTACACCAATGAGATCACACGCTGTACATTTTGAGTGCATTATGTTTTAGCCCCTCTGGGACACAACTTTTTTTCTATATTTCAATGCAGATTCAATTGAAATAAATTTGGTATTTGATATTCTGTGCCAGTCGACCCATCGGCCCTAACATACTCAGTGAAAAACCCTTAGTAAAATATTAGAAATTTCCTGCTCATACTAAGTTGGGCCCCCTTTTGTGAAAAGAGTTAAACTTTTGGGACTCATTCCGACGAATAGAGACAGCTTCTAAATACTGATGGCATGCAGTTTCAGTGCAGTGTTTAGGTCGGGAAATAAAGGACATGTCCAAACAGAGTACTGTTTTGTGCCAGGCTCTACCACCAAGCCAGACATGTTTGACCAAGGCTCACCCCAATTACCAGGCTGTTGACCATGCAAATTTCCCTGGGCTTGGCAAACAGGCAACTCCTCCCCTACACCCTACACCCCCACCCCCTTTTTTTTGGAGAATGGAGTGGGTACAGAGGGTTGGGGTGTTGATGGAAGGAGGTATGTAAATGGAGAGGGTGCATTTGCATGGAGAGAGATGGAGAGAGACAGAGAGAGAGAGAGAGAGAGAGAGAGAGAGAGAGAGAGAGAGAGAGAGAGAGAATGGAGGGGAAGCGGAACGGTAGGGCCTCATCATTCCTAAGCGCAGGCTGGGTGACCTTTTGTTCCTGAATTAATATTCATCAGGTATTTGCTTTTCACTCAATCACGCAGGTAATCTCCCAGCCGGATTCACACGCACACACTCTCACCGGGGGAGGGTCAGCCCAGCCACTTGAAAGCTGGAGCATCGTTTTTATTCCTGGCGTTCCCAAAAAGCAGATCGTTTTTGCCCTCTCATGTTTGTGCGTGTGTAGGTTTATGAGCAATGGTGTGTGTGTGTGTGTGTGTGTGTGTGTGTGTGTGTGTGTGTGTGTGTGTGTGTGTGTGTGTGTGTGTGTGTGTGTGTGAGTGTGTATGTGTGTGCAATGATGCAAGATTATATCCTATACTGTTATGTTGCATTTGTGTATGAATGTAGAGGACTTATTAAAGAGGTTTTCTTGATGTGTGCACTTGTTGGTACCACTGGTATTTTTGCACTTTGAGGATGGAATGAAAGGATGAAATAGAGTGGTTGACATTGAACTTTTGATGATTGGTTTCGACTATTTGGATCATTTAGAATCTCCCCTGGCTGCTTCAGAGCTATGGGCATTCACAATCATTTCCTTAAAACATCCCTAAAATTTTGTTTTAAAGAAATGTGCAATTCACTGAATAGTTATTGATTGTTTGTTATGTTCCAAATCAAGTACCATAGTGGAATACTGTTTCTGTAGTGTTTTATTGGCCATTTTGTAAATGCCATTGATTTCTGTCTGAAGACTTATTGCTTGGTGATATTACGCCGCCACCCATACCCATGCAAGTAAAGCCACATCGTCAGTATCAAGTGGTCTGGAGTGTGTAAGAATCGGGGGAAAAAAATAGTTCCAAAACGTACAACATGCTAAATAAAATGGGACAGAAACTGTATTTAGCAATATTTTACGATTTTATTTGTTTTGGGACATCAACGAATTAGAACAGACGAGTTGCACATACTTTAAAAAGCCCATTTTTCTCATAGATATGAACTACAATAAAATATCTTACTCTGCCTGTGTGTGTGTGTGTGTGTGTGTATGTGTGTGTGTGTGTGTGTGTGTGTGTGTGAGTGTGTGTGTGTGTGTGTGTGTGTGTGTGTGTGTGTGTGTGTGTGCTCATCTCTCTTATGTGTAGAGGACAAAGTGTGGACAGTTGTCAACCATGACCAAATGCAGCCTGTGCGAGTGCGGGGATCCACACTGGACAATCCTTACACCACCTCCCTAAACTACAGCCTCCCCCCAAGCCACCTACAGACTTTGGTCACCACCTCTCTGCATTGCCAACAGGAAGTCATTTACCAATGCAGGAAGTCCCGCCTATTCAACACATGGGGTAAGTCCTAATATCTGAAACCCAAATCCACAAAATCCATTTCAAATGCTAATACAGGGACCGATTATTCTGTGTGCCACAATCTGTTTACACAGTCTATGTCAGTACTCTCTCAGAACAAATTTTGAAATTCATGCTAAAAAAAAAAATTGGCATGTCTGAAATAACAGGTTGCTGAGAAATTGTTTGAATACACTACTCTGTTATTTGGGGACAAAGGATATGCACGTAATCGATTATGATAGAGTGTGTTTACCTGTCAGTGCCTGAGACACTGAAGGGCTGCATTGGGAACCTAGCGTTAATTATGGGGAGTCATCAGAGAGGAGTTAACAGCCTGTGTCCTCGATTCACCTGCATGGTACCTGGCTGAAGAGAACAGGAGGAAGAGTCCTGTGTAATCCCTGACTTGCAATGATCCTGCAGTCCTACACAACCTCACACACTCTCTCTCTCTCTCTCTCTCTCTCTCTCACACACACACACACACACACACACACACACACACACACACACACACACACACGCACACTCACCTGTCCATAAGAGCACATCACAGAAGCAACACCAGATCTGCGGACAGCCCCTCTGCCAAACAGGCTTTGAGTTGCCCACACTAAGCCCTGTAAAATATGATCAATCCCGCCAAAGCAAACATGTCCAGAATTGTTGGTACACAAAGCGAAGTGAACTGGATCACTGGACATCTTGTGTCAACAGATTGTCTCGGCAGGACGGGCGAGTTGGCAGCAGCTTGTATCCTGTTGAGCTGGCATAACAAATGCCCACTCATACTCTCATTCCCGGCACTTTCAGTACACACTCTTACACACACACTCACACACACACACACACACACACACACACACACACACACACACACACACACACACACACACCCTCACTAACCTGCGGACAACACACACACCTCAGACAACACTACCCAGAGCTACCACAGACCACCTGCTGCCAGGGGCGCGGTTCTGTGCCGGCCGATAGTGGGAGGGCTTTATGTCTGGCTAGAGTAACACTAGCGGCCATTTGTGTTTGTACACACACGTAGGGTACTCTCCACACACCCCTGGTGCTCATGGTTTTGGAACGCATTTTGGCTGTCCCAAACCATGACTTAGCATTACAGTGCTCAGATGACACAGGGTCTTTTAATTCATAGAGAAAGAGCGGCTTGTTGTCCAGTCTGTATCAGAGTGATTACATTGCCCCTTCAAAATGTGTTTGGCAGATGCAGGTGGCAGAAGACATGTTTTGAACAGATTGTTATTGCCATGGCCGGCTTTGTACCCTGTCTCTTAGAGAAACTTAGGTGACTGAAGGTCTGTACTGCAAGTTAATGTGCACGTCTGTGTGTTATTGTGAGTCTGTACAAGTTCACTCCCTTTCATATTGCTTGTTTATTTGTCTGTCTGTCTCACTCACATTAATATAAAAATAAATGCTCTTGTCTGGAAAGTTCTTGCCAAATAGTCTTTCATTATGATTTATGGCACAATCCATTTTTAAAAATGAATATAATCCCTGTTCTCTGAAGGAGAACATGAGATGCTCACCAAACAAAAGTCATTCTCAGATGAGGCCTTGAACATTTTTAAAAAAAAAGAACAATGCCAAAAATACACCCTGAAATCACATCACGCCCATACCCCAACAACTACACAAGCTCTCTTTCCAATATCACATCCAATATAAAATCATTCTACTTTCTACAAATGGCCTGATAATCTGTCCTCTTTCTATCCAACAATTCAGTACATGCTGTCCTACCCCCTGCTCTCCACTGATGCCCATCTATTATCCAGCCCCCCCTCCAGGCTTCATCCCACTTAGTGGAGTGGCTCCACTCTGTGTTTGGCCCTAAACTCTGGACTGCCCTTTCTCTTGGACTGCACAGTAATGTGCTAATTCATGCTGTCCACCTTCAAAGGTCTGCAGAAATTACTTGCACAGATCGAGGCTCTCCCTGAACTGATTTCCTCCATTTCTTTTTAATCCTTTTTTGTACCTAACTTCTTTAGATGACCCCGTGTTGTTCTTGAATTACTATTAGTAGTAGTAGTTTGCATGGCGAATGGCAAGCTAAAAATCATAAGTGATATTTAGTCTGGAGACCTACCTATTGTATTTCTCGTAGCAGAAGCATCGTTTACGATTGTCCAGAGCGTTTATTGGGGGCTACGAATGTCTATCATAGCGTCTGTGCATACCTCAGAGCCAATACCAGAGCCACCACGTGACGTAAAATGCAATCGAGGGCCGTACAGATCCCTTTTTGTTTTGTGATTGGATACCGAAAGCAGGCAAGAAAATCGGCCATGGTCACCATGCTGCTTTGCAGAGTGAAATGAAATAAGCGCACAAAGGAGCATGGGAACTCCCAGGCTAAGTAGTAGTAGTAGTGGCAGTAAAAGTATTACATGTGAATGTACAAGATATGGTTATTGTGTTTGTATACTGTGGTCTTGAGTTTTCAATTTGGCTACCTTAAAAGGAACATGTGAATACTAGAAAAGCACTCGGAGACGGAGAGCGCAGACCTCTGCCAAGGCAATGCAGTCACAGACACAACATAAATTCTGGATCACCGATCACCACCAAAATTAAATCAGTTGTTACTTGTCTCAATACACACATTGTCCGGAAATTTCATCCTATTCGGTTCAGTACTTTTTCAAATTATCTTGAACACAGACAGACAGACACACACACACACACACACACACACACACACACACACACACACAGACACCGTCGACAACATAACCTCCTTGGCAGAGGTGAAAATATGAATTATATGGGTAACACTTTGCGGTAAGGGTACATGAATCATCATGAATTCATGCATGATTTCATTCATGATTCATTCGTGATTCATGCATTACTTCATCTCTGAATATCTAATGACTCATCAGGTATTAACATGAATTCATTGTTTATCATTAATGGCTTCCTGCTGAAATAGCAGATGATCTTAAGCATTAATTACTCTGGGTACATCATCATGAGTCATGACTAATTACACATGATCATGATGTTTTTGTTCAAAAGAATTTGATATAATTTGATATAATAAAAGTACTTATTTAGCCTACTTTGGCCTAGTCATACGCCATACGTCAACTAAATTTTACCAATTTAACCATGTCAACACTTTAGCTTGAGGGGGCACAAACATGATGAATTCATCATGGTCATGCTAATAATCATGACTCATGATGATGTACCCAGAGTAACTAATACTTAAGATCATGTGCTACTTCAGCAGGAGGTCATTAATGACAAACAATGAATTCATGTTAATTCCTGATAACTCATTAGACTTTCAGAGATGAAGTAATGCATGAATCATGAATTTATCATGAATGATTTCATGCATGAATTCATGATAATTCATGTACCCTTACCGCAAAGTGTTACCAGTGTATTTGAAATTGATTTGCCATTACCTGATTTGAAAAATGAGAAAAGCTTTTAGCGCAGGAATCATTTTACAGCTTTACTTTCAGGTGTTTTGTAAAATGTCCATCACTCTGCATAGTTGGATAAATGTGGTGGTCGCTGGCTAAAATGTCTTTTTGTATAATTTGTTTCAATCTCTTTGTTTATGACAACCCCGCGCCGCCCCCCAACCGTGGACCGCCCATGACTTCTTAGTCATAATGGTGGTCCCTGGGACTGAACCAGTTAAAAACCCCTACACACTTCTTCACTTTACAGCAGCCCTGACAGAGGCATACTGCATACACCTATAGATCATTACATGACACCTCAGTACATACTTCCACCTCTTTTGTCTTTGTCCTCTTTCGTGATTGGCTGGATTTAGATGGCATGCCTCTCTCATGGTGGCTGGACCGTGATGGAGTGAAGAGGACATACTGGGGGGGCTTTCTCCCTGGGGTGCAGCAGTGCTCCTGCAGCCTGGAGGGGAACTGCATGGACATGAACTACTTCTGCAACTGTGATGCCGACCGTGATGCATGGTAAACCCCACGACCTCACATTTTCAAAACACAAAGCTGATTACTATTATGATATATGATTATTCCATGAATAAGAAATCTTCATACAAATCACTGGATCAATATTAACTTGATGAATATGTGTCTTAACTGACAATAATACTGATTATTATCTTACAAACAAAATGACTTGTAAAACAAGGTGATATTTATGGCACTTAGGTGCTAAAGAACATACAATAGCTCAATCATGAGTCACACAGTGACATAAGAGAAGGTCATCAAGTAACTTCAGTGCATTTCTTATCAGTCTCTTTCTGCAACTTTCTCATCACCAGGGTCAATGACACTGGCCTGTTGTCTTATAAGGACCATTTGCCACTAAGACAAATTGCCATTGGCGACACGAACAGGACTGGCTCTGAGGTGGTGTTCCAAATTGGATCACTGCGTTGCTTTGGCAACAGTATGTTTTATTTTTATCAACTTCAACCGACATAGAAAAAAAAGTAACATCCATTTATTACTTTGACTAAATTAAAGGATTGCTTAACTAATATATTGATCTATCCTATTATGTCACTTAGGATTCCTGTGGAACGCTGCGTCCTTCTACCAGGAAACATCCTACCTTCATTTCCCTCCAATCCAAGCAGAACTAACCCTTGACATCTCCCTCTACTTCAAGACCAGCACCCTTTCGGGTGTCTTCCTGGAGAATCTCGGGGTCCAGTGCTTCATCAGGTTGGAGCTGAGCTGTAAGTCAGTGGACTGCACCACAGGGGGTCTGTTTAGAAAGCAAACAGAAATGCACAGACAGTGGGTATGGATGTGAACATCGACGGAAAAGTGGCATAAAGTAAATGGAGCAAGGCACTCACATCAATGGAGCATTCACTTTGCCAACACTTTATAGGCTTGTATTGAAGTGCTTCATTAGCCTTGTGGCAAGAAATGCGTTATTTTAGTTATTTGAATAAGAAATCTTCACATGGACACAAATCAATCTCCTAATGTGAATAAAAAAACAGATTTCGTTGAGAGGGCCTCTCTAAAATGTGAAAGCCCCAAGAAAATGCACTGCAAGAGTTAATATAGGAGAGAACATGAGAGTGCATTAGAGTGAACAGAATGAAATTGAGAATGTTTAAAAAAAAAAAAAAAATGAAAGGATATTGAAGAGTGTGGGAGTGAATGTTGTGTTCCACACAAGTGATATATCTTGCATAAATGGTCTAATAGTTAGGCTATTTACAGTATATTACATTGACTAGATGTCTTATGATTACGTGAGTTGTTGACAGTCTGTGGTAGAAACTCACTGCATTTATGAGTCAGTGCAACTGTTCAGTTGAAGTTGCATCCTGCCCGATTTAAAACTGCAGCTCACATAACCAAGTGGGATGAACACCCCTGATGGTAGTTGCACATACAAGCACATCCCTTGGGGATTTGGGATGGATGTTTTCCTAAAGTAGGCCTATATACACTGAGCAGCAATCAACAAGCTGCTGGTGGCCATCACTGTAATATCCTCCAAACAAGACGTCACAATAACAGCTTCTTTCCTAATGTTTAAGTAGTGTTTGTCTAATAGGTGACTTCACTGCAATACTCGCATTTGCCGTTAAAGGTTACATTGACACTTCTCTATTCTTTATCCCTCTCTCCTCTATCTCTTCTTCCCTTTTCTTCTTCCTATTTTCATCCACCCATCCATAGCTCCGTCCTCTGTGACGTTCACCTTTGACCTTGGTAACGGCCCTGTCCAGCTTACTGTCAGCTCCCCTATCGCCCTCAACGACCGACAATGGCACCAGGTGCGTGCAGAGCGCAATGTGAAGGGGGCTTGGCTGCAGGTGGACCAGCTCCCCCCTCGTCACGTCGATGCACCCCCCGAGGGACACCTGCTCCTACAACTCAGTGGACAACTGTTTGTAGGTAAAGAACCACCTCTCTCTCTCTCTCTCTCTCTCTCTCTCTCTCTCTCTCTCTCGCTCTCTGTCTTAGGAAAAGATATGGGAGACTGATTAGAACCCTCAAAGGAAAAGATGTAGGCTATCAGAATACAGTGATGCACAATGCACAGAACACAGAACCGATACAATGTCCAGTTGCTCGGGTTTTAATCGAAAACTTATTTGTGTGTGTGTGTGTGTGTGTGTGTGTGTGTGTGTGTGTGTGTGTGTGTGTGTGTGTGTGTGTGTGTTTAGTTTACTTTTCTGTTGCCTATCACATTTGGTATGTTGGTATGTGTTTGTATTAAATTGGAATTTTTTATAATTTTGGTTTGATGACAGAACAATATCTGAATCAGCAACACCTCTCACCCTCTCTGGTTTCAAGAATTGTTTAGAACCCTCCAGCATTCCTTTGCTCATGTTCTCTTTCAAGGTATCCTTGAAATGAAAGACAAGGGACGGTTATTTCTTCCCAGCCTCTGGTAATTCTGTTCTTGTGAGATTGCCTTCGATGTCTCTTGGCTTTGGAGCAGTGTTCTAACTGGAAGAAACTAAAGTTATCTCAGGCTAGACAAAGCCCTCTGGCAAAGGTCTTCTGCATCCCCCTGCATGAAGAGGCACCGTTCCAAGTGGAGCAGTCCACATCTCCGCCAGGAAGCTGTCAGTAGCTGTGTTTACAGCACAAGTAGTGGATGTGTTGACCACAGGCAGGCTAGACTGCCAGGACAGCGTCTGCCGTCGGGTGGAACACATACCCACTACAGACCAACAATAGAAGTTTGCTTACTGTAGGCATCATGACAATGAGGAATTGTCAGGCCCTAGGACACTGCTTAAACAGCAAGGCAACAATGAACAAGCCATCATCGAAAATGTCAATGTTATTAGACTAATTCACATTCACTCAGACTAAGCTAAAGGCAATATGGACTCCGTTGTGTTCTGAGAGACAGAGGCTGCCTTTAAAACAGTCCATGGATATTTGCTCTGTCCATGATTATAACAAGGTGAATATGCAACTAGTCTAAAATATAATGTATGTAAAATAATCTGTGGTTGAAAGTTACTGTAGTTTACCTTGTGAGAAAACGAGAATAGTATACATGGGATGTAAGTCTGAGATTGGTGCTCAAGCACAGTTTTGAATTTTCAGAGCTTATTTTGGAAAAAAAAAAAAAAAGTGTGGTGGAGCAAATCGCCAAAGAAGCCATCCGTGCACTGGAGTTTCCCAGCAAAAGCAATTGAAGTTACAGTGATAGAAATTCAGTTGCTTTCTAGGCTCAGTGTGGGGGGAATGAGAAGAGCTCAGGAGATTGGAGGAACTGTGAGCATGCTCTCTCTCACACACACACATATACACACACACACACACACACACGCACACACACACACACACACGTTAGAGCTTTGTGTCAGATAGGAAAGTGCACAGACGTGAGCTGAGGGATTCACACCATCTGAATCTAAGTGTACGCTCAACTCAAAAAAAAAAACTCTTTGTTGATCGTGCCGAAGCCTTGGAGATCAGACTGTGCAGGGGAAATAATCGGTACTCACCCTGTGAAGTTTCTGAAATGATTCAACTGTTGTCTGTGATAAAGAAATGTGGACACGACTGAAGCGCTGAATCGCACCAAACAACACCTGCAGCAGGGCTGGATGTTCTCTCGGAGAGCGTCTGGTCATGCCTGTTAAAATCTATTCACTTTGATGGGAAGATGAAGTTGAACCCTTGAACTCAAAAGTGTGTGTTGTGTTTGTGCGCATGGGATATCAGCAGTCTCTATGGAAGGTTCTGGAGTTGAAAAAGCTAAGAGTATGTACTAGCTACTGAACAGACAGCTTAGGGGCTGTGAGGAGGAATAAAGAAAGTGGAGAGTAGAAATTCTGTAGTAGATTTAATTCTTTGTCCTTTCATTGACATATTTTCCCTACTGGCAGAAGTATGAGAAAGAACGAAAAATATAGTTACATTTTCATTGGCACTTGCTGCTCATACAATTAGTGTGGTGGATGGGGTTTTGGTCTATTGATATTTGGCATGGTCTGATCAGCTGGAGGCCTACGAAGTTTTCTCTAAGGACAAAGTTTTCTCTTGGATATGTTTTTGGTGAATGCAAAAGGTTCTCTTTGATTTGGTTGCCTTTTGGTACACTTCTACTAACTCTTCCACACCGTTTTTTTTACAAGGGAGTACAGTTTTAAAATACATAAAACAAAATAGAAATCTCTGAAAAGCAAACTTAAAAACCCTGATAAAATGTAATTACAGTTTTAAATGTTTGACTCAATACTTCAGCTCTTCTTCCCTCTTGTGAACAGGTGGGACCGCCTCACGACAAGGGGGCTTTCAGGGTTGCCTGCGGGCCTTGACCTTTAACGGTGTGGCCCTTGACCTTGAGGAGCGGGCCAAAACCACACCGGGGGTGTCTCCCAGCTGCCCGGGGCACTGCAATGGAGACAGCATCTGCCACCATGGAGGAAGGTGTGTGGAGCAGAGGAACGGCTACGTGTGTGATTGTTCACAGACAGCCTTTGGGGGGCCTCATTGCAACACAGGTGAATCTGTGTGTGTGTGTGTGTGTGTGTGTGTGTGTGTGTGTGTGTGTGTGTGTGTGTGTGTGTGTGCGTCTCTTTACACATTTACTGTACATGTGTAACAGTAACCAATCATATGTACACAAAGTGCTATTTCGCTACTTTTAGATACTTTTAATGTTGTAAGTGAAGGAGTAACATTCTTATGCTGAGATTGTAAGAAGGTGCAGGGAGCTGTATGTAACTAGTGCCTTGACTTTGGAGAAGCAGTTTTGTTTGAAGCTACAAGCTGTTCTGCTAGAAACAACATTAGCATTTGGAATTTGTACTTACTACATGAGTTTTTGTGTGGCTATATGCCTGCATACACTTGAATAACATATGAATAATATATCACGGATAAGCAGAAGACTCTGCAGGAGGCATAATAGTGTATGCAAAAACTGCAAAATATTTGAAGGATGCTTGCCAAAACTGTTGTGATGATCAATCTGCATACCCCCAAAAAATGGCAGCAAATATATAAATAAATCAAATCAAGATGGTTTGACAGTGAACTCCCCACTCGACAAAGAGGCTTCAAGTGCGCCGAGATGTTTTTTTTTTTTGTATTTTTTCTTTTCTTTGCTTTTCCTTGAGTGTCTGCATAGATATGGTAATCCATAAGAACAAGGGTGTGCAGTAGAATTCCTCATTGCTAAATGTGTCTGTGCTCTTGTGATGCGAAGCGCTGCCTCCGTCTGCCAAACCGAATTTCATTAGCGTGGGTGTTCTGACTCAGGCCCTCCCCCATGGCTGTCAATCTAACAAGGCAAGCATTAGCCGGGCCTTGAATGTGATTTAGAAGGAGTTCTTGGAAACTGTGCACTGCACAGTGCACACACACACAAAAATACACTCATGCCTCACACATCCACAATACACAGATGCAGAAATACACTCACACACAAAAACACGCGCACACACACACACACACACACACCAACACTCATTCCCCCAACGAAATAAAACTTTAGATGCGGGAGGGGAAGAACAAAGACAAAGTAGCTTTAATGTCCTGGAGATTGAGCTGTAAGTTGATTCCACATTGAGTGAGAGATGATTTAGAGTCTGGCAGTGAAATGCTAATGCCCTCTTCGCAGGGAATGATTAAAAGTGGGGAGGGGGGGGGGTGGGTTTGACGTCTCTGCTGGTTTGAGTGCCGGCCCGCCTGCATTTGCATAGATATATCTTTTTTTCTGTTGTTCTTGCAGCCTCATAATTTCCTTCCTCTCCAATCAACCCCACCCCACCCCCACCCCCCTGCAGTGATGGCAGCATCATTTGATAGTGGGTCCTCACTCACCTACACCTCCCAGGAGACGCTGTCAGGGATCCGGGACAGGGACTCGAAGCCATCAGCCAGTAAGGAGGACACTGGGAGCCTGGGTCAGTCTTCGGACACGGTGACACTGGGCTTCCAGACCAAACGTACGCCTGCTCTGCTCCTCCTGGCCCAGGGACTCGGAGACCGCTATGTGGCCATCTTCCTTACAAGGGCCGGTACTGAAACCACCACACATACAACTCATTTATTAGGAAATATAAAGACAAGCTTTAAGTTCAAGGTTTGTTTTGGATTCCCACAACAGTTATTTGCATTGTAAATTCACAGTCCTTTGGAGAGGCCTAGATGGAAAATCTAATCAAGTTTACAAATTTTATTAATTTTCAAATCCTCTCTCTCTCTCTATCACTCTCTCTCTCTCTCTCTCTCACTCACACACACTCACACACACACTCACACACACACACACACACACACACACACACACACACACACACACACTGCACACACTGCACACAGTTAGTTACTTAGTAAGTACACTTTTAGAAAAGTGCCAGGAAGTCAAATCACTTTTTCCCTTTTCCAGGTGAAATGTCAACAGAGCAAAACATGTTCAATTCCATCGAAGGAAATAATTTACCACTTCAGTGCAACAGTTTTCTGCAGTGTCCTAAGAGAGTGAACTCTAAAGTACCGTTTTGGTCCCCTTAGGAAGTATGCAGATCAAGTATCGTCTAGACGAGGATAAGGAGCCAGACTCACTGAGCCCCAGGTCTCCAAATTTATCTGACGGCCAGCTACACTGGCTCCGACTGAGTCGTGAAGGAGAAGACGTGTATGTTCAAGTAAGTTCACTTTTTCAAAAATGTTTAATTTTTTATTTTTTTAATGACCCCAAACTAGGAAAATATGATGCTGCCAACAAAATGACTGTAACCCACTCACCCTGAGATTAGTGTGAGCTATTAAATCTTTAACTGACTCAAACATGTGTGAGGGATCTTCATACACACATCCTTGCAAGCCTATGCTGGTGGGGACTTATTAGTCAGTCAGCCAAAGCTTAACTGCCTGTGGCCCTCGTGGGGAAACTCTCCTTTCAGATAGATGATGGGCTGAAACAAATCTTCACACTGGCATCTGGGTCTGCGCTGAACCCTTTGAGGAGTGTGACACTTGGCAAACTCTCAGGTGAGTGTGTGTGTGTGTGTGTGTGTGTGTGTGTGTGTGTGTGTGTGTGTGTGTGTGTGTGTGTGTGTGTGTGTGTGTGTGTGTGTGTGTACCTGTGGCTGAGAGAGATAGTCAGGCATCAGACAGCTGTTGCCTCTATCCCTGCACCTGTTGCCAGTACTCTTCTCCTTACTTCAACTCATCACCCAGGATTCACATCTGTCAGATCCCTCAAAATAGGGTCTCTCTCTCTCTCTCTCTCTCTCTCTCTCTCTGGCAACATAAATCTCCATGAATTTTAATGAAGAACCAACATCTCAGCACTCAGCTCTCCTTCTTCCTCCACTCCCTGTTTCCTTAATATGAACGAGGACGTTTTCCATATCCCCCCACTTAAAGGAGATAGCAAGCGTGTTTGGGCTCGTAGAATATCGGAGAGCATTCTCTCTCAAGTGCCTGTAGAACAGCAGAAGGGGTTGAGTGAAGGATAAATTGATTCGCCAAACCGTTGCCTTGGAGACCCCTTTTTGCCTCTAATCTCGAGACTGATGGGATTGCATTCCGTGGCGAGGGACTCAAGCAAATGTTTCAGATAAATGAACAATAAAGCCTTCAGCAGAACACTCCTCACAAGCTCGTCATAAAGCACCACAGGTGAACGAAAGCAGCAGGGGGAGAAAAACACATTGATTTTGTCTCTTCTGGTTCCCACGTATCTGCTGCCTATATGAAATTAGAAATGATTTAACAATGAGTTCACCCTCTCTCAAGACATTAGTCCATGTCAGAAGCACAGACAATACATCTCTTACATGCTTTGAATGGAACTTTAGTTTGTCTAATGTCTTTATGTGCTGACAATTGCATTTGTTCATGAAATTGGACCCAAGCACTAAAGAAATAATCTAAGTAGTTATGCTCTTAAAAAATGGTTTTAAAGGGCAAAACTGGAGTAGGACAAACAGCATGATGTCATGTCTTGTTCCTCTGTGTCTACTACAGGAAGTGACATCATGGATGACGAGGTGGTCGAAGCAGGATTAAGTGGTTTTTCTGGCTGTCTGTCCTCGGTCCAATTCAATCAAGTGGCTCCCTTGAAGGAGGGTCTTGGTCACAGGAACCCACTGGTCAGCATCAGTGGCCGTCTCTCGGAGTCCAGCTGCATCTCCCCATCCAGTCCAAACACTCTGGCCACAACACACTCACTCGCAGGTCAGGAGCCGAGTGCCACTGACAAAAAAGAAAAGCAAATACAGAAAAACAGAAATATTTTATGACTTGTGGAAAGGGGCTATGTGAGTGTGTGTGTGTGTGTGTGTGTGTGTGTGTGTGTGTGTGTGTGTGTGTGTGTGTGTGTGTGTGTGTGTGTTAAAGCACTATTCTCTCCCAAGGCAAGACACTTTATTCTACTGCCATTGCCCATGTCTGTAATTTTTCTCCGAAAATAGAGGTTAGTCTTTGAGGATAGCCTATTTTAACCCATTTATTGTGTTTATAGTATGGAGGAATGGTATTACATATTTGACTGTTGTACAGGGATGTTACCTGGTTTTGTATGTACAGCAGAGATCCAATCAAACGTGACAAGTGAAAGTATTTACGGGAGGAAACAGATCCCATAGATCATCTAGATTGTCTTCGGTATATTGTCCTCAGCTCAGTAGACTTTCATTGTGAGGGGCTCACAGCTTGACAAATGACTGAAATTGTGAGAAAAGTGCGAAAAAGAATAATAATAAGAAAACAAAACATACAAATAAGGCGATGTGCCCACAGGCTCAACAGCACACATCCTCTCTGCCTCATGACAGCAGTGTTCTAACCCACCTTCCAGAGCACCTGCAGAGGCCATTTGTGTTCCAGTCTCTGCACTAATGCAGTCCTCCACACCCACATGTAGTTCACATTTTCTTTTTCATTTCATGGTCGTCACATATTGTAGCTTTTCATCCAGTTCTAACTTGTTGAGAAAACTCCAAAAGTTAACTTTTCTATTTTCACTTTCAAACTGTCAGACGGATTGTACTGTGCATATAGGCTATTGTATTCATGCTTATAGCAGACACATACAGTGCACTTTGAGCCAAAAAAGTTCATGAGCTCTGGAGAAGACATCATGAACATACTGACAAGCCATTGCTGTTCTGCCATTGCAGAGTGATTATTGTGTTGTTGAAAGTATCCAACACGCTCCCTATCCCTGTCAGATATGATGTGAGAAACCTTCATTTTTTCCTCATTATATCTGGTTACTGTTCGGTGATTTGCAAGTCTAATAGCATGATATGGACAATGGTTCTTAAGTCAAGCTAATTTGAATGGTTTGATATGCATTTGTATTTATACTATTTGTACTCTGTTTTGATGATTGGTGATAATTGTGACATTGGGAATCGTTCATGCAGGCTAATTAGAATGTCTATTTGCATTTTGTTTTTATTCACGTTTTTTCCATTGTGTCCATTTTTGTTCTCATTTGTCCTCAGATCAGGCAAAGAAGGGAGGCCGCGGCAAAGAGCAGCTGAGAGAGATGGAGCAGCACCATGAGTCAGCAGTCATTGGAGGTACAGGAGGCCATAATATTAACTCCATGCTCCTCCTCACGATCATGACCTACACACACCTCAGCAAACCACTCCAATTTTACCTGCCTCTTATGCTCCCTCTAATTTTGGGACAAAGCAGGGTTGAAAATATTGATTTTAAAGTGCTTCAAAAGAGGTATCATTATTCTGAGTCCCACTTACGCTGCAATCGGATCATTTGCCAACTCTGCAGTCTGGTGGTGATGATGGATTTGCTCAGGGGCTCTTTTGTTTTTCACAGGTGTGGTGGCTGCAGTGGTGTTCACCACTCTCTGCGCCATGGGGGTAATCATCCGCTTCTTGTACCAGCACCAGAGACCTCCGCCTCCACCTGTCATGGCTGAGAAGAAGGAGCACCGCAGCAGCCTGGAACCCCCTCCTCCTCCGCACCCGTACCGGACTGAACCAGACCTGCATAAGCCCGCTAGAGACCACAAGGAGTATTTCATCTGAACATGTCGGAGGTTTTTGCTGTCAGAGCAAAACTAATTGTTCTGGATGAAGCAAAAAAAAAGTGTTTGCCACTCATAAAAATGCCACCCAAAAGCCTTCTAACTTCTTCTTTTCTGCTGTCGTCGTTGAGGGCTGGCCCAGGAAAAGGGCGTGGCACTACCTGAGAATGGGAGGGTCTCTCCCCATGGAAATTATGGATACTGTCCAGTGGCATTGTGGGATGTGGAGTCCTTTTTGAATCTGTTACTATCTAACTTACTCATGAGCAAATCATTGAACATGCCAGTACAAATGTACAGGTATTTCATCCACCAAGCTGCATCTTCAGAGTGAAACAGTGTTTGGTGTCCAGTCATGGACATAAACTATTCAATCATTCA
This sequence comes from Sardinella longiceps, assembly GCA_027497455.2. Taxonomy (NCBI): domain Eukaryota; kingdom Metazoa; phylum Chordata; class Actinopteri; order Clupeiformes; family Clupeidae; genus Sardinella; species Sardinella longiceps. The sequence goes on from JAODXP020000031.1 coordinate 15,452,499, forward strand.
GTCGCTTGTTGTGGTTTTTGTACGTTGGAGCAAAGCTTGTAAAGAATGTCAAAGACTTACAGCTTCTAAGAGATCAGAAGACTTATAGGTACTTCAAATCCCATGGAAGAAGATGAAGTGCTGAACTGAACTCGAACTAACTTGAAACAACCTTGGGATTCAAGCACCCTGCAGTGTGTGTGAGAGAGAGAGTGCGAGAGAATATACAAATACAAGAGTATGACTATGAGTGTATTGACCACATAATTAAAATGAGTTCACAAAATGGCACATCCCTGCAATCTCTTATAATCAGATGTCATCTATATTTGGTTATAGATGACAATCATGTTATTTATATCAACATGCAGTGGGGGTGTAGTCATATTCAAAGCATTGTTATTACTTTTCTAGATTGCTGGCCTGGAGTAGTAAAAAAAAAAAAAAAAAAAAAAGCAAAGACCCCTGTACAGTGGCTCCTCATGTTAGCCCTGCAGCATTGCAATGTGACCTTTGACCTTCTCCTTCAGGTGCATGGTTAACCTTACAAACCAGGCCAAGCAAACCTGTGCCTGGGCCTGGTGTCCTCTTCTTCAAGTGCATTAAGAGTCTGAGGAAACGGCTCTGGAACAAAACAACCCACCTCTTTATTTGTAACTCATATGGACATTGATTTTCTTTCTTTCTTTCTTTACTCATTTTTCTTTTCTTTGTACGTGTGCGTTTGGTTTTGATCAGAGTTGTTTTTATGGCTACTATTGTAAATGTTTAATGTAAATAGATTTCATAAATATATTTAATAAATGAAGCTTTTCTACAGCTTTATGTGCATAATGCATAAGGTGCATAGTGTTTTTAATGTCCTTTATTACAATGACCACTTCTAGTGCAGGTGGGGTAACTTGTCCAGTGAGGTGGGTGAAAAGAGAGAGTGCACTTCCTAGGATCAGTTGGTGCCAGGACACAGTGAATGGACTGTATTTATATAGCGCTTTTCTACTCCTACGAGCACTCAAAGCGCTTTACAATGTATACCTCACATTCACCCATTCACACACCAGTGGCAGAGGAAACCATGCAAGGCACCAACCTGCTCACCGGGAGCAATCTGGGGTAAGGCATCTTGCTCAAGGACACCTCAATGGGGTCAGGTGGAGTGAGGCTCGAACCTGCAACCCTCCGGTTACCGAACGGCACCTCTACCAACTGCAAGGATGCCTCATGTTTTGCACTCTGACTGCTCGAATGAAACCACAATTACAACTAAATGGTTGTGTTATGTTGGTCCTAAAGTAGAAAATTGCTTTCTATGTCAGTCAGTTTTTTTTCTAATGTTTACTTTGTAGCACTATCACATCAATAAGGTGAGCTTTGAATTCAATCTTTCGATTGAAAATGGTTTTGCGATTCAACTGGCAGTGCAAAGGGCATGTCTTTGCACTGACATCAATTTAAAGTTAAAAAGCATGTTACACTAGATTCTGTAGGCTGCATCTAAAGCCAGTACACCATCTTTAGGTAAATGTTCATGAAAGGAGACAAACAGTGATTGTGGATGCCAGTGCCAGAGAGTGTTTCTATGGAAACGCAAAAATTCCTAGAAGTCTAGGGCAATTTAGACTAATAAGTCAAAATTGGAAGGAATCTGCATACAACAGGGCCCAGTTTTTTCAAAACAGTACTCTTCGGACACATTAAGTCATAAGTCATAAGTCAGTTTATTTATATAGCACATTTAAAAACAACAGAAGTTGAAACCAAAGTGCATTAAGTACAGTACAATAAACACAAGTAGTAGATCAAAAAAGGCATAATGGCGTGATGGGTCGTTGGGGTCTGGGCTAATATAACCAGTAGAGGAGTCCAGTTCAATCTACATTACAGTATGTATGTGTGGAGGTGACAAGGGTATAGAACAGAGTCCAGTACAAGTTCAAGCACACAGGTCAATCTCCCTATTGACCTATATTTATTGGTGGCGTTATACGTATATTTGAATGGCCCTACGTACAAAAGACTTTTTCAGTCTCTCTAGGGGGCATGTCAGATCAGGAGTCTGTTACTGAAAGTGCTCCCTTGCTTGTGAAATGTGATGTGTACGGGGCAAAGGTCATTGTCCATAATAGATAGCATTCTGCTTATAGTATCTGCTACTACAGTCAGTGTGTCCAGTTCTATGCCAACGGCACACCTCAAACGTCTGTCCAGACGTCTAGCATCTCTCTTTCTAGCATTGCCTGCCCAGTACACCAAAACAAAAGAGGATAATGGCCATAATAGACTGGAGGAGGAGTTGATTGCAGACATTGAAGGACCTCAGTTTCTTCAGGATAGAGCCTGCTCTGTCCCTTCGAGACCATCAATGTCAGCAGACCAGTCCAGATTTTTGTCAATATGAAATTCAATGTAATTGTTTGTGCTGACAGTCTCTACATCCACCCCATCAATGGAGACAGGCAGAACAGGAGTGGCTGACCTGAAGTCCACCACCATTTCTTGTTTTCTTTTTGTAATGTTCAGCTGAAGGTGGTTTATTCAGCCTCTACCCACATAGTCCTCCACAGGACTTCTGTACTCCTCCTCCTGGCCATTTCTAACCATTCTGCACTCCTCTAGGAGGAAGATTGAGGAGCACGCTTCATTTTCTTCCGATAGCAGCCCACACCATGTGGTCCCATATTAAGTTGTGCTATGCAGCACCATCTTGCCTTTTGCAGTGTAAAACGACTGCAGGCACTGAACGCAAGGACATGACAGCAGGCATTTTCAGTCATATAGACAGTCAACAACCAACAACACCACCAAGGCATGCATCCTAGCGACTTAAGCAATTTATATTGTGTGCATGTGTGTGCGTGCATGCATGTGTTTGTGTGTGTGAGAGAGAGACAGAGAGAGAGAGAGAGAAGTTGACATTTTTTATGGCATTAAGCATCTTTATGTCTGAATCGGACAAAATCGTTTAATGTCTGGATTAGCCATGTTTGTGACATTACGAGGATTATTACGGCAGATCAGTGCCACATTTATCAGCTTAAACGCAGCAGTGAAATCATTACCAAAAGTAGCAATCTTAGGCAGCTGTTATGTAAAGAGCCCAAGAGCCCTAAGATTTAACAAACTGGCTGGATAAATAAATCGGAGTGGTCATAGAGTTCTGCTCTGCTACCTTCACTATTACTTTTAATGAGACACTGAAATGTCTTCTTAACATGGTTGTCTCATCCTTGGCCTCACTGCTATGTTTATACTCTGCGTCTTTGGAGAAAGTTTGTTTTTTTTTACTCACGGAGAAAAAAGTTTCTCTCCTATTTAAAATTCTCTTCTTTCCTCTGTGACATAATCATAATTGACAAATGATAAATGTGTGTAAGTGTGTGTGTGTGTGTGTGTGTGTGTGTGTGTGTGTGTGTGTGTGTGTGCGTGTGCGTGCGTGTAAATGTGTGCATTAAATTAAGCATAGCTCTGTGCATGTTTACTAAACATCTCTGAGGGTTTCCATGCAAGTTAATCAAGCTGAAAGCCAACGCCCTGCATATATTCTCAGTTGCATCAGTTCCACTGATTGTTTTCCCAATGTCATCTGCCTTCCACTTCAAACTCACGCCAGACATGAACACAAGTTTAAACATAGTGTGTATATACTTTTTTTTCTTTTTTTAACTGCACCTGTTACGAAAATGTTGTTTTAGAAAGCAATTGTTATTGCTCACCCTACCATTGTGTAAGATTTGCAGTCCTAAAATGTCTTTCGGAAATAGGAAGGAATGGAAAAGTAGGTGTCATTTTATACCTGAAACCTTGAATTGTGAACCATGAAGTTGAAATGAGTTGCGTCAAGAGAGAATGAAAGGCACCACAGCACCATCTCATCACCAGCTAGTCCATCTGCCGCCTCCTGCCGACACCAATTTCAAAGAGGGAGGGAAATTCTGAAAAGGAGGGGAAATATATAGAGGAAGTGTGCTTGAATTATTGACAAACTCCAACTCAATTATGTCCAAAATTGCAGATCTCTCAAAAGGAGGATAAAGTGAAGGAGGAGAGAGAATCTTTCATGAGCTTCCCAAGGAGGAACACAGACTCACACAGATCATCTGAGAGAGAGAGAGAGAGAGAGAGAGAGAGAGAGAGAGAGAGAGAGAGAGAGAGAGAGAGAGAGAGAGCATTTGGCTCAGCATGAGAAATGAGGGGAAACCCTCTCATTAAGTTTGGGATGTGTTGATGAAAAGCGAGCAAAGAACAAAATAGTAATGTGATAGAACCCCTTCACCAGCACAGGGCCATACAGTACATAGTTCTGTGTGTACGTTCCTTTGCCAGTCCACAGATTCATCAGAAACTTTCAGACCCAGTGGAAGTTGCAGGGTGAGGGCATCCAATCCATCCCTTGCACTCCATGGAGCTTGAAACCATAACGGTGCTTTCACCGTCCTGGGAGACGTCCACTTAACGTCTCCGGTATCAGTCCGAAACGGTTGAAATACATGAAAACAGATCATGCCTTGCACACAGGAGCGCGGTGTAAGCACGGCGCATGTCCGGCCCCGCGAGCGGCAGACCGGACATGTCTGCGATGCTCCTTCTAAATAGAGGTCGAGTCTATTTTCCTGCGCGGACGTCCGCGTGCAATGAGCGGGCTCCCATTGAAAATGCATGGCATGCTGACCGCGTATAGAACGCGAACGTGACTGTGCAGTGTGAAAGGGAACAACGAAACAGCCCGCGAACCTCTCGGACTCACGATGCTCCCAAAGACGTTAAGCGCACTCGAAAGTCTGGTGTGTGAGCACCGTAAGACTGCCAAAACCATGAAGAGCAATGCATTCTCACTCACTCACTTATACCATGGAAAAAGTACAGCTATGTACAGTACAGCTAAGTATGGCTGCCAGGGCACCAATGCCACTGAAGCCTGATTGTAAATGACTGCGTAAAAATATAAAATGTTACTTAAAAGGCAGAGATACTTCAAATTGGGCAACTCTGTTTTATCAGAGCACGTCAAAAGCAGATATGTGAATACAGTGGTGGGTCATCACATTTAGCGATCCACGACATCATGGGCATAATGATAGAGATAAATTGCAATTCCTTGAGACATAGAACATTAGATAGGAGAATCCCAGCATGACAATCATGCTGGACAGATTGCTAAGTGTTCATCAATGAATCCACCAATCACTGGCAGGAGGTGTAATTGATTTATAATAAACTGGCTAATTAAAATAGGAAATACAATTATGTCTGGCCTTGATTGCAATCGATTGTGTGAGAAACCAGCTCGTCTGGAACTCATGGTCAGAGCTAACCCTGCAGCTAAACAACAAACAGCCCCCCTACCCACCCCTCACGCACACACACACACACACACTCCCTGCTTATCATACAGATTCAATCAAGACCCCTCTCTCCCTTTGTAAACATCTTGACGTGCCGACACACACGTTCCAACACTTAACAATTACACCCACGTCCCCTGGTCTGAAGGGACCTAGAGGCAGTTAATTAACCTTGACTGACATTTATACAAGGACAGGGAGAATGGACCCTGCAAATGTGTGTGTGTGTGTGTGTGTGTGTGTGTGTGTGTGTGTACAGTATGTGTGTGTTAGCTGTTTGTGTATATGCCAAGACGATACTGTCAATAGCACCATCTTCAAAAGACCTCTTCTTCACATACAGTGCGTACAGATTCTGTCTGTATGTGTGTGTTCTCTTTGACAAGTTGATATACTAAGAATTAAATTAGGTTATACGCTTCACCTTATTTTATTATTCAATAAGCCTCCACACAGACCGGCACACTAACTGCACAGAAGCTGGAAGAGACGGGCACCGTGCCAGACAACTGCGCCTGGTAAAGTGTCTAATGATGGGCATCAGTCAGGCGCTAACAGACAGATCGGCTGAGCCAAACTGGCTCGCTTGTGGTGGAGGCGCCAACACTCCAGAGAACGGCAGGCAAGAGACCAACAGCATATGCCAGGTGTCCATATATACATGCGCATAGGCACCCCTTTTTAGATTACAGGTCCCTGCTATCAAATCAAACTGTTGCCGAGTCAGGTCTGTGAGGAGACCGAAGTACATGCCGTCTTTAATGCATGAGATGCGGTACCATCTGTTCCTTTCTCTTACTTTGGAATACAGTTGGCGGTTTCTCTCTGCTCAAATATAAAAGGAAGGGTGAAACGCTGCACAATGCAGACTTTTCTTTGAGGTGTGTGGCCCAAGACTGAGTGCTTGAACTTGACTTTGATTGCAGTGCCTGTGTGGGCATGTCTTTGTACGACAAATAAATAAATAAAATCACACATACTGCTCTGCAGGGTCTTTTAACATTCAAGGGGTGCAGTTCAGGGTCTAGGCGTGATGTTCATGTGTGGTGGATTTAGAACAGGACACACTGGGGCTCTTTGTATTCCTGATGCCGCCTCACCGCCTCCAGATTGCTGCTCCATTACATGGAAATGTGGCAGGTGTGATTTTTCACAAATTTGTCAGTGGACTTCTCCCTGTCTGATTATGAACACGGCCCCGCTCTGCATGGGGATCTAACTCTTGAGACCCCCCCAACACACACAAACACACACACACTCTCTCTCTCTCTCTCTTTCTCTTGTTCTCTCTCTCTCTCTCTCTCTCTCTCTCTCTCTCTCTCTCTCTCTCTCTACTCTCGCACAAACACACACACACGCACACACACACACACACACGCACACACACACACACACACACACACACACACACACACACACACACACTCACTCACTCACTCACTCACTCACTCACTTAACCTCAGCCCAAAACAAGCATGTCTGTGCCCTGTGTTCACTTTATGCAGTGCAGTCCCACGAATCTCCCAAGCACCAAACAATGCAACAATCAAACCAAGCACTAGTTGGTCCTTTACTTTGCTTGCTTGGAGAGGTGTGCTCAGTGCACGGGTAGGACACTCTTCTATTTTAAATGCAATACAGATCAGAGATCATGTCATGTGTTTAAGCACTCCAATGCTTTTCTGCTTCAAAAAGATGTACTTTATAAACAACAGAGTCCTCCAACTCAAGAAGCACTTGTCAACTTTGTGTAGGTGGCAGAAATAATTTGCATTAAGAGTGCTTTACGCCGTGTATGTTAAAACAACAATAGCCTGAGTACAGGCAGTACAAGGCTGTTTCCCTTTTCTACATATAAACGCAACAAAAGCGGCACCTTTCACACTACAATGCAAAGACTGAAAGAGTTCATGTGGCACACACACAATAGACGTGTCCCCAGTTACATTCAACTCAGCTTCAAAACGCAATGTTTATGCATGTTTGTTTGAGTGTGTGTGTGTGTGTGTGTGTGTGTGTGTGTGTTTTCTAAATCTATGCCTTTAATGAACACTAACAATATAAGAAAGCACGACATGCACCAGAATGAAAGAATGTTCCCAGATGCAAACTGTGCCTCTGGTTTCATGGTCTCATATTAACTCCTTAAGACCATCAAAGTGTGGCAGCACTAATGTGTCCGTCCCATAAAAGGTGACACATAAAAGACATAATTTCCCTCAAGGTCAAGAAAACGCTCTGAGATTATCCAATGTCAATATTGGTGACAAGATAAACAAATACAGCACAACAAGCTAAATGAATACCAAACAATGAAATGAATTAATTTTGAAATCAGAAAGACTTAGTTGTGCCTCACTTCCAGCATCAGGCATTGGAGCCATGAGCATAACACTTATTGCTGGATTGTATCGAGACTTTGAAGAGTGTGTCGACTGTGTGGCATGCTTTCAGCCAAAGCCTCGAATGCAGGCTTGTGTCAAAATAGGAAAATCATGTCAAGTTTGAAACCTCGTTTCGAAGAGATTAACCAGGCATCTCAACTATAAGGATGCTGCATGCCGAATACAAACTTGTGGGTTTTTGTCAGTGGTTGGAGATTTTTGTATTGTGTTTTTTGCAATGGATTGCAACTTTTGCATTATTCTAGCAATGGAGATGTGCCTACTTTTGGCAGCATTTTGACTAGATATCTACAATTAAGGTAGACTATGCAATAGTTTAAAAGACCATGGCCTGTGCTACTAATTAACGAGTATTGTTGTCAATAGCCTCATATCATGTTAGTTGTACTTGTAGAAAATGGGCGAAATACCAAATCTGTTATAGGTGACACCCTATAACAACAATACTCCTTCACATTAAGGCCACGTTGAAAATAGTTAATACAACTTGCACTATTGTGCCTGTGCATGATAGGGCCCATTGACCATTATCTGATGTTAATTTGTGTCATAAAAATGAGGCCAATAACAAAACACTGTTGTCTATGTATTCTATGGCAAGGGTGCACTCCCCAAGCTCTATTAGCTCAATAAAACTCTTCTAAAACTACGTTCTCTGTTTGACTTGCAGTCACTTTCAATCAATGCTCAAAAGCCAGAGAGCATGGGCTCTGCTTTTTCTGCAGTAGTGACAAGCAGTATGTGGTTGAGGTGGGGGCCCGTCATAGCAATGTGTAAAGTTGCATTTGTCACCAAAAAAAAACACCAAACATCTGTCTTGGCATTGAGCAAGCAGCAACGATTTTTCAAGCAAATAGATGGACTCCTCAGACCTCTCTATGCTGATAGAAATGGATTATTATTTTAAGTCATATCAGCCTTTGTTGGGCTGAAGGCTACACTCTGCAAAGGCTGCCCACCAGTGAATAGATTTCTGATGAATAAGACATAAAAATCAAAAGACCTTGATACCAACCAGCAGCTTATACACATAAAAGAGAACATTCATGTAGCCTACCTCAAAAACTATGCCACCTCAGATCTGTATGTCCTTAAACTTCAAGCAAAGAAGCCTTCACCTGATCCTAATTGAAGTATTGTTTGTATGGCGTCAACATGTCGGGCTGCCTTTCCTGAACTCGTCATTTTTTTTTTTAATAATGTGAATCATTAAAGTATCTATTTATGTATCTATATATCAATCAATTGATTAATCAATCAAGCAATCAATCAATCTAGCCTTGTTGTTCAAGGTCAGAGTGTCCTGTAGGAAGAAGAACAAGTAGGCCTTCATTTGGTGCAACATCAAGTGAATAGCAAAACTGATAAGTAAACTTAAGTTTCAGTTTCAGGCCTTCACAATTCAGTTCACAGAATAGGTATAAGTTAAACCAAGATTTTTGATGCAATATCATTAGCAGCATCTGTGTCTGAAACATAGTAGGCCACGAATTCTAACAATCTCAGTTTGTCAAAAATAACTCAGCTCTGTAGACCAAAGACTTAACAGCAGAACATGAGGAGAAATAGGAGTGAGGCGCTCAGGAAAGAATCTTTTAATCATTAGTTTGTCATGTTTCTAGAGTCAGCGCCGTAAATCCACTGAGGCCTTTGTCAATGTGTCTGTGTTTTAAGCAGTGTTCATGCGAGCTCCATCAAATTTTCTCACTTTTAAAACCTTGTTACCAAGGTTTTCTGTTTGTTTACTAGACACTACTGTCTGGGGGGGATACATATGCAAAGCTACGTTTACAACCTTGACAGTTCACTCACTTGACACTAATTCACACTCATGTAGTTTATTTAGCAAAACATTACAGTTATTCTGCAAGACTTAAATCTCTTGATTTCTACTTGATTTACCAAAAGACCATGATGCTTTGTCTCCAAATGACAAATCTCTAGGAAACTCAAAGTATCAGGTAGTGTCTGTCAATAGCAATATAACACCTGTGGTCATGGAACTGTTCACTGTGTGTGTGTGTGTGTGTGTGTGTGTGTGTGTGTGTGTGTGTGTGTGTGTGTGTGTCAGATGTTTCAAGAAATGTATTTTAACAGTCAAGAATAGCAGTCTATAGTTCCTTTCACTCAAAGCACTTTTAGGCCTGCATTGAGAAGAGGGTTGCACAGACAAAGGCACTTTGCTGTTCCTGTCAACAGTCCAGGAGATTTGTCTGGAACAATCAGCTGATAATGTCAGCTGTCTTGAGAACACAAATCAATGTCCTGCTCTACACGGACACCAATTCTCCAGTTCAGAGTGACAGGTATAAAAGCAATTTACTAGTGGAGTAGCGAGTCGGACATTAATCACACTGGATCCATGTTACACTTTTCCTTTCCATTCCCTTCAAGTTTGAAATGTAGAACAGAAATGGGTTTGGAGCTTAGGCCTACTAGCTTTATGGTTGGCAAGTTCTGAGTGAATTCATTGTATATGGTAGTTTCTTAGCTGCAGATGTGTACTACCCACTCAAGAGAATGACTAATCTCACTGCATATTGGGGTTCATGTGATCCGCCTATTCCACAACTCAAACTACAGACAGATGCCGAGGAATGACAATGAAGGAACTGTAATACAATAATTCAAAAGAGTCAATATTCACTCACTCGGCTCAGACTGCCCTCATTCATTTTCTCCATATATTGCCTTTATCCATTCATTTCAAACACTGGCTTCCTTCATAGACTAAAAATATCGCCTTGTTTCGCTTAGACTAGAGCAGATCAGTTGCTTTAGACTGCTGCAGTTTATAAAATACTTATGGAAAATAAACATTGTTGTACGCAGGAACAGCAATTATAACATGTAATGGAAATTACATGTTACAAGTTTCTGTGTTTCAGGTGTGTTCTGTGGGTGTGGGTTTTTGTTGTGTTTTCTCTTTTTCTTTCCAACTGTGTACCCGCCTCCCCTTTTTGTCAAGTGGTCTTGAACAAATATGAAGATTGGTATATACTGTATGTCAAAACAAGTTTCAAAGTCAAGTAGCAGTTCAATATCCATAGCTGGTAGGTAAGGGCAATGCTAAAACCAACTGGCAGTGCATGAAGCATCGTTGACAGAAAAGTGCATAAAGCAACCTCATTAAGCTGAGCTGATAATGGCTAAATGACCTCTTCATGCTAACTGCACACACACTTTTCACTGGCAAGATACTTTCTATTTTCAACCTTATATTTCTCTCACCCTCACATTTTTACCTCCTTTCCTGTCGCAGACGCATGGTGATTATCATAAGTACCATTCCTTTGGACTGAAAAGAAGATAAATGTTCCACTAAAGGAAGCTGACATTTGCCAAGTAATCACTGGGAGGTCACCCAGGATCAGAGTCAAGGCTAACGCTGGAACGGAGTCTTGGAGAAATGCATTGGCCAAATGTCATATCCTGCTTTTGGGCCTCAGTTTGAATTAGCACTGACTCTTCTTTATTGCTTAAACTGGTGGTATTGAAATAGACATCTGGGTCAAATAACATTTACCTAAGGTCACTCTAATCTGTGTGCACTGCTAAGTCGAAAAGAAAGTTTTTCAGCTCTGTACTTTGTGACTGGTGTTATCTATAAATTGTTTTCTATTGGCCTCAGCACAAACGTTTTGGCAAATATCAGGTTTTACATCATCCCTGGGCACATTTTTTGACTGGCCTCAGCTAGATCTGATGACTAAGGAGAATAATTATAGGCTATTGGCATGGCGGGGATGTCAGTGTGATTCACCGTGAAATTAATGAGAAGTTGATTTTAAGTCATTCCAGGAACATTCAGGGGTGATAAAAGATTAAAAAGCAACCATTTTTCAATGTCAGTCTGAAGGAAAGCACTATATTTTTAATTTGTGTTTTTTACTTTATTTACTTTTTATTGCAACATTCAATCATTAATGACCTACTTGCAGAAAACTGATAAACTAACTTTGGATGTATACTGGGCCTCTGGTCTGTCCTGTTTCTGTTAGCCTTGCCTCTAAAACCAATTTAATTAGGGCCCGAGCACCGAGGTGCACGAGCCCGGAACGGGCTTGTGCACCGACCGGTGCGAAGCCCTATTGCTTTTGCTCAGATTATTAGGGCCCGAGCACCGAGGTGCACGAGCCCGGAACGGGCTTGTGCACCGATAGGTGCGAAGCCCTATTGTTTTTGTAAGAATTATTAGGGCCCGAGCACCGAGGTGCACGAGCCCGGAACGGGCTTGTGCACCGACCGGTGCGAAGCCCTATTGCTTTTGGAAAGATTATTATTAGGGCCCGAGCACCGAGGTGCACGAGCCCGGAACGGGCTTGTGCACCGACCGGTGCGAAGCCCTATTGCTTTTGTAAGGATTTTTTTCTTTTATTATTATTAGGGCCCGAGCACCGAGGTGCACGAGCCCGGAACGGGCTTGTGCACCGATAGGTGCGAAGCCCTATTGTTTTTGTAAGAATTATTATTATTATTTTTTGTTATTCTTTTCCTCACAATGGAACCGGCCATTTTTGACCACTTTCCCGTGCTCAAAAAGTCACGAAATTTTGCACACACCTTGGAATTCTGGAACACTGGAGGTTTACAGAGGTATAGACCCGGGTGTGGCCCAGGGACTCTGTAGCGCCCCCTAAAGTAAAAAAATGCCTTGGGCTCTATGGGCCGGTCTCATGATGAACTTTAACATACTCCTCGGACACCGTTTGTCAGATTCCTGTGAAATTTGGTAGACATGATACCAAGATATTGCTCATGTCAAATTGCGAAGGGATTTTTCATACCTTTTACGAATTCAAGATGGCGGATGCATGAAATAAGAGAAAAAATGAAAAACAGGAAATGTGGCATAACATCACACTGGATTGATAAAATCGCCTGAAACTCATACCGTTTATAGATCTTATGATTACGACAATATCCATTCACTTACTGGGCGTGGTTGTTACAGCGCCACCATCTGGCAAGGTGGAACCATTACAGAAATTGACATTTAGTTCCATGGTTGACATATACTTTGAGCTACATGCAAGAAATTTGGTAGGTGTGTGGGACTCCCCAAGACGAACAATTTTTGTATTACATTGCATTAGCCACGCCCAACAGGAAGTGAGGTATTAAGGAGTGTAAAAATTTGGACACACAGTGAACTTTAACGTACTTGTCGGACACGGTATGTCAGATTCAAGTGAAATTTGGTGTACATGACCTCTAGATGTTGCTGATGCTAAATTGCGAACAGATTTTTGATACTACGAAATATGTTGGAATAACAATATTATGAAATTGTATGATTTTAATAGCTCATCACGAAACAGGAAGTGTGTCATAAAATCACACTGCATTAACCGATTGGTCTGAAACTTCACAGGTTCATAGATGGTATGAGTGTGATGATATCTAGACACTCCGTGGGCGTGGCTGTTGTAGCGCCACCACCTGGTCAAGCAGGAAATGTGCCAGAAATTGACAATGCTTTACCCGATTGATCTGAAACTTGACTGGTTCATAGATGGTATGACTGTGATGATATCTAAACACCCCGTGGGCGTGACTGTTATAGCGCCACCGTCTGGTCAAGCAGGAAAAGTGCTTATCACGAAACAGGAAGTGTGTCATAAAATCACACTGCATTAACCGATTGGTCTGAAACTTCACAGGTTCATAGATGGTATGAGTGTGATGATATCTAGACACTCCGTGGGCGTGGCTGTTGTAGCGCCACCATCTGGTCAAGCAGGAAATGTGCCAGAAATTGACAATGCTTTACCCGATTGATCTGAAACTTCACAGGTTCATAGATGTTATGACTGTGATGATATCTAAACACCCCGTGGGCGTGACTGTTATAGCGCCACCGTCTGGTCAAGCAGGAAAAGTGCCAGAAATTGACAATGCTTTACCCGATTAGTCTTAAATTTCACTGCTACATAGATGGTTTGACTGGGACGATATCTAGACACTCCATGGGCGTGCCTCCAGACTGTGTTCTGACTGCGCATTACCATGAACTGAAACTCTCTGGTGCCCTGTAGTGGTCAAATATTATAACTTGGAAACGGTTTGACGTAGCTTATCCAAACTTGGTATATGGACTCCTGAACGTGTTCTGACCACGCATGACCATGAATCGAAACTCTCTAGCGCCCTCTAGTGGTCAAATATGATAACTTGGAAACAGTTTGACGTAGCTTATCCAAACTTGGTATATAGACTCCTGACCATGTTCTGACCATGCATAACTATGAATCGAAACTCTCTAGCGCCCTCTAGTGGTGAAATATGATAACTTGGAAACGGTTTGACGTAGCTTATCCAAACTTGGTATGTGGACTCCTGATCGTGTTCTGACCACGGATAACCATGAATCGAAACTCTGATGCACCCTCTAGTGGTCAAATATGATAACTTGGACACGGTTTGACGTAGCTTATCCAAACTTGGTATATGGACTCCTGACCGTGTTCTGACCACGCAAAACCATGAATCGAAACTCTCTAATGCCCCCTTGTGGTCGAACATTATAACTTGGAAACGGTTTGACCTATCATAGCCAAAGTTGGTACTCAGACTGTGGACCACCTTCTGAACATGCAGTATGACTTATGTGAATCTCTGTAGCGCCCCTACTAAGAGAAAGAGTTTAAAAGGCAGACTGAGTGAGTGTGTGACAGTGAGTGTCTGCGAGTGTAAAAAATGAGGGTGAGACAAAGATAGCACACCTGTTCCGACTGAATGTGCCTTCACTGTGTACCATTGTTGCGATATGCACTCTTTGCGGTGCACCTGGTGCGAGGGCCCGTCATCGCCACTTGTGGCTTTAATTATTATTATTTTTTGTTATTCTTTTCCTCACAATGGAACCGGCCATTTTTGACCACTTTCCCGTGCTCAAAAAGTCACGAAATTTTGCACACACCTTGGAATTCTGGAACACTGGAGGTTTACAGAGGTATAGACCCGGGTGTGGCCCAGGGACTCTGTAGCGCCCCCTAAAGTAAAAAAATGCCTTGGGCTCTATGGGCCGGTCTCATGATGAACTTTAACATACTCCTCGGACACCGTTTGTCAGATTCCTGTGAAATTTGGTAGACATGATACCAAGATATTGCTCATGTCAAATTGCGAAGGGATTTTTCATACCTTTTACGAATTCAAGATGGCGGATGCATGAAATAAGAGAAAAAATGAAAAACAGGAAATGTGGCATAACATCACACTGGATTGATAAAATCGCCTGAAACTCATACCGTTTATAGATCTTATGATTACGACAATATCCATTCACTTACTGGGCGTGGTTGTTACAGCGCCACCATCTGGCAAGGTGGAACCATTACAGAAATTGACATTTAGTTCCATGGTTGACATATACTTTGAGCTACATGCAAGAAATTTGGTAGGTGTGTGGGACTCCCCAAGACGAACAATTTTTGTATTACATTGCATTAGCCACGCCCAACAGGAAGTGAGGTATTAAGGAGTGTAAAAATTTGGACACACAGTGAACTTTAACGTACTTGTCGGACACGGTATGTCAGATTCAAGTGAAATTTGGTGTACATGACCTCTAGATGTTGCTGATGCTAAATTGCGAACAGATTTTTGATACTACGAAATATGTTGGAATAACAATATTATGAAATTGTATGATTTTAATAGCTCATCACGAAACAGGAAGTGTGTCATAAAATCACACTGCATTAACCGATTGGTCTGAAACTTCACAGGTTCATAGATGGTATGAGTGTGATGATATCTAGACACTCCGTGGGCGTGGCTGTTGTAGCGCCACCACCTGGTCAAGCAGGAAATGTGCTAGAAATTGACAATGCTTTACCGATCGATCTGAAACAGGCTAGGAAGTGTGTCATAAAATCACACTGCATTAACCGATTGGTCTGAAACTTCACAGGTTCATAGATGGTATGAGTGTGATGATATCTAGACACTCCGTGGGCGTGGCTGTTGTAGCGCCACCACCTGGTCAAGCAGGAAATGTGCCAGAAATTGACAATGCTTTACCCGATTGATCTGAAACTTGACTGGTTCATAGATGGTATGACTGTGATGATATCTAAACACCCCGTGGGCGTGACTGTTATAGCGCCACCGTCTGGTCAAGCAGGAAAAGTGCTTATCACGAAACAGGAAGTGTGTCATAAAATCACACTGCATTAACCGATTGGTCTGAAACTTCACAGGTTCATAGATGGTATGAGTGTGATGATATCTAGACACTCCGTGGGCGTGGCTGTTGTAGCGCCACCATCTGGTCAAGCAGGAAATGTGCCAGAAATTGACAATGCTTTACCCGATTGATCTGAAACTTCACAGGTTCATAGATGTTATGACTGTGATGATATCTAAACACCCCGTGGGCGTGACTGTTATAGCGCCACCGTCTGGTCAAGCAGGAAAAGTGCCAGAAATTGACAATGCTTTACCCGATTAGTCTTAAATTTCACTGCTACATAGATGGTTTGACTGGGACGATATCTAGACACTCCATGGGCGTGCCTCCAGACTGTGTTCTGACTGCGCATTACCATGAACTGAAACTCTCTGGTGCCCTGTAGTGGTCAAATATTATAACTTGGAAACGGTTTGACGTAGCTTATCCAAACTTGGTATATGGACTCCTGAACGTGTTCTGACCACGCATGACCATGAATCGAAACTCTCTAGCGCCCTCTAGTGGTCAAATATGATAACTTGGAAACAGTTTGACGTAGCTTATCCAAACTTGGTATATAGACTCCTGACCATGTTCTGACCATGCATAACTATGAATCGAAACTCTCTAGCGCCCTCTAGTGGTGAAATATGATAACTTGGAAACGGTTTGACGTAGCTTATCCAAACTTGGTATGTGGACTCCTGATCGTGTTCTGACCACGGATAACCATGAATCGAAACTCTGATGCACCCTCTAGTGGTCAAATATGATAACTTGGACACGGTTTGACGTAGCTTATCCAAACTTGGTATATGGACTCCTGACCGTGTTCTGACCACGCAAAACCATGAATCGAAACTCTCTAATGCCCCCTTGTGGTCGAACATTATAACTTGGAAACGGTTTGACCTATCATAGCCAAAGTTGGTACTCAGACTGTGGACCACCTTCTGAACATGCAGTATGACTTATGTGAATCTCTGTAGCGCCCCTACTAAGAGAAAGAGTTTAAAAGGCAGACTGAGTGAGTGTGTGACAGTGAGTGTCTGCGAGTGTAAAAAATGAGGGTGAGACAAAGATAGCACACCTGTTCCGACTGAATGTGCCTTCACTGTGTACCATTGTTGCGATATGCACTCTTTGCGGTGCACCTGGTGCGAGGGCCCGTCATCGCCACTTGTGGCTTTAATTATTATTATTATTATTATTCTTTTTCTCCCAACGAAATTGGCCATTTTGACCCCTTTCCTGTGCACGAAAACTCACGAAATTTTGCACACACGTTGGGAGTGCGCGCACACTCGAGGCATACCGAGGCCATAGATCCGGGTGTGGCCCAGGGACTCCGTAGCGCCCCCTACAAGTAAAAAAATACATTGGGCTCTATGGGCCGGTCACATGATGAACTTTAACATACTCCTCGGACACCGTTTGACAGATTCCTGTGAAATTTGGCAGACATGATGCCAAGATGTTGCTTATGTGAAATTGCAAAGGGATTTTTCATAACTTTTATGATTTCAAGATGGCGGATGAATGAAATACGAGAAAAACTGAAAAACAGGAAATGTGTCATAGCATCGCAGTGCACTGATAGAATTGTCTGAAACTCACCGTTTATAGATCTTATGATTACGATGATATCCATACACTTCATGGGCGTGGTTGTTACAGCGCCACCATCTGGCAAGGTGGAACCACTACAGAAATTGACATTAAGTGCCATGGTTGACATATACTTTGAGCTACATGCACGAAATTTGGTAGGTGTGTGGGACTCCCCAAGACGAACAACTTTCGCATTACATTGCATTAGCCACGCCCAACAGGAAGTGAGGTAATAAGGAGTGTAAAAATTTGGACACACAGTGAACTTTAACGTACTCGTCGGACACGGTATGTCAGATTGAAGTGAAATTTGGTGTACATGACCTCTAGATGCTGGTGATGCTAAATTGCGAACGGATTTTTGATATCTCGTACTATGTTGAAATAACAATTTTATGAAATTGTATGATTTTAATAGCTCATCACGAAACAGGAAGTGTGTCATAAAATTACACTGCATTAACCGATTGGTCTGAAACTTCACAGGTTCATAGATGGTATGACTGTGATGATATCTAGACACCCCGTGGGCGTGGCTGTTATAGCGCCACCACCTGGCCAAGCAGGAAATGTGCTAGAAATTGATACTGCTTTACCCGATTAATCTGAAACTTCACTGGCTTATAGATAGTATGACTGTGATGACATCTAGACACCCCGTGGGCGTGGCTGTTATAGCGCCACCACCTGGCCAAGCAGGAAAAGTGCCAGAAATTGACTATACTTTACCCGATTGATCTGAAACTTCACAGGTTCATAGATCGTGTGCCTGTGATGATATCTAGACACCCCGTGGGCGTGCCTGTTATAGCACCACCACCTGGTCAAGCAGGAAAGGTGCTAAAAGTGCTAGTGGTCAAAAATTATAACTTGGAAACGGTTTGACATAGCTTATCCAAACTTGGTTTATGGACTCCTGACCGTGTTCTGACCACGCATAACCATGAATCGAAACTCTGTAGCGCCCCTAGTGGTCAAATATTATAACTTGGAAACGGTTTGACGTAGCTTATCCAAACTTAGTATATGGACTCTTGACCGTGTACTGACCACACAGAATCATGAATCGAAACTGTCTAGCGCCCTCTAGTGGTCAAATATGATAACTTGGGAACGGTTTGACGTAGCTTATTCAAACTTGGTATATGGACTCCTGACCGTGTTCTGACCACGCATAACGATGAATCGAAACTCTCTAGCGCCCTCTAGTGGTCAAATATGATAACTTGGACACGGTTTGACGTAGCTTATCCAAACTTGGTATATGGACTCCTGACCGTGTTCTGACCACGCAAAACCATGAATCGAAACTCTCTAATGCCCCCTTGTGGTCGAACATTATAACTTGGAAACGGTTTGACCTATCATAGCCAAAGTTGGTACTCAGACTGTGGACCACCTTCTGAACATGCAGTATGACTTATGTGAATCTCTGTAGCGCCCCTACTAAGAGAAAGAGTTTAAAAGGCAGACTGAGTGAGTGTGTGACAGTGAGTGTCTGCGAGTGTAAAAAATGAGGGTGAGACAAAGATAGCACACCTGTTCCGAGTGAATGTGCCTTCACTGTGTACCATTGTTGCGATATGCACTCTTTGCGGTGCACCTGGTGCGAGGGC
>JAODXP020000031.1:15471730-15491080 GCA_027497455.2 Sardinella longiceps
CTTGGTATATGGACACCTGACCGTGTTCTGACCACGCAAAACCATGAATCGAAACTCTCTAATGCCCCCTTGTGGTCGAACATTATAACTTGGAAACGGTTTGACCTATCATAGCCAAAGTTGGTACTCAGACTGTGGACCACCTTCTGAACATGCAGTATGACTTATGTGAATCTCTGTAGCGCCCCTACTAAGAGAAAGAGTTTAAAAGGCAGACTGAGTGAGTGTGTGACAGTGAATGTCTGCGAGTGTAAAAAATGAGGGTGAGACAAAGATAGCACACCTGTTCCGACTGAATGTGCCTTCACTGTGTACCATTGTTGCGATATGCACTCTTTGCGGTGCACCTGGTGCGAGGGCCCGTCATCGCCACTTGTGGCTTTAATTATTATTATTATTATTATTCTTTTCCTCCCAACGAAATTGGCCATTTTGACCCCTTTCCTGTGCACGAAAACTCACGAAATTTTGCACACACGTTGGGAGTGCGCGCCATTCGAGGCAGACCGAGCCATAGATCCGGGTGTGGCCCAGGGACTCCCTAGCGCCCCCTACAAAAAAAAAATACATTGGGCTCTATGGGCCTGTCACATGATGAACTTTAACATACTCCTCGGACACCGTTTGTCAGATTCCCATGAAATTTGTCAGACATGATGCCGACATGTTGATGATGTGAAATTGCGAAGGGATTTTTTATACCTTTTACGATTTCAATATGGCGGACGAATGAATTCCGAGAAAAACTGAAAAACAGGAAAAGTGTCATAACGTTGCAATGCATTGATAGAATTGTCTGAAACTCATACCGTTTATAGATCTTATGATTACGATGATATCCATTCACTTAATGGGCGTGGTTGCTACAGCGCCACCATCTGGCAAGGTGGAACCACTACAGAAATTGACATTAAGTGCCATGGTTGACATATACTTTGAGCTACATGCACGAAATTTGGTAGGTGTGTGGGACTCCCCAAGACGAACAACTTTCGCATTACATTGCATTAGCCACGCCCAACAGGAAGTGAGGTAATAAGGAGTGTAAAAATTTGGACACACAGTGAACTTTAACGTACTCGTCGGACACGGTATGTCAGATTGAAGTGAAATTTGGTGTACATGACCTCTAGATGCTGATGATGCCAAATTGCGAACGGATTTTTGATATCTCGTACTATGTTGAAATAACAATTTTATGAAATTGTATGATTTTAATAGCTCATCACGAAACAGGAAGTGTGTCATAAAATTACACAGCATTAACCGATTGGTCTGAAACTTCACAGGTTCATAGATGGTATGACTGTGATGATATCTAGACACCCCGGGGCGTGGCTGTTATAGCGCCACCACCTGGCCAAGCAGGAAATGTGCTAGAAATTGATACTGCTTTACCCGATTAATCTGAAACTTCACTGGCTTATAGATAGTATGACTGTGATGACATCTAGACACCCCGTGGGCGTGGCTGTTATAGCGCCACCACCTGGCCAAGCAGGAAAAGTGCCAGAAATTGACTATACTTTACCCGATTGATCTGAAACTTCACAGGTTCATAGATCGTGTGCCTGTGATGATATCTAGACACCCCGTGGGCGTGCCTGTTATAGCACCACCACCTGGTCAAGCAGGAAAGGTGCTAAAAGTGCTAGTGGTCAAAAATTATAACTTGGAAACGGTTTGACATAGCTTATCCAAACTTGGTTTATGGACTCCTGACCGTGTTCTGACCACGCATAACCATGAATCGAAACTCTGTAGCGCCCCTAGTGGTCAAATATTATAACTTGGAAACGGTTTGACGTAGCTTATCCAAACTTAGTATATGGACTCTTGACCGTGTACTGACCACACAGAATCATGAATCGAAACTGTCTAGCGCCCTCTAGTGGTCAAATATGATAACTTGGGAACGGTTTGACGTAGCTTATTCAAACTTGGTATATGGACTCCTGACCGTGTTCTGACCACGCATAACGATGAATCGAAACTCTCTAGCGCCCTCTAGTGGTCAAATATGATAACTTGGACACGGTTTGACGTAGCTTATCCAAACTTGGTATATGGACTCCTGACCGTGTTCTGACCACGCAAAACCATGAATCGAAACTCTCTAATGCCCCCTTGTGGTCGAACATTATAACTTGGAAACGGTTTGACCTATCATAGCCAAAGTTGGTACTCAGACTGTGGACCACCTTCTGAACATGCAGTATGACTGAGTGAGTGTGTGACAGTGAGTGTCTGCGAGTGTAAAAAATGAGGGTGAGACAAAGATAGCACACCTGTTCCGAGTGAATGTGCCTTCATTGTGTACCATTGTTGCGATATGCACTCTTTGCGGTGCACCTGGTGCGAGGGCCCGTCATCGCCGCTTGCGGCTTTAATTATTATTGTTTATTATTAGAATAATAATGTGAAAATGGGCCTCTGCTATGGGCTCATCTTTAGATTGACTTATTTTCTGAAAACATCAAACATAGCCTGGTTCTCACATACTGTATACTGAACTGCTACACAGTTCAGTGTGGCCACTTATGTCATCTCCAACTTCCTAGAGGCGTGATTAGCAGATAGACTCAAATGCCTCTGTAGGCATCAGATGTGCTGTACTAATCAGACCAATGTGAAGAGAGTGGGATGCATCACACTTTGAAGAAAAAACATGTGTTAAGCCCGTCTCCATTGTGCTGGGGTAGGAGCAAGTTTCTTTTATTGGTACCCTATCTTACTCCAACATGAAGCCAGCTACTGTATGAGGGCACTGAGGTCTGGCTCCCCAAGTCATTTTTAAGAGCTGAAAATAAATTTGTACACTAAATATTTAACTGTTTTTAGTTTTTTTTTTTTTTTTTTCAAAGAAAACATTAAAAAGGTCTCAGTAAAACATTAAAAACATCTCCCAGTAAAGAGGATTGGTAATTCTGTTAAACGTCTATGCCTGTTTAGTGTGTGCGCCATCAGTGTGTGAGAGCAGTGAAGTAAATGCACTCCAGTAGAGACATGTTTCATGGTAACCATCAGCGCACTTTTATAAAGCTGCTATTAATACACTCATTTGCATTTTCTAAGCAAAACTGTAGTTCTTCATATGAGATTTTGAAAATAAGTCATTTGATAAGTCAAACCAATGGTTTCAACTTAGGCTTGCCTTGGATAACACAGCCTGGAGCCTTCATCACATCTGTTTGGGTATAACCTATTGCATGTGTCAGCCTTTACACCACAGTAAAGTCAGAACGCTTCTTACAAATATTGCTTTGACTTGTCTGATGAGGCAATCTACTGCTAAATTTGAACAGCTTTATGGAAGTGCACTGATGGTTAGGGTACCACACACGAAAAAAGCGCAATAGCTCACTCCATGTATTACATCTTTTAACATATGTTTTTGCTGTCGTTTGTCTGTCTGCAAAATATCTGAAAGAGTTCTGCACAGATTTGGAGAAGATTTTTGTAGGACATTGTAGGTATTAGGACATGGAACACCATCTGAAATTTGTTATAGCTTATTTTAGGACAAATCTTTTTTACCACTTGTAGATTAGGCGCTACATCATGACTCATGGATGAGAGACGTTCAGTTCAAATTAAAAGTAATTTCAGCTATAGATCTCTTGTGTGAGACAAAATATATGTTGAAGAATTTTTGGCGCAACCTTTGTAAAAAGTTTTAAAATGTTGGCCACGGCCCTGAATGTCAGTGGATCTGTGTTGCTATATTGTGCCATAGGAGTAGAGGACTCACCTCAACAGATGTCATCATGACAGGTAGTTTGAGTTCTTTTTTCCTGTTCAGACTAAGTCCCCCCCTCCCCCCAGCAGATAACCATGTGTCATCAGCTCACACAGAGATCTAAAACACTACAGAATCTCTTCTCTTCCTCGCCTCTCTCATGAGGAGATAATTATATGGATTATGTGCCAGGAAGAATAATAAAAGCACTGACTTCTCTGACGCTTAATAGTGCAGTAGGCCTCTTTTTGTCTCTTTTTTTTTCAGCCTGCCGGCAGCTCTTGAGAGCACAGGGGAAATTTGCATAGAAATGATGGGACACGTCACCTGTGCTGAGAAATGTGAGTTGCGGGGGAGTCAGAAGTTCTGTTGCCATCTGTGCTACTATTCTGTCTAGCTACCTGGCTGACTCTGACCAGGAAGTCTTGGCACTAGCAAAGTCCTAACAGGTATATCTCTTAAGATTGAGCCAAGGGACAGGGCAGCATGGACTCTAATACATATATGCATTGGACCATATGGTAACACTTTACGGTAAGGGTACATGAATTAGCATGAATTCATGCATGATTTCATTCATGATTCATTTGTGATTCATGCATTACTTCATTTCTGAATATCTCATGACTCATCAGAAATTAGCATGAATTCATTGTTCATCATTAATAACCTCCTGCTGAAATAGCACATGATCTTAAGCATTAATTACTCTGGGTACATCATCATGAGTCATGATTAATTACGCATGATCATGATGTTTTTGTTCAAAATAATTTGATGTAATAAGTGGATACTTATTTAGCCTAGTTCCTCATGAGTTCATCATGTAGACTTTCCAAGAAATTCCCAGACATTGCATTGATTTTTACCTATTCCATACGTCAACTAAATTTTAACCATGTTAACACTGTAGTTTAGAGGGCACAAACATGATGAACTCATGAGCAACTAACCTGTAATTCATGTCACTTTCATCACTTCATTTGAGGGGCCACAAATATGATGAACGCCTTAAAAAATAATGCTTAGTTGATGGCATGTATGCTGCCCTTATTTTGATGTTCAAAAGAGTGCACCTTTGTAACTGTCTGTTAGCAAGAATAAAGAAATAAATGGAAAGAACAATTTCTTTACCATTGATAGGAACATCCAATTGTACAATTTGCAAATGTTGAACCCTGCCAATACTTTAGTTGAGGGGGCACAAACATGATAAGTCATCATGATCATGCTTAATTAATCATGACTCATGATGATGTACCTAGAGTAATTAATGCTTAAGATCATGAGCTATTTCAGCAGGAGGTCATTAATGACAAACAATGAATTCATGTTAATTCCTGACGACTCATTAGACATTCAGAGATGAAGTAATGCATGAATCATTAATTAATCATTAATGATTTCATGCATGAATTAATGATAATTCATGTACCCTTACCGCAAAGTGTTACCCCATATACATCTACATGGTCACACACATACTGTATTCCTGTTTGTTCATCCTACTTGAGTTGGCTATATAATGTCAGATGACCTATCTGTGTGTGAGAAGAAAACTGAATGAAAGAAAATTGCATGGACACTAAAAGCATTCTCTTAACAGACCAGGATAGTTGCAAACAACAATAGCAAAGTAGCATTGACGCAATAAACAAATATGTTGTTTTCATTTTTCTCAATGGCAGATATAGCCACCTCCTCATGCCAAGGGTGCTGAAGTGTACATCCTGAAGATTGCTAAAGTCTGCAGCCAGAAGCCTTATCCTTCAAGATAGGTCGATTGAGACCGTATGACGAAGGACTAAGCAATGGGGAAAAAAAGAACTAGAACATTTAGTTCCTCTTCCTACCCAACTTGTTATATTGTCTTTATCTATACACAATAAAGTAGGCCTCTCTTTGTTCTCAGGAGGTGAAAAAAAAACAAGAACTTTTTGTCTCATTGTAATTTCCTCGGAACTGCATGTACTTTAGGCTGAAAAGAATGCACCGCAGTAATGAAATGCTACACTGCACAAACGGAGCTGTTGTGTCATGAACCAAATCAATCTCACATCCTGGCATAAAGAAAAAGAAGGCAAAGAAATCCTACAGACACATTGGGGTGTGAGAGTCACTGCTATCAATTGCCATTCAATTACAGAAGCATTCTGCATGCGTTTTAGCCATCGCTTTCAGCTGTTTGTGGGCGCCAGATTTCTGCACAAGGAAAAAAAAAAGCTGCAAAAATCAATACATTGATATTAAGGAGACAGATAGACTCTCCACGGTAATTCTCATCTCCAAAGTGTTATCATAGCTCTTTCTGAACTACCTTGGCACACAAAAAAGGGAAATCAATAATGGGATGCCACAAAGGACTATAAATGACACGTCAGCACATTGCCAGCGTTGGGGAATTGGCTGCTTAGAGAGTTTAGGGTGGGCCAGTGGAAAAGCAGGATTGTGGGATCAAGGTGAGCCCTCAACACCAACCCCCATTTTGCCTCGTAGTTTCTCCCCTGGTCTCTGTTATATAGCAAACAGCAGGGCATGTATGTATGCCAATCAACACAAGTTCTTGGTTCAATCAAGGTTTTTCAAGGTTCCTGAAGTGCTCAGCCATTTGTATCAAAGCCTAAACAATCAGTGGCTGTCAGTCTGCTCATGTCACATTTTAGTATTGGCTGAAGCAAGTACGGAAAAGTGTAATGGACTCTGGGTACAGCCCCCAATGGAAAACCAAAACAAGTAGAGTCGAGCCAAGCCCAGCAGTTCCACTGCTGTCAGTGAATCCATCCTCTGCTCATCCATCACAGTTTAGAGCAGCCACAAAACAGGACGAGCACAGAATCAGTCAACAGAGAAGATTATTGGTGCCCCTTTGCCCTCCCTTCAGGACCTGTACAATAGAATGACCAGGAAGCAGGCAGAGAACATTATCAAAGACCCCACACACATCTCTTCGCCCTCCTTCCCACTGGCAGGCACTACAGATCCCTGTGCCCAAAAACAACCAGACACAAAAACAGCCATCACTCTCCTGAGCTGTGGAGAAGAGGGTCATCCCCACTTGGCCATTCACCCACTTCTACCTGTGCGTGTTGCGGTGCTACGAGATGCTTGAATTTCTACTGCATACTTATTACTGCATACCATGCATCCTGAATACTACACACTTCATGTCTCATTTGTTTACTGTGTATTTTGTGTACATTATGTTGTCATGTGTCTATATGTATAGTATTGCTTTTAGTGTGCATACAGTATGTCTGTCAAATGTCAATGTCAAATTTATTTGTAAAGCACTATAAAATAAAATAAAGACAAAAATGTTATGTTATATCATATCAAATATATGTTATATGTTGTCTAAATGCACTGTATACTACAACACTGTACAGAGAGTGAACACCTATTTAAGTCAAATTCCTTGTGTGTGTAAGAATAATTGGCCAATAAAAAGGTTTCTGATTCTAAAATGATCAACACAGCATGTTTTTGTTTTTTGTTTTTTGATTGCAAATTAGGTACATGATTGGTCAAGGCAGCCCCCCTTAGTTTGTCTCATTTCTCTTTTTCTCTCCCACATCAAAACACAGTCCCCCATCGTGATCAGAACTGGGTTTTTCTCTTCTCTTCTTGTTCATTAAGTGAAATGGAATACAACATTCTCTGACCGCAGCCAAAGACTCTCTCACTGCCTCATACCATCAAGCCCTGACCTTCAGTCACCCAATCATTAGAGGCATAATTAATTTTACTGTGTCTGCACACTCACTGGTAAAGAAACTCACTGACCTTGCTTTCCTTGGCGGCAGGATTATTTATGCTGTTTCATTAGATGATTAATGAAAAGGTCTATTTACTGTAGACATTAGATGAGTTGTTTTTAAAAAGGATCTTCAACTATTCAGACATGTCGAACATACTGTACAAGATTGACATTTAGAAAATCGTTTTACTAGGAAACTGCTATTGCCTTATACTTCTCATGTACAGTAATTTCCCGCATATAAGCCGCATTGCGTATAAGCCGCAGAACAGTGTTTTATGCAAGTTCAAAAAAAACAAAACCATATTAACACCATATTAACTGTCCCCGTTTTAACCTCATAGCGGAAGAAATTTTGCTAAATCAATGTATAAGCCGCGGCTAATAGTTGGGAAATTACGGTATTTTCTGTGGAAAGTGACATCACCTGGTTGAGTCAGTGTAGGTCCAAGTTGTTGCTGCATACAGTACTCACCATATGGGTCTCCTTCAGACAGGAGAATGGTCTGACTAGTAAGAGGACTCAGTCACAGGCCGGCATGGAGTGCTGATAGCCTAAAGATGGTTTGTAATTAAGTAATGATTCATTTATTTATGTAAGTAAGTAAGTAAGTACATACTCAAACACAAAGCTCAACACTCAATACTGCAGTGTTTGATGATTAGGCTACTGTTACTCTTCAACCCTATAGCATAGTCAAAGGAAGAACAAATTTAACAGAGCATTATTGTGCCAAGTTGTCAAAAGCTGCATATGATACCTATGTTAGTTCATCCTCAACAATGGTTAAGAATTATTATAGACAAAACAATTTAATTTTATTTGTCTGTATAAAATGCACCAAATAGAGTACTCAGTGGAGTCAAGTTTGAGTTTTGCTCCAAACTGTTTACTCTTTACGTTTCCATCCGAGATGGTTTTACTCATAATCACTTCAGTGAGATCTCAGAGGCCCTGGTGAAAACAAGGGCTTTAGCTACAGGATGCTTAGTTGTTTTTCTACTCTCAGCAGTGGCACTAACCAAGAGCTCAGCCTCACCATACTGATGTTCTTTGATCTCAAGAAATATCACCTTGCCAGTTCACACAATGACTAAATTGGACACTTCAAAAGACACTAAAGTATTAAATGGCTTAAGATGTACTACTTGACAGCTCCCAGTGAATCAATTAATTGGTATTGACTTCAGTTGCCTCATTAGTAGAGTATTCATATAGAACTTCAAGAAATCTTACCATGGTTAGACTTAGCATGGCTAATTGCAGTAGGGGTATTCTGTTGGCCACTCATCTCTTTGGCAAAGAAAAAAGACATGATGGATCCAGAAGCAGGAACAGCCTACAGAGAGGAATAATTTTCCAGTGAGAAATATTTAGCAGTAGACTACTGCAGCTATGCAAGTCCTCTATGTCAACTTTAGTATTTTACACATTATAAGACATTGTTTCTTGTAGATTTAGTGGATTTACTTATATCACTGTTTTATAGATAGACTATGCAAGTCTCTTAACTAGTGCAAAACTAGGATATTCAACCAACAGAAACAGATGTATCACTCACCTCCTGGGGTTAAAAACACCAAGACACGTATTCACACTTTGGCTAATTCACAATCTTCCATAGTAATGGTGATACTCCTCCCAGCGGTGGCCTACAACACCATGGAGGTCAGATAAGTATCAAAGAGGCTTCTTAAGGGAGAGGGGAAAAAAATCATTTACCACACACTTGCTGTGTTGCAAATCTTTTATTATGGTGAGGGTATGGTGGCGGTAAACAAAATTAAAATACAATCATCACCCAACAGGGCAGAATGATGTTTGAAAAGAGGGATTTATTAAGCATGGCTTTAGCAGTCTTGTATAATCTTAAGCTGAATAATGGACTTTATAACTCCCGGAGTTGTAGCACTCCATAAGTCACACAGTAAGCACTTGCAGGGCAGAGCTCTTAAGGGCACTTGCATATACTTGAATTAGACAGGAATATTATTAATATTTGCATTTTTAGAAAAATGCATGTTTAGAAAATAAGTTTAAAAGTTCATGCAGTATAAGTGTAGACGGGGAGGGGGTTCCACGTAGTCCCAGTCTTTCCATCAGGCCACAGAATCAAAATGTTTTGAGTTTATTGCCAAGCAGACAATAAGAAACACAAAAACAAAACTTATATACTTCATGTTTTGCAGTCTTATAAGTCCATAATGGCAGAGATCTTTTTGCCGCAAGCAAGCTTTGGGACAATAGTCCATGAGCTTAGAGGCAGATTTATATTAAGGAAAAGAATGTCTATTCAACATTTCTCAAGAGAATAATGCTCGTTATTAATTAACAGCTGGGTGCTTACAAAGACACAGACCATCATAATTCTACAGCATACCATTAATAAGGCACACACAGTAAGGCACAATTTTTGTCTCTCCAGATTTTGCCACCTACTCTATGTCACAAACTTTAACGAGCCAAAAAGCACAGAAATGCCATGCCAAATGCTGCAAAAACTCTACTTGTGAGGAAAAAGACACACGTGTACAGTGTGAATAATGAAATAGACACGCTTTACATGCACCAAACAAGCCACTATGTACGTAAGGCGCAGTGGCTGTGGTTCTTGTTTTGGCTAGTGTTAGCTCTGTGATATCAACATCTAGATATACATCACTTGGTTGTATGTTTATAATTTCTGCAACAGGTCACATACAAATTGACACAACACATTTAGCTATATATATACCATACCACACAGTTCAGTGCCAAGTTGAGTATAAAACAATAATAATAATACATTGCTTTGGTGTGCTGGACGCAAAAGACATAACAGATTAGCTGAACTAATATCAAGCAGTCATATTCTTAATGTGAAATGGTAATCATTTCTGAAATGGAAGGACAGATGCCTTAAGACATTATTAACAGACATTTTAAGACACAGTGAATCTAAAAAAGCTATAAAAAATACATGCTTTGCTGTGACAAATGAACGCTTCAGCTGTTCTGAAATGTGACTTTTAAAACACACTGAAAAGACACTGTAGTGACAGATAATGACTTCTAGCACTAATTAAGGATTGATCATTGAGGAGCGGACTAAGGGGACATTTCTGCAACCAGTCTCCAATTTGAATTCATAATCTTAACACGAGACTTTGTCAATGTCAAAAGACAAATAAGTCAAAATAAAGCACGGTTTACCGACGTGTAGTGTAACACTAAACTTGCAAGCTGAGACACGCTAGCAAACTTCAAGGTTTCTTTCCAAATATCCTCTTAATTTTCTTTCTGTTACTGAATGAAGCTACCACACACAACTATCTGCTAGTTTGTTTCTTTTTTTTTTTTTTACAGTAATGGCACATAAAACAATCATTGGAACTAGAGTACATGTGGACATCTATTTACCACTTTGTGCCCAATAACATATAACTAAATTGAACTCTCAGGATGGATTTGCACTGAATGTCAAAAGTAAATATCTTCCCTGAAAACCATAAAAAATATTATCATGACCCTCAATGTAACACTGATTCAGAATAATTTAAGGCTGGATGGACAGATTTCCCCTTAGTCTCTCCGTTACACATAGAGCACCGCAGTGGTGGTGAGGCCAGGACAGTGTAGGTCTCTGGCGCCACCTGGTGATCAGGCTGTCTACTTGCGCCCCACAGTCTCAGCCAGCTTTTTCAGTCTCTTCTTCAGCTCCAGAGGGAATTTCTCATAGCACTTCTTGCACACTGGCTTCATGTCAAACTCCACAAACTTGTTCCTGGAGATGGGCAAAAAAAAAAAGAAATATATTAATAATTCAATTCCCAAAAAAGATCCAATGTCTAAAAAGAAGTCTAAAACGCCCCAAGTCCTGCATGGGCTAACTACAGATTGATTTACTGCTCTTACAGTATAGAGCTTAAAATATAGCGATGAAAATGACATTTCGTATCAGATCAATCACCAATTTATTTTGTGCATAACTAAAAAGAGTCGATTCAAAATTCATACAGGCAGTAAAATTTTTGAATCGACTCTTTTAGTTATGCACAGGATAAATAATAGGTAATAGGTGTAGGTGAGGATGCAAAAAATAAAAATAAATAAATAAATAAATAAAAAACAACAACACAAAACACTAAAACAATACCAAAAAAACCAGTTCAACCATATTTTCACAACTTCTGACCACTTACACTGTATGCAAGAAATCAATCAGGGTAATAAAAAAGAGGCACTACGAATAAGCCAAAGCAATAGTCAAGTCAAGTCAAGTGGATGAGAAACAAGAGAAACGTGGGCACAGGATGGAGTGATGGGAAGGGGGTGGAGAGATGGAGAGATTTTACAGACAGATGGCGGCGGCCTTCTTGCGTTTGTCGCGGGCCTCGCGCTCTCTGCGGGCCAGACGTCGTTTCAGCTCCTCAGGGAAACGCTCATAGCAGTGCTTACACACCGGCTTCAGATCCACCTCCACAAACTTGTCCCTACATGGCCACCATACAGGCCAAGGGGAGGGGGTATGTGAAGGATGGGGGGGGGGGGGTAGCCAAAGTGGAGACAGAACAAGAAGAGAAAGCATGGGAGGGCAGATGACAGAGACAATATTAAAGATGTAAAGAATGAGTAAAGATGAGATTTTGAAACAAGTGTGAGATGGCAGGTAGAATAGAGGTAGCAGAGTCGGCAGAGAGAATAGCAAGTCAGTGTTTTGAGATGCATAAGATTGTAACACACACACACACACACACACACGCACACACACACAGAGCATAGGTGAAATGTAAACAATAGGGGGTAGATGATAGTGAAGGGTGAGAGAGACAGAGTTGAGTGGAAACGTGTTAGCAAACACTGATAAATGTGTTCTTAAAGTAGAGGAGGAGCTGTCAGAGAGAAGGCTGGTAAGCTTGCTATTTTGCAGAGTTACTGTGACTGGTATCTTGTTATTGATACACTGCAGGTTATGGGAGCAAAGTACCGGTAATGGCATTCTATGGGGCTATGGGACACAGGAATGTATACATGTGTACATACAATGGGCTTATACAAACGGAAATGCATGGGTGCCCACAGATAATATACACGGGTGTGCCTACCACTACCACCACCTGCCCAAAGTCTGAGGGAGTCCATGAGAAATGGACTGAATGAGACCGGGTGTGCTTGACGGCATGTTGTACATAAGAAAACACATTCAGGAGGCGACTCGAGCAATGCCTGTGTAAACAAAGTTTTCCAAGACACTAGTAGTAGCCTAGTTACATGTCTGCAGGTACTGAATAATGAATCTGTACTGATATTGAGGCTCGTGCAGATTTTCTTTTCTGAAGGAAGGTTTCAAAGCAGGTCCAAAGTAGCAAGAGATGAAAAAGTTATTTGGGTTGCAGATAATGCAACAGCTTGTGATATTTGAAGACATATTGCAAAACGAGTGTTTTGCTGTTGTTGAAATTCATGATAAAATGCAGGCTAACCACAGAAAATTACAGAGAGTGCCGCACTGAGGCTTTTTTTCCTCAGACCAATTATGCTACCGTGGTTACAGTGCCAGAAATCCACTCTTGCTTCATTTATAAATATCTTTAGTATTTCTTTGTCCAAACAACACTAAACTTGGCACTGCGCTCACGCATTACTCGTGCCAGACGCATACCAAATTTAAGGTCAGACGGATAAATGGTTTGAGTGTTATGCATGAAAGACACAGACACAAAAACACACAGACAGATGTTCCTTGCATTTACAGATATTGGTAGATGTGGGTGTTGTTTAAAGAGCTGAAAAAACATCCAATGTATTCTCAGGCACAGGTGTGTTCACTGAAGCATGAACTCCAGGTATGCTGTATAGGTGGTGTGCGTGTGTGTGTGTGTGTGTGTGTGTGTGTGTGTGTGTTCATACTCACTTGAGGGTAAGCTTGGTGTTGCAGGTGGAGCAGGAGAAGCAGTTGACACACCAGGCTTTGTTCAGAGCAGAGACCACTGAGAGTGAAGACAGCACATTAGTCCAGGTGCTACTTTAGCATCGGCCCCCATAAGAACAACAATTACATCACAGTCTGTACTGCTCAATAACTGACACAGATATCGCCAAATATCACCATTAGCTCAAGCCTCTCCGAAAATCAAGTTAGCAACAATTTGCATTGCAACCAAGTTAGCAACTATGCTTTTGGGAAACTTACGACAGGTCTGTCATCTACACTTTTGTCACTGAACTGCACTAGCACAGCTGTCATTCAAAAGGGTCAAAGGTCATCACTCACCATCACCCTCAATCACACGGTTGCAGTGGTAGCACACGTCGCCAAAGAGCTAGAGAGAGAGAGGAGGAGGGGGGGGGCGCATGTATTAGTCATAGGGCAGATTTAGCCTAGTCTCTCACACACACACACACACACACACAGTCAAATGGCAAAAAAAAAAAAAAATCCCATGGTGACTAAAACCATGCCAAAGTCATCATGCACGCGAGTCATCCAACTGGTGCATCATGGTGTCTGAATTATAGTTGTGATTCATTTAATTTGAATCCGCTATAATACTAGCAGGCATTTTAGCAGTTACTATTGCACTGCTGAGGGCATCATTCCCATCAGACTATGTTCAAGCTTGATGCACATACCTTGCATTATGGATTAGCACAGCTCCTTATCCATCAAGGAAGGATTTGAATATTATAAGGTATATAATGTTTGTTAAAAGGCATTTGGTTTTACCTGGTTGTAGTGGGTCTCGCAGTAGGCCAGTCCTTTCCTCTCGTAGTGGCGGTGACCAAGGAATGGCTTCTCACACTTAGCACACACAAAATGCTGCAAGCACAAACAATCATACACATTCACACAAAAACGTAAGCGACATGCTGCTTTAGGGCACGTCAACATTACCATCTTCCAACGGCTCAAGGCACCCAGGGACATAATGCAGAGTAAGGGCTATCATGCTAAAGCTAACAGAATCCTTGATACACAGGGGCGCGCGCACAAACACACACAGGTGCACATCAGTATGGTCCCTGCCTCACCATGTCAAAGTGCCTCTCACAGTAGGCGTGACCCTGCCGCTCGTAATATGGCTGGCCTTGATAGGGCCTCTCGCACCACGCACACACAAAGTGCTACCATGGAAACGGCACAGAGGAAGAGGAAGGGGAAGACAGGAGTAAAGAAAGAATGAAAATAAAAATAAAAAAATAAAGAACATGATTCAAAGAGAATTGAACAAAAGGGAATGAATAGGAAGGCTGAAAACTAAAGATGCAATGAAACCTTTGGAGAATATACTGTATGTCAATGAGAACACCAGAAAAGAGGAACAAAAGGAGGAACAGAAATGGTAATGTTCTGATTCACTACAGGCGGTTCATGAGATCCTGACCTGCACTGGGAGCACAAACATGTTTCAGAAGTCGAGATCTAAAAAAAGTGCACATGAATAGGGGTGTAATCATGTGACCAGTTAACTACTAAGGCCATCCCTAGACTAAACTACTTTGTTTGCCGTATCGTCAAACCTGGCCTGTAAAAAAATGGCCTGTTGGTGTTCAAATATTTTATCAAAAAATTAATAATAATTCTAAGCATGTGGTGGCGAGTCAGTGCATGCTGATTGACTGGATCTCCTCCTTCCCTACAAATGATATGCCAGTATCAGACAGGCCAATATAAGCAAAGCCTATCAGCCTAAAACCGAAAATGAGTGTTTTGTGTGCGTGCTGCCTTCCTGTGCAACTCTGCACAAAAACATCTTTTTCAAATGTTGCTCTAAAAGTAATATGGGTTATTCAAGTCAAACGGTGTGTAATCTGAAACAGTGAATTAGACGCACCTCCACGTGCCACTGCTTCCCCATGGCGTTGACAACACGGCCTTCGATGGGCCTCCTGCACGCCCCACAGATGGGCACGCCCATTTTATCGTGACAGGGCAGGCAGTAGAGTTCACCCTTTAGCTCACGGGCATCAGCAGTCAGCTCCTTACTGTAAAACACACACACACACACACACACACACACACACACACAAGTTTCCATGTCAGTCTGTCACAGGCACACACACTCCACATCTGGGTGTAACTGCAGCAGGATGTAACTGACTGACCCGCAGTTGTTGCAGTTGAAGTGGTCAGGATGGTAGGGGTCATTCTTGAAGATGAGGGGCTGTTCATCGATGATGGCGTGACACTTCTGGCAGATGTACTTGCCCAGGCCACGTGCCTTCTCACGGTTATGACATGGCCGGCACAGGTGACTGTGGGGTGTACAAACAAACACACAAAGTTGTATTCAAATATTGTGTCATTTTAAATGCAGAAATGCAGCACCTTACTAACCTAGGCCTAATCAACACATACCTAGCAAGGCGAAAATAGCTGATTAATTTGCTATTATTTATGAGAATAATTGAACGTGTTTGTTCATTTGCAAAAGTACAAATTCCAGCTGGTCACGAACATTCATGACCACTGCATGATCTACCACGTAAGCCGTTAATGTTGCTGCCTAGCTTGGCCATTCAAATGTACTGATCATTGCCTGTCAAACAGTCTCCGGAGAACGTTGCAAGCAAGCACGGGCCTATGAACCCCCCCCCCTCCCCCATCTTGACCCTAGGGTCCCTCACTAACCGCAGTGGTTCTCCAGAAATATCTCCAACTTCAGAATATTATGATTTCACGCTAAACTTTTATGTAATGGGTGCTACTCTATGGGTGTAGTTAACAGAAGAGTTTAAAAGCCTTGCGCTGAGAGACCTGGACTCACACTGTTCCACTGCCAGCTGTGCTATTGATAGATGTAATAACTAGTGTGGAACTTCACTTCCATATTCATTTTCCTGCAACACAGGCTGCCAATAAGCCTTGCCCCGCCACAGAGAGTAAAGTGAATGGAAACATTAGTCACACTCCATAACATTAGCAGGGTTCCATCATTTACAACATAGCGGGACTGCCTGCCTTGACTGTTTGAGAAACAGCAATGGAAAATATGAACATGTAGGCCTAATTCAATTAAATGACAATTCTATTGCTTTGATGTTAACAATGTCTTGAGACATGGAGGGTCTTGCTATATACATATGTATACTGTATAGGCCTATATACTTACCAAGACCACAAGACTGACATTGTGAAAGTTGATTACTATGTTGCTACATTTAAAATCTACTCTGCGTAAAAAAACAATTATGGAGGATATGTGATAAGCTGTGTCTGATTGAAGTTACTGTATGTATTTCACTCTCATAACCTATACATCTGGCTCTAATAACCAGCGCCTGCTGGAGTCTGAAGACACTCCTCACAGACTGGCCCTGTCCACAGGGAACTCACCGGCCAGCATTCTTGACGAATCCCACATCAGCCAGCACAGCCTGGCAGATGTCACAGCAGAAACAGTCTGGGTGCCAGCTGTTGTTCATGGCCTTGATCACCCGGCCAATGATAAACTCCCCTGCACATCAAGACACAATTACACATTAAAATGCAAGCCAGCACACCAGAGCACATCAAGGAAACATGTTGCGGTCATACAGCTAGCACAGCAAAAAGAGATTTCTGTCTGTATGACTTAAATACAGCTTAAAATACACTGTGCCCTCCTTTGGGACATGACATCATTCCACAACAAGTCAAAGACCAGTTGGGAGCCTGAATAATCAATTTATTCAATCATGGCCTTATAGCCTTGCATTTCACTGCAAGGTTTATGAGTATCACAAATCTATGGCAAATATTTTGCAATTCATTTATTCTAACCACATAAATAACAGATCACCGAAAAGTGAGTTCAAACCAACATGTATGACTAATCAGGATTTTTTCTTCCCCAGCTAATCAAAGAATAGATTCCAATGAAACTATGATCAGACTTCTGCCCACAAGAAAGGAGTCAACTGAAGGCAAACAATGAAAATGTTACATTCATGTACATTTGCCCATGCTTGGGGATTCACAGAAATGTTTAGGTTCACTCTTTTACCGTGGGAAGCTCAAAGGATGCTGGAGGTAGCCTAACACTGAGTTAAAACTGGCTAATAGCCAGTCCAGAGGGGATGCAGTGAGCCCCCTTGGACAACATTGTAAATTTTCATTTATCTAGATATAATCATTCTCAGAATGAATTTTGCCTTCTAGCCACAAAAATGATTAAACACACCAAGTGCACTGACTGAATATTTATACAGTATAATCCTCTTCCCTGCTTCACCTCACACACACACACACACACACACACACACACACACACACACACACACACACACACAAACAAATAAATAAATACACACAAGACAAATAGTTACAGGAATGCAGCCAGACTACTCAATAATTCAATGCACCATAATGGCAAAACTTTTTCCAAACTTTAAAAAGGTATTTTTGCAGCAGGGTATGCACTTGATAGATGAGGGTTAGAGGTAGGGTAAAAATAAAAACAGTAGCATACTCACCACACTGATGACAGCAAGGGGCGAACAGCATCTGGAAATCATGCTCACAGTACTTTCTGCCCTCAAACTATGACAACAGAGGAAGCATCAAAGAAAAAGAAACACAGAAACACAATTGATTTAGTTGGTGTGTTTGCTTTCTCAATTCAGTAGAAATTACAGCTGGGGTCACAATGTGGTATTTAGGGTTCCCAGAGTCTCACCTCATAGAAGAGACCTTCAGGAAACTGCTGGAAACACTGGGCGCATACAAAGCACTGCTCATGGTAGAGTTCTCCATTGCTGTTGACTATCTTCTCAGCCGGAGCAAACCCAGCCTTGCAGCGTTCACACGCCGCATTCGCCAAGGCACTGGCCATGTTACTGGGAACACACAGGGGAGGTTACCCCTAACTATTAAAAAAATCAAAATCTACTGCAGTCTATTAGGCTACTATTACAATCACACTATAGGCCTAATTATAAAAGGCCAGGTGAATAAAATGCTGTGTTATAATGTGGGTAAGTGGTACGGTACAGATGCAGAACTTCAAGGCTACCAACACAACTAACCTAATTTTAACCATGTACACTTACGCATACAGAATAAGAAAAGTTAGCCTATTCTTCTTCAATATTTAATTCTTCTACAGAAACTACTAAAATGAGAGATAAAACAGAACAGATTTATAACAGTTTATAACGGACATCTTTCAATGCAACTGATCTAGATCAATATACTGTACCTGGGCTAGGTCTAGGCCTACATTTTCATTAAATTCCGAAATGGGTGCAACTTAAATTCTATGAAATTTAACCTTGAGTCAATTTTGTGGATCAGACATTCACTGTAGTATAGTGGCCTGTCTGTTGTAGGGGAGGGAAAAAAAAGCTTCAGCCCCACCCAATGAATCAGAGTGCCTTGTATGCAGTGGTTTAGGCTAAAAGGTAGAACAGACGTATCCATACAAGTTCATTTGGCAACCCAAGTTTCTACACTGGTTGCTGACTGACAAATACACCACATCGACTCAAACTAGTCTGTTTACAAATAGACTGCAATTTTGTAATGATAACATTCATGGCCACCCCATCATTAGGCCTATGTCAAGATACAGGCTTCTGCAAACTGTCCAAAAGTTTTCCTAATCAAACTAACACTGGGTTGAAATATTTTAGCACAGTCATACATGGGTATGAGTCAAGTACGGTCAAGTACACACACACAGAGAGAGAGAGAGAGAGAGAGAGAGAGAGAGAGAGAGAGAGAGACTACACTCAGTGCTAAAGAGTCTAGCCGCCATTAATCACACTCTAGCTCTCTGGTGCCATCACTCTTACGCGTACAGTTATAACACACTGTCAGATATGAATCACAGCCCCCTCCTCCCGCAGCAGGAAGACATATCGTCCCTGTGACATCATAAGTGGAGGAGCAGC
>JAODXP020000031.1:15491180-15513680 GCA_027497455.2 Sardinella longiceps
AGGGACTGAGTGTGAATGTTGTGCACCGTAGCCACAGAAACAGCTCGCCTACTCTCTACTCCTCTGGGTCTCCAAATTTGGGCAAAATGGCAGTCATTATGCACAGTGTGTGCAGTGCTAGTGTTCAAAGCATACCAGTAATGCACAGTTTACACTTCAGTTAGAGCAAGATGTGAGAGATAGCAGGGGAAGGGGTTTGTGTGTGTGTGTGTGTGTGTGTGTGTGTGTGTGTGTGTGTGTGTGTGTGTGTGTGTGTGTGTGTGTGTGTGTGAAGAGACAACCAAAAGGGAAGAAACTGTTAACACTGATGTGCAAGATGTACTAAACAGCTTTGCAGACACTGCAAAGGTAAACTAGATTGACAGCTGGATAGACCACTTACATACTGAACTGTCTTGGTCAAAATACCCCCATGCTATCTTTTGGTAAACCCAAGCCCTCTCAAGAATGAATATGCATGTCCATCCATGAAGTAAATCAGCAAAGGTCATTTGCAGTACTGTTCAACAGGAAACGGGTTATTTTCAGGGGTTCCCAAAGGAAGCACAACTGAAATCCTCCCACAGCCGTCATCAAATATGTCAGGAATGTTAACGTTAGTTGACGCATCTTCCCCTTCTCTTTCCTACTTTGCCGAACCATTTCTGCTCGAGTGGTCAACATAAACTGATTTTCAAGTGCGATCATAGCTAACTGATTTATTGGGCAGCCAGGACCTAATATCTAGGTGGCTAACGAGGAGTTACTCACGTTATTGCTGTTTGGGTGTAGCCCTTTCCAAAGACAACTTTATTTCTCACCGTTAAGTTAGTTAAGTTAGCGAGGAAAGAGTTGACATCGTTACAATAGCCTACATCTTTGCCTTAACAGGTTTAACGTTAACGTTACATAAATAATCAACAAAGCCGAGTGTGCCCTAAGATTAATGTTGTCCCATTCAGGAAAATAAATCTGATGTTAAGTGATGAACGTTATTCCTCCTTGATTATTTCTGGGTGCGCTACAAGATATGAGGTCAGCATCAAGGTATCGGCCAGCAAAGAAGTAGGCTACAACTACCTTACACTTAACGTTATTACGTTTTAGATTTGTTAGGTAAAGATGATGGTGTACAAGGGAAGCTTGTCTGTGATAGTGGAACAAGAAGACACATTTGCCAGATTGTTGAGTTGGCTAGTTAGCCACCTAGCTAGGCTACAAGTAGCTAACGTTACTCGGATGCACAGCAATGTTTCGCTAGCTGACAGTAACGTAGTCTTTCACAATAATAACTCTTACCTTCCCGTCATTTCTGCAACCCCCAGCATCCCCTTCCAACAACAACTTCAGGAATGGTTTTGGCGAGTCAACTCTCAATACGTGTCCTAATTATTAGGGAAAATATAAATAGCCTTTCCCTGTGCGACTTTTCCCCTCGTCTTCGAGGTTGTGGAAGAAGAACCACCCTAAGTAAGGGAGTGTCAACAAGTTGCCGTCCGTCTAAAAAAAATGGGGATCTGCAACCAGCCACCCAATGTTTGCTTGTTTACCTCTTGAATGGGATATTCACTCGCATTGCGGATTACCTTTTTTGATAACGTCTAATACATTAAAGAATTTCTTGAGGCACATCTAGAGGGCTACCTACATGATCCCTAGCCCTGACCTAACTTCACGCTACTAGGCCCTGCAACACTACGTTCATTTTTATTCCCATCAGTGGAAAAATGACAATGACGTTTTTATGTAGTAGCCTAGTCCAGGCAAAGTAGAGTAAGTGTAAAATAGTTTTTTTCAGCTTAGATCATTTCTCTGAGGTGTCCAGAACAACATACTAAAAGTCCTAAGAAATCCTAGTTGATGAAATATGTTAAATTCTTGCCAATCCGATATGTGTAACAATAGGACAGAATAGGTCTGAATAGGGCTATCCTATCAAAACAAAACTTTAATGGAAGTAGGCCTAGGCCTACCCATGAAAAGTAGCATTTTTTTGTGTGTGTGTTTTACAAGTTTTTCTGAAAAAATAATTTTAATATGCAAATGAGCTAGGCTATACACCAGTGTTTCTCAAACTTTTTCAGACCAAGGACCACTTTGCTGAAAAATTGTTTTTCAGGGACCACCTATCCTCGCGTCCCTCTCCACGTTGCATGCTACACTTACATTTTAACCAAATCCGCAGGCTTGCATTTCTAAATAGCCATTTACAAGTTTTTGTATAATTTCAGGCCTGCCTCATAGTATTCAGTGGACAACTCATCTTTAGCCCTCAAATAATGTTAGTTACGGACCACACTTTGAGAACCACTGCTATACACTAATCAGGTTAGCCCCAAATACCCCCATATGGATAGTGAAGAGATGAAAAGGGTGGGACCTGTCTCAATTAATTTTATATGACATCCTGTGGGTGTAAGTCTTACGGAAGCCGAGAGCGGCCCTTTTAGAAATATTTTTTTAAATTTACCTTGTTATCCCGAGATAACAATAGCCTATAATTAATTCAAGATCTCGAGAAAAACAAAGCCTTTATTTTGAGATCTTGAGAAAACACAACAAGTATTCTGTGATCTCGAGAAAACAATCGAATAAACGGCTGACAAATGGGTCGTTCAGATACGTCAAGAGACTTGTATGATGACTTTGGGGCTATATTTCATTCTGTATAGATTTTCTCGAGATCACAGAACAATTGCTTTCTCGAGATCTCAAAATAAAGTCTTTGTTTTCTCGAGATCTCGAAATAAAGTCTTTGTTTTCTGAAGATCTTGAATTAATTACATCGTTATCTCAAAATAAAGGCTTTGTTTTCTCGAGATCTCGAATTAATTACATTATATTGTTATCTCGGGATAACAAGGTGAATTAAAAAAGTATTCAAAAAGGGCCGCTCTCGACTTCCGTACTACAAAGGCATTGGCTATACACCAAAATCACCAATACCAGCTGATCTATTAATGGGTATCAAGGAGAGGAGGGGGATGGAACCTGTCTAAATTTATGTTTACTGAGATCCTGAAGCCATCTGCTTTCAAAAAAAAGTATTAGGCTACTTGTCAAGGTTTATTACTTTCTATAGGCACTAAAGGCACTTTTGTACAAGATATGGTGGAATGTGAAAAAAAATAATAATTGGGTGAAATTCTGGGCATATAAGCTTTCAGAAAATATACGGTTTATGGGGTCGAACATGTTTCCCCTACATGCCACTGGCCTAAATGTCACCAAAAATTGCCCATTTTGCAAATGCCAAATTTCTTGATTTTGGGATTTATTATAATGAGGAGGGTGGAGCATACCTTCATGTCAAACCATACCATAATATCCTGAGGGTGTTTGCTTTCAGAAAATGTATGGGATATATGGTGAAACTTGGATTTCTTAGGACTTTTAGTGTGTTGTTCTGGACATCTCATAGAAATGATCCAAGCTGAAAAAAAAATATTTTACAATTAGTCTGCCGAACAATGCTATGTTGCCTGGACTATAGGCCCAGGCTACATTATGTCCTTATTGCGCTAACAAGGTTGCGCTAGAAGGCCTACACAAATTTCATCTAATAGCCTATTGAGTGGGAGAGTTTACCAAATTATTGCACCCTGTTCCTAAACTAGGGACTTGCCCCATGCAGGTAAGTCTTGAAACAAACCATAGGTACTACTAGGGCCAACCAACACACCAACACACACACACACACACACACACACACACACACACTTATTGTACATACAGTACACACAAACAAACATTAGATTAACGCTCAAAGTCCAGATATGTAACACAGCCTAGTGAGTGGGTATTGCTACAAAATGTATGGATTATTTTTTTTTTCCTTCTTTTTTTCTGAACGGTAGGGTATTTTATAAAATGTCATGGGGTGCCAGATGTGCCTACCCTAAGGCTCCACTGGGTGGCACCCTCACCCAGAAAAAAAGACTTGTGAAACTGGTGAAAGTAGACTAAATAATTAAATAAATACATTGATTTGACTAAATCAGAGTGTCAATTTCTAGATTATGCAATTTCCTACGTTGTTCATTGCCCTCCAGACTTTCTTCTTAATCATTATACTTAGGCCTAGGCCTACTGATACCGAGAGCTAATTGCGTCAACCATAAATCCAATCCAGCTGATCTGGCTATGCATATATCCAATGAAATGTAAAATTCATGAATTAAAACTAGCATTCTGCCATCAGAAGACTCAACAAAATGTCATGTGAGTTCTTGAGTGTAAACCTACCTTTTGCAGACAGGTTGTCAGAATATTCCGATTATTATATTTCTGACGGTTCCAAAGAGGAGTGCATAGGCCTACCTACTTTATGTTGTGAAGCAGATACATTGTGGTGCATTTTAGTGGCATATCTTCTGCTTTCCGTCAGATCAACACAGCAATTTGGGTTCAAAACAA
This sequence comes from Sardinella longiceps, assembly GCA_027497455.2. Lineage (NCBI taxonomy): Eukaryota > Metazoa > Chordata > Actinopteri > Clupeiformes > Clupeidae > Sardinella > Sardinella longiceps. The sequence continues at coordinate 15,495,576 of JAODXP020000031.1, forward strand.
TCTGTATTTTATTGTATTATAGTGAACTCCATGATGGTTACATAACAATAAAAGTGCAGATTGAAAAAAGATGGTAAGAACAAAGGCTTGTATTGTCTTGGTAGATGAGTATTTGTATGAGATGTCAGTGGGATTTCTCCTTATTTATTTATTTATTTATTAATTTAGAAACTGTCTACATGCATCTTTATGTGCCCATCTTTGCTCAAGACAAGAGATAATTAGAGAGAAGCTCCAAGCTGTGATGCTTAGCCTCATACTTCTCTATGCTCTTTGAGGACTCAGCCGTTCCCTTGTATTGTCAGTACAGGTTTAGCATATTACTGTTTGAAGATAATGTGTCGTATGAAAAATGCTGTTTAAAATTGTTGATTGTTTATGGCCACCATGTTATCTTTGTGTGAGTGCCTTTGAGTCATGATCATGTAGTTGATGTCATCAGCTTTCCCAGATGATCTGGTAACCTTTTCAGACTAAGACAGACTGTGCCATGGGTGTGATATGGATATGAAATCACATTATCTTGGCATAAACACCTGTGGCATCCATGATATCTAATTAATACTTGTAGATACAGTACATACAACCATGAAGACGGGAGAAAATAAAATAAAATTGGCAATATATAATGATTGCGTAGTCTTTTTCACATTTGAAAAAATATATTTTTATTCTGGAAACCTGAAGAATCATATGACCCATCCACTGATCAAAATGCTAACCCAGGTCTTGAAAATGTTGAAAATGATATTCACCAATTTTAATCCAGACCTGACCTGAAATGTTTAGAAATTAGAGAGTACGACCTTAAAATGCTGGTGTAAATATAAGTTCACAAGCTTACCACCAAACATTTCAAGGTCTGAATCAAAAGTTAGGATTTATGGAGTCATGGTGTACTTCTGGTTTTGAGTCGTCTTTTGATGCCTTTGCATTCACCTACATTATTTAATACAGCGAGCACATGTGGTGGTGTGTGGATAGACAGACTGTTGGTTTGCATGTTAAGTTTAGGGATATCTGGACAAAACAGAGCTTGTAGTTGAATAGTAGTGACTTGTATGTATAGTTTATATATAGGAGTGTTTTCACATTCAGATGTTATCGTTTTGTTTTGGTTTTTTTTTTTTAGATGTTTTAACACAACAAAAGAACAGCAGACTTTTTCTTTTGAAAAAAAGAAAGCACCCTGTCTGATAGCTAGCCATTAACGTCACCCAACTGCCAGTTCAGACATAATAACAAACGAGAATCAAGAGTGAATTGTAATCAGTGTGTAGCCTACATGTATCCCGAAACCAAAGCAGAAGATGTTGGAGTTAGCTGTTAGAGATTTTTTTTCTGGTGCATGGCCCTTTGAGTATAATTACAGTGAGTCAGAGAATCTCATCAGCAAAGGACATCTCCATCTTTGTTGTGCCAGATTACCAAGATTGCCTTATTTTGATTTTTTTTGTATTTTGTTTTTGTTTCCTCACCACAACTGAAAAACCAGCAACTGGTTTCTCCATGCTGACCTCGATTTTAGCAAGACATCAGAGCAACACAGAGATGCTAAGAAGCCTTTGTTATTTAATGTTGTCATTTTTTATTTAGACTTGGACTCTCTTAGACTACTATATGTAGCCTATAAATGCATGGCCTGGGACTTTGATGAGACTTCATTGTGAAGCCACAGGCCATTCCAACTCATTCCAAATTTACAGACACTTGCATCTGGTTCAACTTCCCACAACAGCTTTCAACCACATGTCACCTAACACCACCTTGTGGTTGCCACACCTAACAAAAGAATTGTTTTGAATGCTCTCAAAGAAGTTTATCAGTTGGTCTCATCCCAGGCAAGGCCGGTTCTAGGCATAGACACACGAGGCGGTCGCCTAGGGCACCAAATATCAGGGGGGCATCACAATACATTTCTTACTTTTTATCTTTAGTTTTTCTCTTATATTTTTAGAAAAGGGGGGCAAAACTCAAATCTGGCCTAGGGCACCAAAAAGGCTAGAACCGGCCCTGATCCCAGGTCTCAATCAGTCACAACTTTTTGTCTTCTATGGTCACAGTGATGCAACAGAAAATCACTATCAGTCTAGAGCAGGGGTGGGCAATTATTTTGGCCAAGGGGCCACATTGGCTTTTAGATTTTGACTAACGCGCCGGGTGTTAACCAACTGATGTCAGTAGATTGGCAAGTCTCAAGCCCCACTTTCTTCAGAGGACATGTTAATATGCAGGTTTAAAAGGGTGGAATTTGCATGTCATGAATACAACACATTTGATAAATAAGGCCTATAATCTAAGTCACCATGACTAAATGAGAAATTATTTTATTTTAGAAAGGCTCCACGGGCCGCATTAAATAGCTCTGCGGGCCGCATCTGGCCCCCGGGCCTTAGTTTGCCCAGGTATGGTCTAGAGGGAAGCTTAACGATCAAGTGTTACTGTACACTCTACGTGAAGTCATGTATTTGTAGGCTACAAAAACCTCTTCACATAGTCAACAAGCCTTTTTTATCCTCAACACCAGAGACAAGAACTTGAGGCAGTCATCAATGTCCTACCTTATTCCTTGTTACGCAACATGTCCACACACACATACACACACACACTCACACTACAAGTTTCTGAATGTCTGGCGTAAGGATGGACACAATGACTCTGACTCTGCTCTGACTCAAGCTGAATATCAATAGAGAGGGCTGTTGTTGTCCCCAAGGACATCAATGCTAATCTCACACATATAATTACTTTCTGCTGTTCAGCTGCAGATTACCAATATGCCAGTCAGTAACTCACTCACAAGGGAGTTCTCCCTCGACCACCTGCTGTGCAGTCAATGTATACAGAGCTTTTAGATTTCAGAATCCATTGCATCGATCAGAAACATCTCTGGAGCTAGAATCTATCCACAAAGTTTTTTTTTTTTTTTTCTGAAATAACTCCTTGGGCATACATTCAGTTCCCCCTCCAAGTGATACTGTGGAGCATGCCAGTTTGGATTGCTGTCCACTGAGATTGTGAATAAGGTGTATTTTATATGGCTCTTGGGTGAACCCCCTAAGGCAGTAGATATCTACGGATGCTGCTGCGGCTAGCTGAATGGGGTCAGGCGATGCATCCTCTTCCAGCTCATGATCCACAGGGGACAGAGCCTCATCAATAAACTGCCTGCCTCCGAGGCATCTCGCAGGTGAGTCAGGTGCAAGCTGAGTTGGAGAGGCCATGGGAGTGCCCATGAGTCAGTTTGACTGAGATTGAGCGGCGGAGCAGCCATGTCTCCATGATGTTTCATCGTGATAGCAATACCTATAAAAAGGGTGAGAGGGGAGAAATAGGTCATCTGAGTCATTCTGTGAGCTCAAAAATCTCTGGTGGCAGATGGGTAAAAAATTAAGCCCTTATGATGCCATGCCTAAGCAATCTGGGTATGACAGGCAACGCAGGAGCACAAAGGCACATGCACATCCGCACAATGCCGACGCTCCTGCACGTGTAAAAGCTGACTCACACGGAACTACATCACCATCAAAAATGCAGAATGCACCGGTTCTTATTTTATGCAGTTGAACTCTTCCCTCTGTTCAATTGGGAAGTCTGCCTCGGTTGTAAATGTAAATGACATGCATGGCTGAGACATTGTGAAAGCCCCACAGACGCGGAGACAGAGCTGGAGAGTCAGCTGAAGGACACTCGATTCAGGGCGACTGTCAGGGACAAATAAAAGGGGAAAATGGTCCATAACGAAGCATTTGGATTGCCTTCAGTGTCAAAGCCTCACATACTCTTTGAGGAGGTCGACGCAGGGCAATAGTCTCTCTTTAAACACTTAAACTGGTTGAAGGGAGTTTTTCAGTCCAAAGATTGATTGGTTACGCAATAGCAAAGGCATGGCAACACTAAATGTGATGACCATGATAGGCTAACCATTAGCATTGGACTTTCACACATTTTCCTTTGAAATACAATAGAAACACACACAGTCATATACAGAACCTATGAAAGAAAATAAAATGAAAACATCTCCAATGCATTGTGTGTGTGTGTGTGTGTGTGTGTGTGTGTGTGTGTGTGTGTGTGTGTGTGTGTGTGTGTGTGTGTGTGTGTGTGTGTGTGTGTGTGTGTGTGTGTGTGACTGACTGCACTGAGTATGTCATGGTTTGATTGTGAGTAACTGCACAGTCCCTGTCTATGATCAAGAGGAAAGATGTAACTAAGGAAGAGAATGAGGGAGAGATGTGAGTGTGGGGTTAGTTTGAGGGAGGGAGGGAATGGATGAGAGAGAATGATGATGAGGGAGACAAAAGAAGAGAGAGTATGGGAGAGTGGGAGACAGAGTGAGTAAGAGATTACCAAGGAGCAAAATCAGGCTTCAGCGCCCAGACCCTTGCTGCCACATCACCACTCTTTATTTTCTCCTCTCTCTCTCTCTCTCTCTCTCTCTCTCTCTCTCTCTCTCTCTCTCTCTCTTTCTCTCTAAAACTCTGCCTCTATCCACACTGCCCTCCCTCTCTCACTCTCTATCTCACTTTCCAGCAAGCGTGGCTGCGAGGAACAGAATTCCCCATCTCACTCTCCTCTGTCTCTCTCTCTCTCTCTCTCTCTCTCACCCCTCTTCTCTGATTCCCCCCTTCTCTCATTCTCTTTGGGTCTCTCAGTCTCAGTTTGTTTCCCTCCCACCGCTGCTCCATCTGAATTTCCACACCTCTCTCTTCATTCGTGCTTCTCCATCTGTCCCTCACTTTCATTCTCTCTGTCCCCTTCTTTTGCGCTGCTCTGCTCTCTCTCTCTCTCTCTCTCTCTCTCTCTCTCTCTCTCTCTCTCTCTCTCTCTCTCTCTCTAAGACATTCTGATTCACTCTTACATTCTGCAGTGTTACGGAGCTGTTTGGGGCTGCAGACACCCAGAATCAGTAAGTCTTTGCATGTGTGTGTGTGTGTGTGAGTCTGTCTATATGTCTGTTTGACTGTGATTTTCTTATTGGATTGACAACTCTGCAAGAGGGAAAGTTATGACAAGGAGTTGCTGGGATAGAATGTATTGTGAACTTGCTATTCTATTGACATGTTGGTATGCTGTCTGTGTTTGGGTGTGTGTTTCTGTGTGTGTGTGTGTGTGTGTGTGTGTGTGTGTGTGTGTGTGTGTGTGTGTGTGTGTGTGTGTGTGTGTGTGTGTGTGTGTGTGTGTGTTTGTATGTACATGTGTGTGTTGTCAGTAGGTTTTGGAACCAGGGCTTGAGTTTGTGATCTGAAACTGTGAAGTTGCCATGCGGTTGGCATAGGCAATGCATGTACAGACACATCGCACATAGAAGATGTACTGTAGAGCTAAATATACCTGTGCCGATGATACACCCAACAGATGTGTCAGTCCTGCACACACTTAGAGCGTTCCGCTCACAGTTCATATTGATTGACAGGCGGGTGGTTCTTGCAGCCAACTTTGGTAGCAGCCTGCTGTTTTGAGCGAGCAGAGTGGAGTGGAGCTTTAATGAAACATATGGCTACAGTCTCTCCTAGCCCTAATTGAATTTTCCACTCAGGTTGTCTGAGCTGATTGTGTACCTGCAGTTAGTCCTGATGGGCTCTCTACACCACTGATTTTCAGGCAACTCTCTCTCTCTCTCTCTCTCTCTCTCTGCCGGCTGTCTTCTCCCTTCTTCATTTACCCTCCTTCCAACTCTTTCTCTCATCTCGTCTTCTCTCTCCCTGTCTAAATCTGCCACTCTCTAGTCCTTAGTCTACCTTAGACTATTTTTGATCACACTTTAGTTTGAAAACCTTTTCTGCACTTTCTCGCTCTGATTTGGCAGCACGGATATGTATCATGATATGGATCTTTCTCGCTCCTATTTGTGTGTTTCTTGTTGTTTGCTTTAGGTAATGATCATTTCATCACATTCAATTCACTGTTTCATCACACCGTCAGTCGTTGTACAAACACTGCATGTCATGTAATGCACGGATCAGTGTACACTGGTACAATGCACAGGGGAAAGAGCGGAACTGTGAAAATGTGAGCTCACTTTTAAGGTGATCTCTCTCACACACACACACTGTGTGTGTGTGTATGTGTGTGTGTGTGTGTGTGTGTGTGTGTGTGTGTGTGTGTGTGTGTGTGTGTGCAATGTTTGACTTTGTGCAAGATGAAATTCAGAGCTAGGTGTGATAAGTCTGAAATTTAAGGATGGTTCCTGTGTTGGAAAAAAAAGCAAAGCTCCGAGTTAAGAGAGGAGAGCGGTGCAAGGCATTGACACTTATGCATTGAGACTTGTACCTTGAATCTTGAAAGAGCCGTGAGGGTTTCGCAAGTTCCTTTGTTCTGCCTCTCTGGCATCTGAGGTTCTGCGACCAAAAAGAAAATCAGAAGATGGCTTTCTACAGTCTCTTAGCCCTGACATGCATGAACAGAATGTTGTTACGTGTGTGTGTGTGTGTGTGTGTGTGTGTGTGTGTGTGTGTGTGTGTGTGTGTGCGCGTGCGTGCATACATGTCTTTGTGTGTGTGAGATTCATGAACAGCAGTGTGTATTTCATTACAACTCTTTCTCCCATGACTCCCCTACACGCCTATCTCTCCATTTCCTCATTAACCTCATTATCCAGCGTTTTCTATGGGGACACATGAGGTTTGGTAAACAACACTACTCACCCCTCACCACACACACACACACACACACACGTTCATACACAATCAAATACACAATACACTCCCCCTAAAATACATACGTGCAGAGGCACAAGCTCATATCCCACACCAAGATCCATATGGATATGCATATGCATGAACGTGCATGTAATGATAGCCTATACAGACAATAAAGGCTAGCTATACACAGACAGACTCAGAGAGAGTGACAGCATCAGTGATATCAATTATGTATATAGGCTTTAATATTTGATGATGTTGGACACCCTTGATTGTCCTCTGGATAAGAGTTCAAATGGTCAGCATGGTCCAGACAGACCACATACTGAGCACAAAACACCACATGCACACCAATATTCTTTCTCTCTTTCTGCTATCACACACACACACACACACACACACACACACACACACACACACACACACATGCACTCACAGGGCTATCCCCCTCCAAGTACCACTGCACGCATAGGGTGCTTTAGATTTACTACAGCTAATTACATGGCAATATAAAAACTCTGCATCATTGTGTTTTTGTGTGGAGAGATTTATATAAATCAATACCCCTATCCTGTAACCGTCCTACCACTACTCCAAGCTTTCCTGCTGGATGATACATTACCAGACAACCTAGGAAATGCAGTCAGGAGAACATAACTGCCCCGCTTAAGCGCGCCTTTTGGCGAACCAGTGTAAATAAAAGTAATTGTGGTGCCTACAGAAGAGTTGTGAGCTCTGATTGGCATCACTTTGGCGCTAGTGTTGGATAGCAGACATACCAGAGCCCCTGCTGCTAATAGTGTATCTATGGTGGTGTCTTTGTGAAGAGTGTTATACAGGTATGCTGTAAAAGGGCTTTTATGTACATATGGTATTCACACTGTCTCTCTCTGCGAGGGTTGTTCACCTGGGGTGCCACTGAGCCCCTGCAAAAGAGCTGTTACACAGATCACCTGTAGTGACATTCTTGAAATTTGCGGAAAAAAAGTCTGGTATGTACACACACACACACACACACACACACACACACACACACACACTCAATTCTCAAACAGTGAGAGTGCAATCAGTGGCGTAGCAATAGCAGCGTACCACACCAGGGCCTGTGATCAAGAGAGCATGTTTTTGTTGTTGTTGGTCCAGTATCAGTAAAAATGTAATTTAGCTGATATTCAGCTCATTTTCTCCCCCAAAACCCCTGTTGGTAAATTTGTTCTTGCACCTGGTTCCAGCTATAGTGGTCAACCAAGCAAGGTCTGATGGTATACACAGTGTATGTAACATGCTGGAATCATCATCTTTCAGGAATTAAAAAAAGAGTAAGAATTGGTAGCTGAATGTCGCACAGAAGAGAAAGGAGGGAGCATCTGGATGACTGCTGCTGCAAATTAAATCTATACAGGTGTTTTCATCTTGAGATGTTCCTCTTGTTAAAGTTTGCAATGTGGAAAGTTGGATTTTTGCAGTGGCTTTGATTGAACAGAAGGCCAAGTGAACTTCTATTGTGGAATAGCCTATTGTGGAGTTGAATCATGTTGGCCTATTACTCCAGCTATGTGTCAAGTCACTGCTTAATTAATACGATAGTGATTATGCTCCTAATGCAGCCTAATGTTTCCTGTTGTGCATTGGAGGCTCTGACTGCTTGAGTATGCACTATCTGCATATTCCTTTTTTAGTGTTGGTGCATGCTGATGAAGCCTTTTCCATTGTGCTTGGCACGATACTGTGTCAATGCAAATTATTTTGCGATTTAAGCTGGTGATTCAATCATTAATGTCGGCTATAAGTCAGATATTATTTGGGGGTAGGTCGGACGAGCGCTCTACACTGGTAGGGTGGTCAATTCGAGAGACTTGCGACTGGGCCCGGGACTCGAGTTCTAAATTAAACAGAACTTCTTTCTCTACTCATCATGTCTTGATCCTGGCTTCCCAACCCCTTACAATGACTCTATTTCAAAGGCAGACACCGCATACATTGACTTGCCATGAGAACTGCTCGGCAAATGCATGGGCAAATACTTGCTGAATGTTTTCATCTGTTGCCTCAGGCTCTTTAGTCTTTGGCCGTCCATTCCCTCTGAATATCAGGGGGAGAATAAAAGTAACGACCTTGTCTCCACGCTTATCCATTAGCAGGTCTGCGGTCAATACCGCTGCGAAGCCATTTGCTTAGATCTGTGAGCTTCACTGAGAAGAGAAGGTCAGTCAAACTCTTGGGTGAGATTTGAATGTATTTGGTCTCAACCTGAAAAGGGGGATGATACACACTGTTTAACTGCTTTTGACACTCTCCTTCCTGTCTTTGCGTGTTCAGTAAAATGCATTAAGAGACAAATTTTACATGTATTACCCTAATATATGATATAGGAAATATATCTTAAAAAAAAAATCAGCATTGCAAGTCATAACTAAAGATTGATACCCTAGCCTGTAGGCTAATGGGTTGTGACTCACGACTTGAATCTAACCAGCAAAGTCAAAGTGAGCTTGTCTTGAACAACAAAATCATGACTGATGATTAGTTGTAGGAGATTGAAGGACCATTCTTCTGATTGACTGAATTACCTTCAAAGGTTTGTGTCTGAAAAATTACTACAGGTGAAGACTCTGACACAACCACAAACACACCTCCAACAGGTGATTCAGAGAAACAATTCTCTTTCTTTCTCTCTCCATGGGTTTCTAAATTGTGGAACAAGAAACTTTATCTAATGAAAATTTAGAAAAATCTCCTATTTTCACATAGCTACAACAAACACTCTGTTACTCTTTCTTTCTCTCTCTTGCTCACTCACACACATACACAATTGGCCTCTCTCTATAATGAAAGCCACCTCAGATATCTTACTTTGGCTGTCTACGTCTGCAGCAGTCGATGGAGTCCAATCCCATAGCACATGTCCTTTTGTGGCCCAAGTGGCAGACTGCTGGACATCTAATGAAAGGGTTGGATGCTGTCAGACAGAAGCCCTATGGGGTGGTGACCTTTCAACCCTCCACTGATGGCCCAGGATCAGATAAGGAGAGACTCTTAGAGAATCACACCTCTTAAGAAACCTCTGTGACCATGCATCTGGATTTTGGATAACACATACTTGTATTGTAGAGAGAGAGAGAGAGAGACTGGTGGTTATGTTTTATTTAGACGCCTCTACAGTGTCATTGAGTGGACAATGTGGTTAAAAATAGGTGCTGACGGTTCGTTCTTTCTCCTTCTCTTTCTCTCTCTCTCTCTTTTCTTGCATGAGTCTGGTACAATGAAAGGGTATGTAGATATATGTGAAGGTGGAAACAAGAATGTTTATAAATAGTTGTTAAATTTGTGTATGTGTGTGTGTGTGTGTGTGTGTGTGGCTGGCTCTCTCTTCATGTATTTCGGATGCCGCTGGCTACGCCATATGTGAAAGCAGCTGGCTAGTGACTGTTTGGACCTCAGTGGGCAGTAGGTCTAATTGAACTGTAATTGACTCAACAGCAGGGAAGGTCACACACACACAAACACACACACACACACACACACACACACACACACACACACTCACACACACACACACACTGTCACTGACGCTGTCCATACAGATATTTGATCCGCGTCATTATGACTCACTCATGTTGCATGTATTGTACAATATAAAGGCATATAGTTAAGAATTTCATGTAATTTAAGTCATTTAATGTTCTATTTTTCACTTTCTTTGTAAAGCACACAAACTGCCTATTCAATGTGTATTGCAACCAAAAATTTAAACATTCAAAAGAGAAAAGTGTGGAAAGCTTGGTGCTTTCCGTGACTTTAGGCAGTTTCCTTGTGGTATAGTCATCATTTATGTACATTCACATCACGATAAAATCTGAATCACTCCCTGCCATTTCAGTGACAAAAGGCTCAATTTAGGTGGCTATTACAGCAGTTAAAAGAAGTAAAAAAAAAAAAAAAAAAAAAAAACGGCTCAATGCAAATAAGCTATGATGCATTTCATTTAGAGCTACGTGAATGAACACAAATATTTTAGCAAAATATGGCTTGTCACATCTCCATCACTACAATAAGAGACAGACATGTTGTACACTGTAAACCCCAACTGCTCAGTGAATTTTAAATATTAGGGGTTACTAACACGAACATTTCATTACTTCTTCATGAGATGCGCCAATGACGCTTTGGTAAATAGCCCTATCAGGGCCAGTGTTGGTAGTAATAAACACAAAAGTACTTTGTAACAAATTATTGTAATTCATTCCATTTTGTGGTAACAAAGTAACATAATGCATTACCTTTGAAATATCAGTAACTTAATTACAGTTACTAGTAATGAGACCTTCCTGAGTTACCAACGTTTTGCACAGTGAAATTATATCTGCGCTATATTCTGTTTGTTTATTCGCATGATCAAGCCTATTGCAGCATCTGACAATTAGGCTACAAATAATTTCTTTGACTATCATTCGTTTGACTATTGACTATCGACTATTAATCTCTAGCCTGACATAGCCCGACCATAATCCTGCTGTTCATCCGTATTCATGGTCTGGAGGTTCTTTAACCTGACGCGATTATACTGCGGAGGGGAGGGCATTCACTCCTGGTTTGAAACGATTGGAAAGCTCGTCTAATCAGCTTCGCTTATTGGCCGGTAGACTCTCTACCGATGTAAACACGCCCCAGAGGACCGTTCCCAGACCATGGATACGGATGAACATTCGTATTATGGGCGGGCTATGTCAGGCTAATTAATCTCCTAAACACATAAATTTTAATCCTGGAGGTGCATGGCCTTTTATCACTAGAATTAATATTTGTGAGCATTGTATGATATTTATGCAGAGGTATATCTGAACAGACAATCTCTGCCTCTCATCACCAAATGACTTAACATTACTGTAATAATTAAAGGATGCCTACCTGCACCAGAGGGTGGGTAGATCATCTCTCCAATGCCCAGTACTCTACAACCCTGTGTTTCTGTGTAGGGAATTTGGATGAGCAGGAGAGAAAAAAGTTAAGTAATGAGTAAATTAGTGAAGATACTTTTTAAAAGGAGTAACGTGCAATGTAATCCAATTACAATTCAAAGCAGTCACTAATGTAAAGTAACAAGATACTTTTTTAGAGTTATTTCCCAGCACTGCTCAGGGTGACTGCTAAACCTGTATAACATCAAGAGCCAATGGGCTCAAATCACAGCTATATGCTCTCTTGTGTCCTCTTTGATTCCTTCAGTGAGACTGGGCACCTTGTGTGCACTGAGCTGTGCTAATTTTGCTACTTAACTAATTTACTGATTAATTACTCCTAGATTCATAATGTCTTCAGCTATGCCACACTGTAAAAAACGATTTGTAATGGTTACTTGAAAAATGTGTGGAAACTCGTTGCCTCAAATGAGTTGAGTAACTTATCTTTTTAGATGTAAAGGGCTTTTAACTTGAAAAAGATAAGTTATAGTTACTTAACTCATTTGAGGCAACGAGTTTCCACACATTTTTCAAGTAACCATTACAAATCGTTTTTTACAGTGCAGGTAAGAAGACAAGGATATTGAGTCATTTCCTTCCTGCATGAAGTGTCTCAGACTCAACCATGCAGTTCAGGCACTTTTGACAGATGTGGACAGTCCAAGAAAGGAGACACACTACTAATGTGCTTTCACTATCCCCGTCCACTTTGAAATAAGGCCTATATATCATAGAAATCTCAGCATGCGTGGTGTTTGTTGACCAACACACGCTAGTGTCCAGATTCATAAGAGGAGGCGAGAATTACTGCTCCCGTTGATTCAGTTGCGTAGCCTACACTAATACACGTCAGGTATTAATTTCACAGAAACCAGAGATGCATTCAAATTCGCCTAACATAGTGAATGTTCGCTAACATAGGCGAACAGTTTTTGGCGTTAACGAACGAAGGCGAACGGTCTGAGGGGGTAGTGTGCTGCTAACAGTCCTGTATGCTGTATAGAAAATTTGTGCGCCCCAATTGGAAATACATCCAGAATAGCATTGATTTTTATCAGCATGTCTCACAGCAACTTTGTCTCCCATTAATAGCCTCCTGCGAGTAATTTTTGCTCAGTTTGCCATTTTCGTTTACAGTTTAGAACAAACATTTTAGAACATTACACGAAATCATTCAAATTCCACAGTTAAATGCGAACATGTTTGCCGTGAACATTCACGTTTGTTAGGTGAATTTGAACGCACGCCAGGTTTCATCCCCAAAGTCTTTACTACAGTTAGTAGACAAAGTAGACAGCTTTCTCCCCTCCACCTTTTGAATTGGACGAAGAGGCAGCATTTACAGTACTATGCCCAGTTTGTGCACACAGGGTATTTCATGCGTGCAAAGTTGGCGCATAGTGGAGGCCAAAAGAACATACGTATGAGTGCACCAGTCTGGTGTAGCCATGACCAGTTTGTGAACGTACTAATTGGAGCTCCCTGAACACATTTGCACAGTTTTCTAAGCTCAAGGTTTCTTGGGACCCTCTCGCATATTGTGCTGAATGTGGCCGTCTCGCTGCCATATGCAACTTTAAGTCACGCTGAAGCAATGTTTTGAGTATGTAGCGTGGATACATGGCCAGGGGGCCATCCTGCCATCCCGTCCCGCACATGGCCAGGGGGCCATCCCGCACATGCTTTGAGCCTATTGGCTCTTAGGGCCCTATTTTGACGACGCAATGTCAAATGTTGTTTGGCGGATGGCGCATATGGTTTTGGGGGCGTGCCGGCGGGATTTTGCTATTTTCACAGCGCAGAAAATGAACTTCGCGCCGGCGCAAAGTTCAAAAAGGTTGGACTTAGGATGCCTAATTAATCATGGGTGTGTTATGGGTGTAACACAGACATAACCAATGACAGATCAATCTCTCATTGCCTTTAAGAACGAACAGCGCAAAGCGCCTGGTGAATTGCTATCACACCAGCTGATCTCCTCTTTGTGCATTTAAAGAAATTAAAATATTGAATAGCGAGCAAGCTCACACGTCGGGTCTAGTCATAGTCAGAGCCGTAATGGGTATGGTAATATTAAATTGATGTCTACAGGCTGCACAAGACACGAAGGAAGCTGATTTAATCCTGATAGATATTAAGTAAACTTGATTCTCCATTTGACGTCCCCCCTTCTTATATCCTCAAGCGTTTTCTGTTGCAGGCTAATAAATTGTGGTTAACCACATCTTCCTAGCATCTTAATGATTTTCCGATTGTAATAATTATTGCTGTGGCCATCATTGTTATGCTGGAACAAGGACTGCATTACGTATTGCGTTGTGCGTCCATAAAATAGCACTTCAGGAATGCGTGACTGACGAATGACCAGGTTTTTTCCAGTCACTGGCGGATCCCTTTCTGCGTCTGTATAATAGCATCTTTTGCGTTTTGCGCCTAGCCACACCTTCGACACACCTCCGAGGACACAAAGTCACTTGCTAGTTAGACAACATGAATTACTTGACAGAAAAACGGACCATGCGCTCGCACAAAATAGCAATGACAGCTTGCGCGAGTCGTGAAGGCATGGTGCGCCGTCTGCAAGATAGGGCCCTTAGTGTTATACAGCTTCAGCAGTCACCTTGCCAGTGACTTGTGTGAATGCATAAGAATTTGATTACAGGTAGGATGCAAATGGATGGATGCCAGTCATCTGTATAAAGGCAGACAACCATACAACCCCACATAGGAAAAAAGCTTGGATTGCACAAATTATTCTATTAGGAAATATAGGATATGTGTGCATGAGCTTTCCACAAATGTCCTCTGATTCAGAATCAGCGGAAATTTACACCATCTTTAGACCTTATCAGAGTCGATAATATATCATTGGTTCCAACAGTAGTTCCATCTCTGCAATGGAAGTTAGATTAACACCCTGACAGGGGTACTCTGTTCTCAGGACATTTTCCTGAAGCACATTATTTGGCAGATGTAAAGTTATTGTTTAAAATGATATATTCATTTCTAATGTTTCATTAATGTCATCACACAACTCTGCAATGAACTCTTTACCAGCTGCACCTCATGTCTGTACAGAAAATTTGGTAACACTTTGCGGTAAGGGTACATGAATCATCATGAATTCATGCATGAAATCATTCATGATAAATTCATGATTCATGCATTACTTCATCTCTGAAAGTCTAATGAGTTATCAGGAATTAACATGAATTCATTGTTTGTCATTAATGACCTGCTGAAATAGCATATGATCTTAAGTATTAGTTACTCTGGGTACATCATGAGTCATGATTAATTAGCATGAGTCATGATTAATTAGCATGATCATGATGAATTCATCATATTTGTGCCCTCTCAACTAAAGTGTTGACATGGTTAAATTGGTAAAATTTAGTTGTCGTATGGGATAGATAGGAGGAACTAGGCCAAAGTAGGCTAAAGAATTATATCAAATTCTTTTGAACAAAAACATCATGATCATGTGTAATTAGTCATGACTCATGATGATGTACCCAGAGTAATTAATGCTTAAGATCATCTGCTATTTCAGCAGGAGGTCATTAATGATAAACAATGAATTCATGTTAATACCTGATGAGTCATTAGATATTCAGAGATGAAGTAATGCATGAATCACGAATGAATCATGAATGCCTTACCGCAAAGTGTTACCGAAAATTTTATGTACTTGAGTCTGGAAGGGCTGGATTGGGTAGAGGGCGGGCGCAGCCGTTGTCTGTCAAGTCGCCTCTGCGCGCGATTAGCCTAGAAATCTAGACGCCCCTAGCTAGCCTAGTGTTAGCTCGCCAAAAACAGAGCCCGTTTACGGTTTATTAAAATTTCTCTGCTAATAACTTGTAGTATCATAATTATTGTCATTGCCTGATTTAATATTAAGTTCATCTGCGACAAAAAACTCAATAACTCCAGTTATAGTACCATTCCACAAGTTCAAAAAGACGGGGATCTCTCTCTTTCGACACTTGTCCCTTACCCCTCAGGACGATCTGATTGGTCTGATACAAGTTAGATCGGGACGCCTTCTTCTCTGCCGAGCCTGGCTAGACTCCTGTAGTGGCCAAATTAATTTGCTGCCGCTAGGGGGGGGGGGGTCTAGATTTCTAGGCTACCTCATGGCAGGCTTTTCGTGGCATTACGACTTACTGAATGTTGTTACCAGGACCAGAAGGTAACAACAACAATAATTTTATTATTGTCTCCACACAGTGGAAGGACCTAGCTCAAAGCTGAGAAGGCATGGTAAAGTGGAGAGAGGCAAATGAGACCTATAAAGAAAAGATAAGGCTGCAAGACAAACAGCTGTCTAGATAATTTGACGGCACACCAAACAGGCATGCATCAATTTCACTGTGCAAACAAAGCATTCAATTAAGTTTTCTGAGCGAAGTAAGCAAATGCTCTTCCCCCAAAATCAATTGGATTCAGATGAAACAGAAAATAGAAGCATTTTTTAATCAGGCAACACTTTTAGGCACCCGAGCAGGCTGCTTTCTCCAGCCTGTGAATGGGGTCCTGTCTGCTCTGATTAGCTGTGTAATTAATCAGGCAGGCAGCGGGCACCTCGCAGTTCACTCCAAGAGCTGCCTCATGCGCTCCCCCCAACCCCAGTCAGAGCTTCCCGTCTGAGTCTCTCCAAATTGACATGCAGGCAGACAGAGATAAGACAGTCTCTTGGGTACGTGCAGCTAAACAACTTGTCTCAGACTGGAGGAGTCTTAGCAGGGCAAGCCCTAAACAATAAACTTAAGCCACTGACCCCAGAACAGTGACGGAGTTCCCTGGGTTCAGCCCAAATGATGCTGAGCTCATGGGGGAAATCAGTAGTGTTTTTGGAGAGTTGGAAATCGGGGGGGAGAAGGGGGGCAAATCCAAGGCTGCATTGAGGGCCAAGAAGATGGGATGAGCAAAAAGCAGCAGCCAAGAATAAAGGGAGACAAAAGGATTGAGAGAAGGAGAAGAGAAAGAGAGAGAGAACAAGTGATTTGAGAAAATTCACTGTCTGAAAAGACAGCGCTGGCCCAGGTTTTGTCACTGATTGGTTGCAATCATACAGCAGACTGCAGGACTGAAGAGAAACATCCGCCTAGCAAATATCCGCCATCTCCCGGTGATAAAGCCCATAATTGCACAGTCACACACCAATGATGATTTGCCTGGCTGTCAATGAGGAGAGCAGTTTTATTTCCATTGTTTCTTGTGACTTTGACAAATATAGCCTTTCTCTTACTAGCACAGTGCTCATCTGCCCCGCTCCTCTTCCTAATTGCTGACAGTAGCATCTAATTGATGAGTTTGAGCCACAGGCAACTCACAAACATAGTTAATGAGGTATACACCTTCCCCCTGTGTGGCAGACTACTTCAGATGAAAAACTCCAGCCAAGTTTAAATGAGTTCTTTCAATGCATCTGTTATGGCATGAGAAACATACAGGCAAACACTGTGACTTAGGAGTCCATTGTTTGTTGCTCTTTGGAAGAGAAGACCATTTAAAGTTTAGAAGTACCTGTTAAGGCCTACAGAAACAATAACAAAGAATATCTGTAATAAATAAAATTTCCATAAAGCAGTGGAAAAAAGTCTCACATTTTATGTAATTGATGTCATTTTGGTTTACGGCATACCCACTTGTTTGGAGATTATTATTTTCAGATAGTGCAAAGAATGTCAAAAATCTCTTTCACACACATAAACAGAAAAAATAGGATTTTAGGCTTGAAAAAATGATCATTTGCCTCAAGATGTATTCCGATGGCAAGAAACTGTATCGTATCTTACCAATATCTTCTTCCAAATTCACATATGAATGGTGAAATTATTTGTTTAGTGAATCAGAGATTTGTCATATTGCTGTGGGGCTTGATTTAATATTTCGTCATGACTCTAACGATCTGAGATTTTAGTCTCGAATGACTAAAAGCTATAGAATTCAGTTTAATGTACTCCTTGCTTTTCAGTGGTAAAGGACGTCCTCTGAAGGAGATGAGAGATGATAAAATACTGTAAGGACCAATATGTGACTTTCAATATGAAACTTCCCACATGGTTTCTAAATTTGGAGTGGCACCTAAAATTGTGTGTTTTCTTTTGTCTTTCTTTTGCGGCTAGCCATTATTTTACAATTATAGGCTGAATTGATTTTAATTAACGTCACTCATTCTGTTAATCATTCTTCCTCCCTCTCTTTCTATTTTGGCTATTGCTGAATTAGCTTTGCCATTGCTTTGTCTCTCCCTGTGTGTGTGTGTGTGTGTGTGTGTGTGTGTGTGTGTGTGTGTGTGTGTGTGTGTGTGTGTGTGTGTGTGTGTCACCCTCCAGTCTCCTGTGAAGGATTCCATTCTCGGTCCCACTCCCTCCATTCTCACTCTCCCCTCTCTCAGGGAAGGAGACCGAGGGTCATTCTCATTTTCCTGAACAAAATCAGCCCAATTCTCCCTCTTGTCCCCCATCTCCTGCTTTCATTCCCCCCCCTCCTCT
>JAODXP020000031.1:15516180-15523680 GCA_027497455.2 Sardinella longiceps
TAGTCTATGTGTGTGTTAAAGGCATAAGCCTGCACATTTTTACCTTCAAAGCTCCCCCTTCACTTTAGCCTGGAAATACCTATGCTCCTTTGCGTGTTCCATTTCATTTCGCTCTGCAAAGTAGCATGGTCCCCATTGCTGGTTCTTAGCCCTTTATTACCTCACTCACGTCAGATGCAGCGCTAAGGCGCAAACATCTGATGTCGACCCATAGCAGAGTTATTTCAGGAGCCAGAAATCCTTGAATCTAACTGGACAAACGGCTTGTCCATCAATTTAATTGACGTGCCACTTCAGCCAATCACATCGAAACCGATGCCGCTGGTTATGTTTGATGGATTCAAAACAGTCGATTCTCCGCTACATCACATCCTCTACAGCAGCCACTACACAGCCAGCGGTCCTGATTGGTCCGGTTGTAGAATCTCGGGCTTGAAATCCCTCCCAATGGCTTCAACATCAGATTGTTGTGAGGGAGTGGCTTAAAGCTACGTAGCGCATCATCTGATGTGAGTGAGGTAGCTACTTTAGGGATCCAATCACAGAACAGGGAGAGTCTTTCACAGTCTTTCTCAATTTCATATACGATTGGCTATGAGCTTCGTGAGCTACGTAGAGACGCGGATGATAGACATTCGTAGTGTCTGTAAACAGTTTTAGACAATCTGAAACCACGCTTCCTCTACGAGAAAATGAATAAGTGAGTCTGAATGAGCTATGCAGACTCAATAGGTTATGCATGCAGACTCACAATGTAATAAACATGATTTTGGTTTTATTCAGTAGCGGTTTCATTCTTCACTGGGGTGCCATTGTGATCTCACAAGTGCTGTAACTGGAAGCTGTGCAAGAGGAGCTGACAGAGCAGTGCACTCACTTAGGCCATTAGCAAGACACATAGCAGATCTGAGATCAGTCGGATCAGTGATTTATGCTTGGAACAGAAAGACACATACAGTATATAGATAGATATGCATAACTTAGGTTTGTGTTTGTCTCTGTTAGTGTGTGTGTGTGTGTGTGTGTGTGTGTGTTTGTGTTTGTGTGTGTGAGTGTGAGTGTAAGAGAAAGCTCTAGTGGTTTGTGAGATGAAGACTGTGCCGTGTGCCGTGTATATGGATCGAACAGGAGCACTCCCGGGCATGAGAGGTGATGATTCCTTGAATGTGAAATCAATATGGCTTTCATCATGAAGGAGCGTGCTTGTCGGACCACTCTGAAGCAGTGCCCCTAGGCTGATTTCTCTCTCTCTCTCTCTCTCTCTCTCTCTCTCTCTCTCTCTCTCTCTCTCTCTCTCTCTCTCCTCCGTCATTAACCCCCTTCTCACTCACACCTCTCCGTTTCACTCGCACTCTCCTCTTTCTCTCTTCTCTTTCTCTCTCTTCTCCAGTCTCATTACCCATCCCCTGCACCCCATGTTTGCTTTCCTCTAGCTTTTCTTTTCGTGCTCATATGTTTGTCCATCTTTTTCTCTTTTATCCATTACTCTCTCCATAACCTTACTCTTCTTCTCTTTTAATACCCTTCCTCCTCCTCTCCCTTCTTCTTCTTCTTCTCTTTTAATTTGTCTCTAAAGGGTGAACTCTAGTTCTCTCTCCCTCTTTTCTTTTTTGTCTATTGTGTATTTTGTGGCACATTTCTCTCTCTCTCTCTCTCTCTCTCTCTCTCTCTCTCTCTCTCTCTCTCTCTGTATATCCATCATACCCTGTCTTCGTTCTCGTTTTTCAATTATCTCTCCCTCTACCCATCTTTTTTCCCCTCTATTCCTCCCCTTCATCCTGCTCTCCGTGGGCTCCTAAATCCCATGTGTTTTGAGTGCTTTCATTATCCTGCCCCTTTTGCTCTCTGAGTTATTGTTCTCTCTCAGTCCATCCTGCAGGGTGGAAAAAGGGAATGGATTTAAAAAAAGAAAGAAAGAAAGAGAGAAAGAATATATAAGAGAAAGTTTTCTGCTTCTGCAGTGTGCCTCTTTCAGTTCTTCTTCTCTTCCCTTGTTTGAGTGCTGTGTTCCCCTATGCGGGGCAGAGGTCTGTTCTTCTGGCCTCGTCTCCCCTCCTCATCTCATCCCCCTGGCTACAGGCTTGCTGGGGAGGTCTGTGCTCTCTGTGCTCTCGCTGCTGGGAGATCAGCCACAGGGCGGGGAGACAGCAGTGGGAGAGAACCCCAGACATCACTCTCTTTATCAAGATTGCATCCACAGGAGAAGATGTCCTCAGTGGTTAAATCAGCAAGGAGGAGATTATAGGATGAGATTGAGAAACCGAGTTTGACTACACTCTGACACAATCTGGCTTTTCTTCTCAAGGTTGCCTTTGCACGATACTAATATCCTAAGCTTGAATAATGTGTAGAAGAAATTGTATAGTATATAAATTACCCTTTGGTCACTATATCAGGTTTCTTGAGATCTTGAAAGTGCATTGGGCGAGAGAGAGAGAGAGAGAGAGAGAGAGAGAGAGAGAGAGAGAGAGAGAGAGAGAGAGAGAGCACCAAACATGGTTTTCCATTCTGTCTGAGCGTATCATCAAGAATGGCCTGATTGTGCATCTGTTTCATCTAAAAAAAAGTCTAAGCCTAATCTTAAACACCAAGTTTCTCTTAAAAACAACAACACCCTTTTTAATGCAGTTAACCATTAGCCTGTTGCAATGCTTATTTTTCTCTTCTTAGAAAATTCTTGCTGAAACCTCTCTTATAGTGAACTGGAGGCTAGGAAAAGTCTAGTCAATCTAGGGTGCAGTGTAGGACTGGAGTGGAAAAGGAGAGTTGGTGCAGTTCCCTCAGGGACAAAGTTAGCCAACTGATAGTCACCAAAAACTTGAAAATGATGAAATGAGATGATTTACTGGAGAAACAGAAACCCAGTTGGGTAGAACGTATGAATGAATAATTAACAAAACACAATTTGTTTAAATAAATTTACAGAAGCTATTAAAATATGACTTGCTATCAGTCTTTTAACATGATAATTGATCCTTATTATCTAACAACCCATCAGGATTAAAATATTGATATTTTTGTATCGATCCGCCCTATTCAGGACCTTGTGATGGGAAAGTCAAGTGGAAGGTTTGTCTAACAAAAACAAGTAACCAAAAAGGATGAGAGTGATGAAAGGAGGAGTGTACAGCAGAAAGGAGAGAAAGAGGAGAAAGGAGAGAAAAGTGAGGGAAGAAAGGACAGGTGAGGTAAGAGGAAGAAGGAGGTGATGCAGAGTTAAGAACGGCACCCCCCAGACACAGTGTGTTAAATTACCAAATATGAGCTAGATTATCAATATTGCATTAGTCACTTTTGTTTGACTTTGGCAATGGCTGCTGAGGAACGTAAAATATTGTTTAAACAAGTGGTATTAGCTTCAGCCTAAATGTTCAGAATGGTAAATATACTGTACACAAAGCCCATGGGCTCGACGCAGAGGTTTTGAAACAGTTTTCTAAGCCTCTGCAGCAACCATTCGACTGACGTTTCCAGTGGGCCCTGATCCATTAAAAACAATGAAGATCACAAGTAGACTACAAAGATGAAACTCTCATCATCAACGTCATCAATTCTTATCGTCAACAACAATATATGGTTAAGATTTGAGTTAGGGCTTGGGTATGGTTACAAAGGACTGAAGTCTGCAGGTGGTGGAACGATTTGATTGGCCCATTTCTCAACACTGTAATTGTCCCACTGAAGCAGGTCTACTTTGTGTGAGGTTGGCCTAAGGGAGAATAATGACTAGCCTGACTCCCCACTGTGAAAAATACCAGCATGCCACCTATCCGTTCCATGGGCTTTGTGTTGTGATGGATGCACTGTGAGACACTTGACATGTCAATGCTGTATATAACTATTATCTGCACATAAGCTGTCACAGTGTAGCAGTATCACTGTGCTTGCTACACGCTGTATTCTCATAGGCAAACTCTATAGTCTGATCTACTTCTCTGTCTTTGTCCTGCATCCTCTTCTTTGTTGTTTCATAGTGCAATAGCCTTGCATTTAATCATTTAATTATTAAGTCAGAAATTGTTTACATAGCAATTAGGTAACAGGCCATGAAAGCTGTAATGTACTGTATACGTGCTCCCTGTGAAGTGACCCTTCGACCTGAGCTGTGTGTGCACTGTGCACCTTAGCTGTGTGTTAACCGAAAAGTGTTTGAAGCTTTCATTCATATTCATGGGAGAAAACCATCCCTGGAAGCAAAGCAGCTTCCCTGCCATAATAAACTGAGATTTGGGAGTAATTTTGCCATGGTAGCGAGAGTTGCGTTCATCCTTTGTTCCTCTGTGTTTGTTTGAGCTCATTAATTAACTGTTTTATTCTTTCATTTCATTCATCTGTGGGTTCATTAATTACTGCGGCAAGATGAAAAGTAATCACCACTAGCCCCCTCCCCCCAAATACACACACTAATGTAGATTTGATCACGCACGAAAAATTAATACACAAGTTCCTGTATGTCTGTCATGTCATGTCATGCTCTCTCTCTCTCTCTCTCTCTCTCTCTCTCTCTCTCTCTCTCTCTCTCTCTCTCTCTCTCTTTAACCCTCTAACAGACACAGCCAAACAAACTCACTAACACACATAGAAAAGCATACTGTATGTGCATTGTAAAAATTCTATAGAAAAAAATGCACTTGTATCTCTTGCATCTCTTGTATCTCTGAGGCACTGAGACAAATTTGTATGCTTTTTGGTTTACCACCAAGAGGCATTCATTGGTCCCAAATTCTCAGCAACATTGCCACTGACCCTTTATAGACTGGTAATTACATGTTACAACATTGTTACTACACATTGATTTTGTAATAGCAAGAGAGACCGTCCCCTCTGTATACACTGCAATCAGACAAGGTTTTATTGTGTAAAAGCAGTAGATCTGACAGAATAGGAGAGAGCTTCTGACAGGTGAGGTTAATATTTTGGGGTCATGGAAAAACCCCAATATATAAACACGCTATTCACTGCCAGGCCACTGAACTGTAACCACACACACACACACACACACACACACACACAATACACACAAACACACACACAGAGACATACACACACACACACACACACACACAGACATACACACACACACACACACACACACACACACACACACACACAGACATACACACACAAACACACACACATACACGTTCATATGAACCTGTGCTCACATCCAATGGGAATGTTCACACCAACTTTAGCGGCAGTGTGACAGTGCGTAGCGAAATATAGAGTGACTTTTAAATCGCCCCTTTCTCCCCCCCCATCTAAATTGCCCAGTTCCAGGAAGATCCTCATCACCAGCCCCTCTCCCCTGTGGTGCTTGCTGACAGCTCCTGTCTCAGTCCCTGCCTCTGCCTTCTGTCCTCATGAAAGACAGAGAGAGAAGGGTTGATAGGAAGAGGAAGCATCTAGCACTCATCTGCTCTTGCGTCCTGCTGGAAGAGTCGACAAAATTGGCTCGGTTCCCATTAGTGGGTAATTAATCTGTCATCTGCTCCTTTTTGTCAATGATGGAGAAAAACCTTCTCGTTCTCGGAATGTGTATGTGTGTGTGTGTGTGTGTGCGTGAGCGTGTACATGAATGTGTAGTATGTGTGCATGGAGTTGAAGGAGCTGTAAGACGGTCCCCAGCTGAGAGTGCTCCATGCCTTGATGTGATATGACATTTCCATTATACTCCAAAGCAAGCTTTTCAACACACACGTTTCAAAGGGTTCACCAGCTCTAACACTGTTCATGACCCATTGTACCACTGATTAATTAGAAGGGGAACGCGCAACCTTTAGCATCTTTAATCGGGGGAGGCATAATTTAGATAGGGGTGAATATTAGGTTGTTGGTTCTATTTAATTTTA
The DNA here is from genome assembly GCA_027497455.2 of Sardinella longiceps. Lineage (NCBI taxonomy): Eukaryota > Metazoa > Chordata > Actinopteri > Clupeiformes > Clupeidae > Sardinella > Sardinella longiceps. Next base: position 15,522,033 of record JAODXP020000031.1, read on the forward strand.
CTCATTTTATTTATGTCTGGAGTATGTGTGTGTGTGTGTGTGTGTGTGTGTGTGTGTGTGTGTGTGTGTGTGTGTGTGTGTGTGTGATAGAAGTGGAGAGACGGGAAGACATGGACAACAGGAAAACCAAGTGTGTGTGTGTGTGTGTGTCTGTCTTACTAATGATAAGAAGATTAATTCAAGACGACAAGGATTTTAAGAGAATAAATTTACACTTGTGAGAAGGCGGGTGTTATTGATTTGTGCCAACCTGATTGGTTGTGGTTTCATCGCGGAAAGAAACTCTCCTAAGCAGAAAGGAGAATGGAAGCATCTCTGTACTTGGGTCCAGTTGTGAGACGTCAGTGAGGGATGTATAGAAAGGAGAAAGAAAAGAGAGATAGCTGTCATGCTGTGGTGAAAAGAGCAACGTTTACTTTCAACAAAGAAGTTAACTTAATGCTATAGGTGCCACTGGGGAGTCTTGGATGCCACAAATTCTTTAGAACATCAGTTTATCATTTAACATGTACCAGCAGTCAATTTAAATAGACTATACAAGATTTTAACCAAAGGAAAGAGAAACAACGATCGATTGCTTGTGCAAACCCATGGTGTATGTTAAAGATGGTGTGTGTGAATATCTTGCTGATACCACTTGGAGGACTTCAGGGAAAGCTTTCTATGGAAAAAACATCTTGTCAATTTGCACCCAGTCTGCCATGTGGCGTGATGTGCACACACACACACACACACACACACACATACACACAGACACAAGTTAAGTTCTTCCCCTGTGTTTCTGGTTCTGTGTTATCATTGACCCTTGTGTGACCCCATCACATTGCTACGGTGACAAGAATGTGACAAGCCGTACCAAGGGAGCACTCTCTCATATTACTGTACGGTTCATGTGCATGCATTTGCACGAATGTGTGTGTGTGTGTGTGTGTGTGTGTGTGTGTGTGTGTGTGTGTGTGTGTGTGTGTGTGTGTGTGTGTGTGTGTGTGTGTGTATCCAAATATCTATCATGGGTCGCATGAATGAAGAAACTTGGAGAAACATGAAAAGCTGGGATGCATGTGTGTGTGTGTGTGTGTGTGTGTATAGACTACTATCACAAAGACATAAAAATGTTAAGTTGATTTCTGTGAAAGGTACAGTGTGTTTCAAAAGCAAAGAGTTGCGCACAGCCGCGCACACACACACACACACACACACACACACACAGAGAGAGAGAAGAAAGAAGCAGTGTGCACCATGACAATCCATCTGGGAGCTCACTACTGCATCTCTTTGTGGGGAGGAAAGAATGTTTCATATGAGAGGCTTCTGGGATGCCTTCTTTGTCAAGCCAGGTGTCCTTTCATCCACACAAGGAAAGACAGTTAAAAGAAATACAATCTTTACATCGCTGACACACAGAAGCATCATAGTGTGTGTGTGTGTGTGTGTTTTATGTGTGTGTGTGTGTGTGTGTGTGTGTGTGTGTGTGTGTGTGTGTGTGTGTGTGTGTGTGTGTGTGTGTGTGTGTGTGTGCAGTTGTTTTTGTACATGTTTTGGTTCCATAACCTGAGCAGTCAAAACTATTGCCTGGCAATAGTGTGAGAGCTCATTAGGAATAATGAGACAGTAATTGGCCTTAATTTTAGAACAACTTGCTGTCATT
>JAODXP020000031.1:15528680-15531180 GCA_027497455.2 Sardinella longiceps
TGTCCAAATGCAACAGGGAGATGTAGTTAAAGCCCATGTGAAAAGCCATTATACATATAATCTAAAAAATCATCCAAATGCATTTACAATCATAATACAAGTCATTGGTGAAAAAAATCCACGTCCAAGTTTAAGTGAAGTAAAATACTTTCCTTCTTCTCAATCTGATCTTATCTTGCATTATTTCTACGGGAGAATCAGATCAAAAAATTAGTCACACTTTTACTTGATGTACTGTATGACCCCAATTCCAATATTTAAATCCTTCCCTAAAAAAAATATAATGTCTGGGTGGCACCCTATGCTAAAACTTTATAGAGCATTCAGCTATATTTTTATTATGAAAAAAAATAGTATTCTGTTTTCATTGTGTTTTTACAAGCACCCCCATTTTTTTCATAATTGGGGTTGGATACATTTTATATTTTTATAATTCCACAAAATCATTATTTTGAATAAATTATCTACAATGATGTGGATATCGATGATCTCTTTGCTATTAATTTTATACCTCATACATGCCTGATATGAATACAATGCTTGTTTGGGTAAACTATAGTCTAGTTCATTGTGTAATAGTTTAATTTTATCATACAGTTTTAACTGTTGTAATAAATGTGTTATTACATATTCTGTTCCAAGCCTCTGTGACCATGACAACGCTCCTGTGAACTTCCGCTCGTGCATGATGCCCAAAGACTGTGAGGTATCTGATTGGTCCGAATGGAGCCCATGTTCCAAAACCTGCCGCACTATGGACCAATCACCCGGCTACAGGACCAGAAAACGGCACATCAAAAGGCGTCTCATCGGTGAAGGAAACGAATGTCCTGCATTGGAGGAAAGAGAAGCCTGTAATCTTAGTGGCGACCTGCTTCCCCTGTGCTCAAGGTATGATCTACAATAAATCAAACAAGGATGGAAAACCATCACTGCTATGTGATGACCTGTGCGTGTGTGTGTGTGTGTGTGTGTGTGTGTGTGTGTGTGTGTGCGTGCGTGTGTGTGTGTGTGTGTGTGTGTTTTGTGCCCCAGCTACCAGTGGCTGCTGACTGAATGGGGTCCGTGTCAGATCCTCCCTCTGCTGGGTCAACAGGACCATCGCCATGGCAATGCCAGCGTCCTCTGTGGAGGTGGCATCCAGACTAGGGAAGCTTATTGCATTCGCCTGGACGAGCTCACGTCCCCCTCACACAGTAAGCATCACATGCAGGCCAGAGAGCAGAGAACAGTCACACACAGCAAAACAGATGGAACACCTGCATTTACTCAGAGATGAACTTTCATATGCGGCGGAATTGGGCTTATTTGTTTCCATCAAAAATATGTATTTGTCGTTTTCCGGTTCAATCAAAGCATGCATCAATTTTGGAGGGAGTTTGGGAAAAAGTGTATTTTTAAGAGGAGAAAATTGTTTCTGTGAGGTTTGGAAATTTGATTGCTTTTCAGTAATGTATGGGTGATGTCTTGTCTTGGAGAGGGATGTGGGGAGGAATAAATGCTTTGCGTATATTTCTGCATTTTAATTTAAATGGTAATCGCAAGGCTCTTGTGAAGTGGAGTAAGTGGATGGATTTAAATCGCATTTTTCTTCCCCCCCAGCATAAAACTTCTCTGCGGTAAAAGATTGTGTTTCACATAACTTCTGGATTAGCCTTTTTAACCCTAAACGTGACGTTTTATTTTGTCATGATTTATCTTGTTTCCTTTTGTCTCAGTCTGTGATCCGTTTCTCATTGTTGCAGAACTGCGACCCGTGAGGCGGGACTTATGTTCTAGGCCCCTCCCGTCATTGGTGCAGAGTTGCTCTATCACTTGTCCTGAACTCTGTTTGGTATCTGATTGGTCAGAGTGGGGGGCTTGTGTTCCTGATGACTGCTCTCAATCACAGGGGAAGAAAGGTTAGTTAAACAAACACTTTAACCCAGTGAAGCCACAACAACATTACCTTAAAGATACCTGTGTCACGATATTTGTCACATAATAAAAATAATAAAACAAGGTAATAAAAACTTCTACTGAAAAAAATTACTTATTCTGATTCCAGGTTTCCAAATCTCTGCTTTTCATGATCACCTTCTATTCTCAATTAAATTCAGTTCAATTCATATCATTTCACATCCTGGCATGCATGTTGTCATTGTAAATAGATAATAATAGCCATATATAGACATATATTTAAATTTATCATACTTTTGACAGTGTAAACGTGTCTTAATCCATGTTGTCCAATTCCCTAACCCAGAAACATCTGGCCCACACTGTTGTCTGTAATGTGCACCTGCCTCACAAACAACACCATAGCCAACTCACAGCACATGCAGGAAAACAAAACAGCTTTCACAAGATCACCATAATAACACCTTGGCTGTAAACCACATGAGATAAAAACACCTATTTTCTCACACAAACAAAGCTCTTAAGCAACACAATACATTTATAACAACTTCAACCTCATTCTGACATTGTGACATTGTGTGTCCACTGAAAAGGTTGATAT
>JAODXP020000031.1:15541180-15551180 GCA_027497455.2 Sardinella longiceps
AGCCTTGGTGTTGTGAGCATGGTATTCATCACTTGCCCAGGAGATTGGGTGATTGGACTGGTTTTTGGTCGGGTCTGTGTCCAGGGTGAGAGACACACGTTCCTGTGTGTGTATCTGCATGTTTTTAATGATGTCAGACTCTGGAGGGCTTTCTGCTTGGGGGCGTTTGGGGTGGGTGGGGGGGGGGGGGGTGTTGGCTTGGGAGCGTGTCTGATTCACCATGACCAGCTTTATTAGGGAACACGAGGTGAAATGGACCTGCTGTCACACTGCCTATTAGTCCATTCAGTGGAGCACCAGATTTTGATGGTGTTTTTTATGCTTTATGAGGATGAATGGATGTAGTCAGACAGGCTGGGCTGCTCTAAAGCCACTTGGGGATGGCCATCAATAGCCACACTCCGCACAGGCACAAAGAGACGACAGGGCAGGCCGGGGAGTAAGAGGGTGACTGAAAGACAGAGGCAGAATGAGAAAAAAACAGAGGGCCTGTGAGTGTAAAAGAGAGATAGAGATAGACAGAGAGAGAGAGAGAGAGAGAGAGAGAGAGAGGTACAGACAGTCTGAACCATAAGAAGCAGTATGCCATTTAAAGGCCCATTTCTGCTCTGTCTCTTCCCTCTCTCAGACTGTAATGGGTCTACAGGCTATTATGGGATGGCTCAGCCCATTCTCTCTAATCCTCTCTGATCTTTGGCCCTCTGCTCCTGTCATCATTCCCCATTTAATGGACACGCTCAGACCCACTGCAGGCTCCAGCCATGTCAGTCAGGTACCCACTGTCCTTTTGGATGATGGGGGGTTTGGGATGATGATGCTAGGAGTTTGAAGCTCAGGGGTGAAACCATGATCATGTCTGCTCTTGGCCCACACCAGCGTCCTGCTCTCCAAGAGTCGGTGGACTTTTTTTTTTATTATTTCTTGCAGAGTTTCTGCGGTGTGCTGGACAAAGTTTTGTCAAAGTGGGATTAGAAAGGAAAACTAAACTCCTGGATGTGTGCCCAGGCACTTTTTCCAGCTGATTTCTCAGAGAGTCTCTCTCTCTCTCTCTCTCTCTCTCTCTCTCTCTCTCTCTCTCTCTCTCTCTCTCTCTCTCTCTCCCTTCACCTCACCAGTGTTCTGTCTCACTCGCTCTGTGTGAGCTTTTCTTCAGGCTTTCTCCCCATGCAGTAATTGCATGGCATTACCTAAGCCAGTGCAAAGACTGCAGTGCACAGCACAGAGGTGCGATCCAGCCGTGATGTCTGTGGTGGAGGGATAATCACTGGAGCTCTGTGTGTGTTAAGGGCCCTAATGACAGCTTCTGTGGAAGAGTGAAGGCAGCATCCGCTTCCCTGTGAATCTCTGATCACATCTCTTTGTGTTTGCTCATATTAGCTGAACGCTGTGCTTCACTGTGCCTTCTGCAAGCTAATGACAGAGCCTTTGCTGATTTGTTTAAGCAGAGTAGAGAGGGAAATAGAAGGGGAGAAAGAAGGGGAGGATGACGGTGTGTGTGTGTGTGTGTGTGTGTGTGTGTGTGTGTGTGTGTGTGTGTGTGTGTGTGTGTTAGAGAAAGAGAAATGTAAAGCCATGATATTGATGCAGATAGCTGTGTTAATTGGAAATAAGCAGGAGCATGCGTGCCCTGTTGAGGTTGGCAGAATTAGACTGGCTAATGAGCTTAAGATGGGGTTGGCTCACTGCACAGAGCTGGAAACAGTAATTGTTCACTAGCATCTCTCTTTAGCCACAGAGTGAAAATTACAGGTGATCTCAGAGGGTGGGCCACACTGGAAACACACAAACTCATACACACACACACACACACACACACACACACACACACACACACACACACACACACACACACACACACACACACACACACACATACGCATACGCATACACGCATACACACACACACACACACACACACACACACACACACACACACACACACACACACACACACACACACACACACATACACGCATACACATACACACACACTCACACAAACTGTACAGTGCACAAGTACTGTACACACATGAAAGTATTCAGGCACCTTGGACAAGCCACAGCCTAATTGTTCACATTTCTTTCTAACAAGTTTTTGTGTGTGTGTGTGTGTGTGTGTGTGTGTGTGTGTGTGTGTGTGTGTGTGTGTGTGTGTTCTATCCAGGTGAGGCTGCACCTGATGATCAATGCTCAGGTGACCATCTTGCTTCCCTACGGTGTGATATACCCTGTGCTATGGACTGTGTGCTCAGCGACTGGTCACCATGGTCACTCTGCTCCGTGTCCTGCTCAGGCAAGCATTCTGAGGGCAAGCAGCACCGCACACGCTCAGTTGTGGCTTCACCAGGAGTGGGTAAGAAAAATCCCTTTTTTTTACCCTGCCACAAAGTATACAGTTTTATATGATTGGAAATACACATATGTCTTTAAATCTTAAGAATTAAAAATGTCAAAACTTTTCCCGCTAAGGTAGAGCCATCATCTGGAGTGTTTATTTGTGCTGGAATGGTGGTAACATAGACAATTGGCAGACCAATTAAAATTTAATTATTCTGAGTTTAGCGCTCCACACTCTACTCTTTCATGGCTCTGATTACCATCTAACAGAAACTATGGGAGGGAGTGAAGGGATGTGTGTGTGTGTGTGTGTGTGTGTGTGTGTGTGTGTGTGTGTGTGTGTGTGTGTGTGTGTGTGTGTGTGTGTGTGTGTGTGTGAAAGGGAGGGTGGGTGACATGATTCATCATGCAGCCACAATAGTTTTAAAAGATGTTCATGAAAGTACTTTTTCAAGGGTTTTTCTGTCATCAGCACTCTGCTTCCTTTGTGTTGCGAGTGTGAGAGAGTTCACAGAGAACTTTCTGGAAGTCACAATGAACAGAGAATACAGGATCAAAACAGAGTTTTGAGTATGGGTATGTGTGTGTGTGTGTGTGTGTGTGTGTGTGTGTGTGTGTGTGTGTGTGTGTGTGTGCGTATATGTGTATATGTGTGAAAGTTTCTTTGCCACTACTTAAATAAACAGTATACTATACACACAATCATCCTTTTCCTGAACTCAACCACTAAGGACAGAGAGGACTGATTCAAGTTACTCTCTCTCTCTCTCTCTCTCTCTCTCTCTCTCTCTCTCTCTCTCTCTCTCTCTCTCTCTCTCTCGCTCTGTCTCTCTAAGCATTAGTAATTTATATAAGTCTGAGAGGAAAAATATAACACTATGGTGTGTTTGAACATTTGTTGCAAAAATCTACTTTGAACCATCACTCTCTAATGTATGGAGCCCTGGAGGTGTCTGGGAAGATTTTTGGACATTTTACTGCACTCAGTTTACAGATTCATGTGCACATTTTATTCAATCGTGTGCTCAATCTAATAAATTGTGTGTACGTTTTATATAGTTACTCTATGTGCATGATACTGTATAACAAATCATGTGAGCATTTTACTAACATTTACTAAGTAAACTAAGGTAATATTACAAATATTTACTACACACTAACTAAGTGTGCTTTCTTTATTAAATTGTCTGCTCCTTTTCTTTCTCTTGTTCCTTTCTCTTCAAAGTGAGAGGGCGCTTTACATACAGTACGTGTAAACTATTTAGAGAATTGATGATACTGTATGTCCTAAATGACATGACTTAAAGGAGAGTACCGGAGTGAATTCAAGCATAGCCCTGTTGAAAGAGCTTGCTAAATGCGCTAGTTAGCGAGTGGAACAAAATAATTTGGTACAGCACAGACCGAACGCGAACGCAGAAGCGAACAGGCACTTTACACTGAATCAATGGGACCTGACTGTTGGAAACCGAAAGTAAGATCTGAGGTTACATTGACTCAATGTAAAGTGTTTCGTGTTCGCGTTAGGTCTGTGCTGTTCGAAAATCTTTCATTTCATGCGAAATATATTGCTGTTAGAAGGCTCGTGCAGCAGGGCTATGCTTAAACTTACTCCGGTATATTGCTTTAAATGATGTGTCTTCACTGTTCCTCTATGAGGTGGGGCAGCTTGTCCAAATGCCACAGGCCTACAGCAGTGGAGGACGTGCATGAGTGGCACCTGTGCACACCTTCACTGGGCGGAGGGACCCTGGAGCCTCTGCACCCTTGACACCCAGGGGTCTCAGAATGTCTCTGACCTGGAGCAGCAGAACGCTACCTGTGGTTTAGGCATTCAGACGAGAGAGATCAGCTGTGTGAAAGCCAACAACGGAGTGGTCACATCAAAGAGGTGAGGCAAAGTGAAAGCAAAACTTGGTTGAAGTGAATGTTTGGATTCTTGAAACTGCTCCTCTCTTCCTTTTTGAAAGTGTGTCATTTGATCTTGCTGTCCTGTGTTTTTCTATCCCTGTCCAGATGTCCGCTCTCATCTCGACCCGTGTCTGTGCGAGGATGTGAGTTTCCATGTCCGGTCCACTGCATCGTCACTCCCTTTAGTGAATGGAGCCCCTGTCCTAGCACATGCAGTCCAGGTAACACACACATACACACACACACACGCACAGGCACAGGTACACACATTCACACATCCAAACACACACATAAATTCAAGGCCACATAAACCCTTAATTGTACTTTTGCCATAATGACTGCTTTAAGCAAAAAATCTGTGTTTTGCCCCTGGGGAACATAGAATAGAGGCAAATATGTTCCCATAGGCTGAGAAACAGACATTTTTCACCTCAAACTGATCATGCATGACAGGAATACAGAGGTCACTGCTGGACCTGTGCTGTGCCTGGTTACACGGACCCCTCCACAGATCACAGCTGAAATACTGTGCATCAGTCTGGGCAAGCAGACGAATCAGTTGTAATTACACCATCATGCCTCAGACAAGCCATGACCTCCCACTGCTGTCATTAGCATATCAGACTGACTCTATTCCATACTAATTCACTTGTGTTACATGATACCTGATTGTTCCCCATATTGTGTGATTAGATTACATGTTTTAGGTTTAGATTTAGGCCTATGTGTATATTTTAAAGGAGCACTCCACTAGCCTGACATAACCCACCCATAATACTACTGTTCATCTGTATTGGTCTGGAGGTTCTTTAACCTGAAGCGATTATAGGGCGGGGGGAGGGCACTCAGCTCTGGTTTGAAACAATTGGACAGCTCGCCCAATCAGCTTTGCTGATTGGTCGGTTGTTTGTTAACAGACTAAACCCTAGCACTCCATGACAAAGAAACATGGATTTGGCACCTTAAGTGACCGCTAAGAACAACGTAGTAAAGAAGACTCTAAGAGATAGTTCGGGGAACACACTCAGAAAAGTAAACAACTTTGGTAAGATATATCTTTCGAGTTTTCTTAGTGCGCTAAGAGTGAGCGTTATCGGGGAACCGGGCCCAAATTGTTTAAATGATGTAAAGCTAACAGCGGGAATGATGGCTGGAGTGCACACACTGAGACAGTAAGGAATGTATCGACTCAACTAAGGAAGAAGAAAGTCAAATTTACTCTGTGTTCCTTTCAAAACATCCCATAATAACAAGTTTGAAATGAAATTAGGAGATGAATCATAAATCACAGCAAACTCCAGCTTTTGTGCTGATGCTGTAGAGCCCAAACTGCAGGAGATCCTTCAAATAGCTCCCTCCCTCCCGCTGCCTCAGACACTGACTCGGATGAGACACAGCATGCGTGAAGTGATGCATTGCCTGAAAACACTCCAGACAAAATGTTGATCCAATATTTGTGACTTTGAAGGGAACACCTGAATAATGGACTCATTCCAATTCGTATCAAGTACTCGGGTACATGTAATGAAAAAATAACTTCATTAACCGGTAGCAGACACTTCCAATTACCATATCCATTTAAGAGCAATTTGGAGCGATTGTGTGTTCTCAATGCAGTTTTGTTGGAACGGTAATGTTCTTTCCCCATTCTCATTTACATACTTTTGTCTGATCAGGAACGTGTATTAGAGTTTCATTTTTGAACCTCATATGTCCACTCTTTAAAAGGGTTTGATGCCCTTAAACTGGAGTGATAAAGTGATCCTACTTATAGCAGGTTAATTAAATTATGTAGGCCTAAAAATAAGGTGCTAGTAGGCCCTATTCACATAGGAAAAGTGAATGTGAAATGAAGTGATAAGTCCCTTAAATAAGTCCCTTATGTGAAAGATGCTATTTTGTCTTAATTGAAGCCATCCTTATCCCCTGAATTAGTGGTGTTAATGAGCATGTTGATTTTTAAATATGCCACTCAGAGCTCATAAAAAATCTATTAAGTCCCATACAGATGTCCTGCAAATAAAGAGTTATTTGATAGCAATTTTTGTCTTGATCTGTTTTTCAGCCAATGGTATTGCAGTTAGCCAATCACGGCACAGGATCATCATCCAAAGATCAGCCAGTGGGGGCCAGGACTGCCCCGATACACTTTATGAGGAGAGAGAATGTGAACGCCCTCCTGCTTGTCCAACTTACAGGTTCACACACACATAAAGACACAAACACACACATAAACACACACACACACACACACACACACAGGACAAATACAAGCACAACACTAAAGCTCAAAGTAGCTTCACTTTGTGTAAGAATCATGCATGACACACAATGGCTAAGTTTAACTACAATAACACACACCAAAAAGTGTATACCACTACCAGTATATACCACTACCAGTCACTAAACTGTTGCTTGGTTAGCAGATGGCAGACCCACCGCTGGAACAAGTGTGTGCTTGTCCCCGACTCCATCAGGCAGGCACTGGGGGCCTCCACTGAGTCCTGTGGCCAGGGCCTGGAAACCAGAGGTGAGAGAAGAGTAAAGACCCAGCACTGAGGCCATCTTACTACAGGCAAGATCTGATATCACCAAGTAATTAAGAGTCCAGGATCAATGTCAAACTTGTTTGTCCTGGATCAATGTGCTCTAACCCTAACCCTAAACCTAACCCTAACCCTAACCTTACTCCTAACCCTAAACCTAACCCATTGATCCAGGGCAACAAGTTTGACATTGATCCTGGACTCTTAATTACTTGGTGATATCAGATCTTCCGTGTCCTCCAAAGGCTACACATATCAGTGCACATAACACACTGACATGCTTACTCCCACAATCACACACTCCACACACAATGAATCACATGTGGAGGTGTTAAAGCTGGTAGGCTATTTAATGTCCTGTAGGGTGGGGCCATGACGAGCGACAGGAACTCTTGTAAAAGTGAAATAGAGCAACTGAAAATAGCCAAGAAATCTGTCAACGAGTAAGATGAGGTGTTGTTGGTTCTCTGCAATGTTCCTCTATTTAAAAAGCTGCCATAAATCTTCCACAGCACCCAGCAGACATGGAAGTTCATCTCACACACTCCATTCACGCTGTACATCACACTACTCTACTAATAGTGCGTATTCTCTTAAAGGTGACGGTGTGATATGAACTGAAAATACATTGCATCATCATAAAAAGTTCAAACGTTTGCTGGCGAGCAGAATTTTAATAAGTTTGTACAGGCTGGAGAAGACCGCTTGCTAGTTGTAGCTATCAGGGGGCATCGAGCTAGGTATTAAAAACCAAATTGCTGTTTTACACCATAACCCCATACTTTATTGATAGTGTAATGGCGGTTCCAACACTGAAAATGAGGCATTGAGAACTGAGTGTACAGATAGTGAGCTAGCGCCTACTGTAGATTGATGCTCCCGATAACTGCAACAAGCAAACGGTCTTGTCTGGCCTGCACAAACTCTAGTCAGAGTCTAACAGGGACTGAACTCTACTGACCCACCTAACCCTAAACTCAGAACCCACAAAGACTGGCCTGTATTTCTGCCAACTATGGAGCTCAGTCCACTAACATTACAATCGCTAACATTGGATACCTGACACAAGCACCAGCCTAAAACCAGCACCTGGATTCCAGCGGTGGAAAAGAAGGGTATTTGTGTCTAATGCTTTTTTGTCCTGCAGCTGTGACGTGTGTAGGTGCAGATGACTCGCCAGCTGTGCTGTCGCTGTGTCTGCTGTGGGGGGGTCCCATGCCGGCGCAGGTGCGGGGGTGTCGGGTGGCCTGCAGGGACGACTGCACCCTAAGCAGCTGGAGCACTTTCTCAACCTGTCAGGGCTGTGGGGACTGGCGCTCGCGCACACGGACACTTATAGGTAACACACACACACACACACACACACACACACACACACAAACACAAACACAACCACAGACATAATCATATTCACACAAACTTCCATACACTCAAACACTCCCTGAATCCTTGAAATAGGATTTGTCAATTCATTATAGGCTGCAAAGTAACCTTCCAATTACAGCTTTTGCCCATTGTTTACACACTAACAAAAATTATTTAATCAAAGCTACAACTTATTTTCAAGCACTACATGCTTTTTCATACATTGGACATGTTGTTGACTGAAAGCAAACGCAAGCATTGTCTATTAAAGTAATGCACAATTTGCCCCATCACCGGTCCATCGATTTTGATTCAAGTTACATCTCATAACTGCCTAGGTCTCTCTAAATGAATCTCTCTCTCTCTCTTTCTCTCTCTTTCTCTCTCTCTCTCTCTCTCTCTCTCTGACAGGACGCAGCAAAAAGCGTTTGCGGTGCCAGCAAGAGTCTCTTCACCCACTGGAGGAGAGAGAACCATGTCCCTGCTCGGAGTTCCAGACTCAGCCTCACGGCCTCTGGTCTCCCTGCCTGCTCCCGGGGCTCATAGAGCGGACAGCCTGGCACCTCAGCCTCCCTGAGCGCCAGCATGGTGTGGATGGTGTCCTGCGCTGGAGAGTAGCCCAGCCAGAGGGCAGGGAGTGTGGGCAGGGCTGGCGCTACAGGGCTCTGGCCTGCCTGGACCATCGGGGTCGGCTAGTGGAGCCCATTCTATGTGCCAGCTCGGGTAAGATGCAGGCAATCAATAAATCTGATGTCTATTATTATTAATCTACCAGTACACACTCAACAAACAAATATTAAATGAAAACACCTTTGTTTTCTGCATTTCTCTGACATTTTGTGTTTTCTAAAACACTAGAGCACCAAATACCCAGACAGAGTCCCATTAGGAAAGAGTGTGGTGTCATATTTATGTTGCAGGTGTGGAGGAAGAGTTGTGTCATGTGGCCTGCCCTATGGACTGCAGGCTGAGCGAGTGGTCACCCTGGTCATCTTGCAGCGCCTCCTGTGGCTGGGGGGTGAAAGTGCGGGCCCAGTGGCTCAGAGAAAAGGCATTCAATGGAGGGCGACCCTGCCCCAAACTGGACCCTAGGAATCAGGTGGAACCCACTGGCTATCACATACACTCCCCCTTTCACTCTCTCTCTCTCTCTCTTTCTCACTCTCTCTCTCTCACACACACACTCGCAAGGCAAGGCAAGGCAATTTTATTTTTTATAGCACATTTCAAACACAATGGAATTGCTGTACAACAATAAAAGCATAGAAGCAAAAATACAGTTACAGAATTGATTTTCTTAAAAAATAAAAGCATGGGCAATTCCACGAAAAAGTAAACCTCACCTTAAAACTTTAAGTCTCACCTACATGGACATACAAATTCTTTCAGAAAACTTCCAATACAAAAAAGTATTGTCTCGATGTAAATATTCAACTGAGCAAGTTTCGAAAGGATATCTGTTTGTTAAAATTTTTACCCTATTCAGCTATAATGTAAGTCTATGGAGGGGCTTATAATGGGCATAAGTGGGTGATAACACACAGAAAGCTGCAATGCTATCAGTTATTTTTCATTGTTATATTACTATTTCTCTTGTTAAAGGTTAAAATCCACCGTTCACAATTGTTTTGTATCGTTTTGGAGGGTTTTTCCAGACGTCACGTCCATAACGTCACATCCATAACGCCATGTCTCCCAATGAAAACCAACTTTTTTTACATTTACATTTGAAATTAAGTCTTTCTCTGTCTTTACTGAGGTGTCCTGTTTGGTATGAATGTAGTAATATTTACATTTCTCTAGAAATTTCACACACTTCACAGCAAAAACTCATAAATAGA
>JAODXP020000031.1:15556180-15561180 GCA_027497455.2 Sardinella longiceps
AATTTCTCTCTCTCTCTCTCTCTCTCTCTCTCTCTCTCTCTCTCTCTCTCTCTCTCTCTCTCCCCATCTCTCTAAATACACTGCCAATATGGACATGGACAAAGGCTCAGGTTAGTATAATTTAATGCCTGTTTTTTTGTGTCTTTGTGTGTGTGTGTGTGTGTGTGTGTGTGTGTGTGTGTGGGTGGTTGTGGGTGGGTGTGTGTGTGTGTGTGAGAGAGAGAGAGAGAGAGAGAGAGAGAGAGAGAGAGAGAGAGAGAGAGCGAGAGAGAGAGAGAGAGAGAGACATAAAGAGGGAAAAAGAAACAAAAAGAAAGTGTGTGTGTGTGTGTGTGTGTGTGTGTGTGTGTGTGTGTGTGTGTGTGTGTGTGTGGTAATCCTTTTGTGTGTATCCCCAGGTGTCTGAGGTGCTGCCATGTCACAGTGAGTGTTCTGAGTACAGGTGGGAAGAAGATGTGTGGTCTGAGTGCCATCTCAACACACAACATGCCAACAACACAGCGCCCAACACAACCAGCTCCCCACCCACCTCGGCACTGGCACTGGCACTGACACTGGCACCCACCAGCGCCCCTCCCCCAGTGCCATCCCCACATCCTCCTCTGAGCCAGAGGAGCCGTTGCCCTGTGGAGAGGGCATCCAGACTCGCAGTGTGAGGTGAGTCCTTCCTCGGCATGCATCGGAATAACCCTAGGCCCACTCACTGTACATGAAGACATCTGTATACATATATATATATATATATATATATATATATATATATATATATATGGGCAATTCCACGAAAAAAGTAAACCTCACCTTAAAACTTTAACTCTCACCTACATGGACATACAAATTCTTTCAGAAAACTTCCAATACAAAAAAGTATTGTCTCGATGTAAATATTCAACTGAGCAAGTTTCGAAGGGATATCTGTTTGTTAAAATTTTTACCCTATTCAGCTATAATGTAAGTCTATGGAGGGGCTTATAATGGGCATAAGTGGGTGATAACACACACAAAGCTGCAATACTATCAGTTATTTTTCATTGTTATATTACTATTTCTCTTGTTACAGGTTAAAATCCACCGTTCACAATTGTTTTGTCAGGGTATATACAGGAATCCTGGTGCTGAATTTACTACCATTTACTACCTTTTTTCCTACCTTTTACAATATTTTTACTACCTCCACAACATCTAGCAGCGCACTTTTTTTTCCTTTGGGGGCGGTGGCATCCTACATATTCCGACAATTTGGTACGATCAGTGATCCAGAACACAATCTGGAATTTATGTTGTGTCTTTGTCCACATTGCCTTGGCGGAGGTCTGCGCTCTCTCAGTGCTTTTCTAGTTTGTCAATATTAGGCTATGCCGCCAAAGTTTGAAAACCGAGAAGTAGATACCCTAAATTAGAAGTAGATACCCTAGAAGTAGATACCCTAAATTACAGGAGCCTGGATAGGATCCCCCCACCCCTCTCTCTTTCCTTATGCAACCTACTGTACATGTTCGGGGACACTTGACACATGACAAAAATGCAACTAAAATCTGAAATATCTATTTTTGCTTTAGTCCAGTGTTTCTCAAACTTTTTGAGCTCAAGGCACCCCATCAACATTTTTTGCATTCACAGCACCCCTAAATTACTGTAAATTCTTGCTTATGATACCGCTTACTTGTGTCAGGACACCGTAGGCTATACATCAACACTTTAACTTTCAGGATAATATATATTACTGTTCTGAATATGTTTATTATTTACCTTTATATTTATCACTCATGTGGACATATAAGGTTACACGGGGCTCATCATAAGAGAACAGGATTGGGTGAGAGCCAGTCTGGCCTTTCCCCATTCAATTTCTCATAGGCCTAAGTCCTATGCGCAATTCAGCGCACAGGCAGGCGCATGCTGACAATAGCTTCAGTGATCTTTCCACATTTCTTTGAAATACTCAAAATCACTGTATATTTGAAACACTTTAAAAAAAATAATTACTGACGTGCTATTTGGCTATATTTTCTTAAATCTAGCCTCATTCATAGGACTGGTGATTTGCAAAGTCAAGCTTTTTTTGATTTGATTTGATTTATTTTGGATACAAATTTAAAACAGTGATCCAAAGGATAACATGCAAAGTAAAATACTTATTTCCAGCATGGTCCTTGGTGTTACACAAAGAAAAACATATGGACAAAGACAGACAGACTCAGGCTTAAAAACTTACAATACATAAATGACAAAAACACACACATCTAAAACTTAAATCAAATCAAAAATAAATACTAAAAAAAACACTAAAATTCTAATTCAAGTCAACAATGAATGTCCACCTTGTTCCATAATATCTGCTTAACCTGACTTTTAAAAATGTCTCTAGATGTTACAAGTTTAGTAGCTATAGGTAAGCTATTCCAGGCCATGATACCAGTATAATAGAAAGATTTCTGAGCTGCAGTATTTACTCTAGGCACCATGCAGGAGCGGATGCTGGCCCTAGTGTTATGATTGTGCTGTGAGTGAATCATTGACACAGAAGAACGCATATATTTAGGTGCATTTCCATTTACAATGTTAAACATATGATTCAATTTTAGTTGTTCTACTCTTAAATGGACAGGAAGTACACCAGTTGTTACAAACTCTGCTTTACCTACATGAGAACGAGGCGGTGCATTTAACAGATACCTAACCACATTATTTTGTAACACTTGGAATTTGTTTCTAAGTTTCACCTTCAAACCAGAAAACCATGCAGAGCATGCAAAATCCATGTGACATTGAATTAACGTTTGTGTTAATAATTTCTTCACAGAAAAATCTAACGCCTTAGTCTTTCGGTATAGAAACTTCAATTTTCCAGCACACTTAGCTAGGACTTTAGCTGCAATTATGTCCCCTGCAAGTGACTGATCCAGTGTTACACCTAAATAGGTAACACTATCTTTGGATGCAATTACAGACCCATTGCATGACACATTTAAGTTACTTGATTTTAACAAATAGCTATAGCTAGCAAAAATGACGGTTCATTTGAAATCGTTTTGATCCCTACGGGGCTTTGACGGATAATGTAACTGAAATGTATGGCATTACGAGGCAAAGACTAGTGAGCGGATATGAAAACATGAAGGCTATGCCTCAAAAGACAGAGTGGAAGTAATTTAGACATCTAAATGGGAACTTTTTAACAGATGACAGACAAATTCAACATCAAAATTTAAAATGTTTTGTGGCTCCCCTCTTGCGCTTCGGCAGAACGGTTTGACAATAACTAGGCTGTAGGGGTTTAGCGAAAAGATAGATAGTCTCGATGGATATTCTCATCCGCAATGACCTGCTTCACCCACTGTCTCTCGTGCTACATTTATCCTCATGGGTGTTTTAAGTCCTTAATGACGTGACAGACAACGAAAAAGGGGCGACAGTTTCACTCATAGCCTTTTACCTCAAGTCGTCTAATCTTCATAGCCTTTGTTACTGTTCCTTTATTTGAAATTAACTAATAGCGAACTTGCGAAGAGATCTGGCAGGTAGCCTACCCAGATTGATTGAGCGCGCGTGAGGTAGGCAGGCGTGACATCATCTGCAGCTTATCACTCAGGTTCCACTCGCAACGCAAAATAATACAGTAGGCTAAGTCCACAGAAGTTTAGTAATTTAAGGAGTTAGGATGGATGTAAGTTAAACATTGAAAAATTCATAGCGTCATTTGGATGGGGGCTCAAAAATTTACTACCTCGTCAGATGATGCTTCTTACTTTTTACTACTTTTTACTGGCCTTAATTTGACCTGATTTCATTTACTACCTTTTACAACTTTTTACAAACCCGCGGACACCCTGTTTGTATCGTTTTGGAGGGTTTTTCCAGACGTCACGTCCATAACGTCACATCCATAACGTCACATCCATAACGCCATGTCTCCCAATGAAAACCAACTTTTTTTACATTTACATTTGAAATTAAGTCTTTCTCTGTCTTTACTGAGGTGTCCTGTTTGGTATGAATGTAGTAATATTTACATTTCTGTAGAAATTTCACACACTTCACAGCAAAAACTACGCTCTCTCAAAAGTTTGTCCGTTTTTCGTCACGTCCATAACGCAAATTGAAAGGCTCATATTCTTATGATGCAAATCATGATATTAATTTTTTCTGTTTGCCTGTATTCAGCCATGGAGTTTGCAGAAGAATATGAAAAAAAATTGTGAAATACTGCTAGGTTTGCTGAGGTTATGTGGCCTTTTGTTCATCAATAATGCACGAAAATGTCACGTCCATAACGCTGGAATTGCCCATATATATATATATATATATATATATATATATATATACAGATGTATATATATATATATGTATACAGATATAGTGTACTAATGAACTGGGCAAAATCCTCATGGGGTATCCATTTATATATACTCCCCACTGAAGACTGTTGCATACTGTATGTTGTAATTGGTTATAAATGGATACCCCATGAGGATTTTGCCCAGTTCATTAGTACACTTTTGCTAAGTATTAATGGATATCTATCCCTTGGAAAACAATAAACAGGTTTTTGTTTTTACAGTAACTGTCCTCAGGTAGCATTGAGGCTACAGCCTGAAATGATCAAAAGCCCAACTTTATGGCTTGGACTTGTATGTCTTCTGGGTATTCCTTTTAGCAAACTTCTTGTGAATTTTTGAACATCTTGAGTTTCTTTTGAAGAAGGAAACTAAACTCTGTTTTTGAAGTACTGTCCTCACACACTGCCTTCATGCTGCCACCAGTGGGGGAAATTATGGGATGATTCTAAGGGCCTGGTGTTGATAGTGGGCCCCAGAAATAATTATTTTAATATTATGAATTATAATTCAGAATATTATAATCAATATTTAGGAAGGCCAAAATTATTTCCTGTCATACAGCCCAAAATTTATAGCCTGACTAATAAGCCGACTGTTGACTCTGTTGACTCTCTGTTAGCTAATTCCAATTTATTTTGACATCGTAGCGGCAATAAGTCC
>JAODXP020000031.1:15566180-15641180 GCA_027497455.2 Sardinella longiceps
CACATATATATATATAGTTTATAGTCTAATTTTAATTTCATTTATTCTATCTTTTAATGGTGTGTTGCTAACTGTTTTAATGGTGTGTAGCTAAGTCAAAAGGTTCTCTAGGTCCTTACAGTCACTCTCAGTATTAGTGTAAAAACCTGTGTAATCCCTGTCCACCTGGTTCTCTCTCTGCCTAAGGGGATTGCCACCTCACTGAGTGGTCACCCTGGAGCTCGTGCCAGCTCATGTGTATGGACGGCCGCGGCTTTGAGACGCAAGGACGCCAGGCTCGCTCACGGGCTGTGATTGTCCAGGTGCCTGAAAACCAGGAGACGTGTCCCAGCCAGGTGTACGAGACACGGCCCTGCAAAGGTGGGAAGGAGACCTAGCAGATGAGTGCCTTACTCATCACCATCAACTGAAAGTATTTCCTCGTATTGATGGTTGGATGTATCATTTTGTTGTCTCTCTCTCTCTCTCTCTCTCTCTCTCTCTCTCTCTCTCTCTTTCCTCGTATTGATGGTTGGATGTATCATTCTGTTCTCTCTCTCTCTCTCTCTCTCTCTCTCTCTCTCTCTCTACAACTTCATGATGCATGTGCAGTCACAAAATGCACAGCTTAAATGGGATTACAGTAATTGAGTGGTCCTCAGTTTGGGTCCTAAGACAAGGGTTTAGGGCCCATGAGACACATAAAATCTTTTGCACAATTTGCACCAATAAAACTAGCAAATTGAGTTTATTTTGTTTATCCACATCAACAGTGATTTAACTGTTATTATGTCAATGAATCACTTGAATGAGCTGCCTCCTTCAGGGCGCACTGATAGGTAATTGTTTTGTGTGGTGTAAAAGGTAGTGAGGCAGATGAATGAGAAGATGGATGTTCTGGGTTGTTCCACAGGAGGGGTGTGCCACACGTATGAATGGAGAACCGGGGGATGGAGGGAGAACGAGAGGAACGTGTGGTGCCAAAGGTCAGATGGAGTCAACGTCACAGGTGTGTGTATCAAGGCATCTTGCATGCAAAGCAGTAGGCAATCGAAGATTGCGCACATGTTGCTTGCTGGCACCATCTTCTGGTGCAAAATGCAACTACAACAGAGGCATCTCAAATTGATTCTCATATTACTGTAACACTTGTGCAGAACAGATTTCTATTGCATTGTGTTTTCATTCAATCAAAGTTTCATTGAAAGGGGGAGCATTTGTTAACAACCATGTGAGGTGGACTGTTTGTTTGTTTGTTTTTGCTCTATTGCATGAAGTGATGACCAATATATGTTGCACTTTATGAATGTTTGGTATATACGAGGTCCTCACAATATGAGAACCTTAGACAGGCAACTCATGCTCTAATGAAACTCAATAGCACTCTAAGCTATGACTCTGACGAAGACGTATCAGTCGAAACGTTAGTCAATTTTTTTGCACGAATAAAAAAGACTGCAAGTGTCACCAGTGTGCTCCTGTCCTTTCCCTAAAAAGCACTCTAAAGCTACTTTGAAAATAAGCATTCATTACAAGGGTAAATTCATCCACAGGATACTATACTATGTATTGTATATGAGTAGATGACCCAACAAAAGGCCTGTCTTTGTGCACTGAACTGTTCTGACTCAAAAGTGTGGTCCTTGTTCCCCCCAGGTGGATGCCCCCCACAAACTCAGCCTTCAGCGATACGTCACTGCCACCCACCCTGCACCAAACCCTTCTCTTTCTGCACACAGGTAACTTTCACTCCAACACGTTAGCGCCTTCGGATTGTACAAACTATTTTTAATAAAGCATGAAGGAGTAACAGGATAAAAATGTGCTTTATTTACTGGACATGTCAAATGAAGTCTTCCATCTCACACCACTCCTCCAGAGTTCCTTGATTACCTTCTCACCAAGTCCTTCAAATCCGCAAGCAATCTCTATTAACAAGTAACTTCGTGCAGGTCGCTTACTGATGGATGGAAGCAGAAAATAAAATCAAGAATAAACTCCACATCAATTGTTTCCTTTTCATTAACACCAAGCCATTAAAAATTACACTACATAACCCTGTTCATTTTCAGTGAAAAACTAATTCAGAACAGGTGACTTAGTTGACTGATGTTTGCTTTCAAAAGACAAGACTCAAATGCTTTTATCTAAGCCATGTATAGGCCTGCACTACTGTATGTTTTCTGGTCATCCAACACACAATAAGAAGCTGAAGATGTAGAGTGGAATGTGAATTGTCTGACAGAAGAGCTGCATAATTGCTGAATAGTGCACTTGAATGTCCCTGAATGTCATGCTGCTGAAAGTGGGATCTCCAATTCACGCTACAGTGGCACTCTTATGTATTGGGCACTATTACATCAGCCTGGCCTGCACAATAAGTCAATGTAGTGTGAAGATCCTGTTTTACTGGACTGTACAGACAGCGCTCTATGGCTACTCCTACGGCCCTCGGCTCAGTCAACTGTGACTGCAGTGGAACTTGTAGGAGACAAAGCTTTTGCTGTCTGTCTCTTATCGTCCTCTCAGGGCTGGCTCTTACGGCTGACTCCCTTTTCTTGTCTACTTCCCCCTCTTTTATCCTCTCTCTCTCTCTCTCTCTCTCTCTCTCTCTCTCTCTCTCTCTCTCTCTCTCTCTCTCTCTCTCTCTCTCTCTCTTTCTTTCTCTCTCTCTCTCTCTCTCCCTCCCTCCCAGAGCGGTGTGTGTGGTTGTGAGAAGGGCTTCACAGAGGTCATGACGACTCATGGTTTCCTAGACTACTGCACCCGGACGCCCGGGCCTGACCACAAGAAAGCCGACGTCAAAACGGGTTCTGGCTTGGCAAGGCCGGGCCGCACCCAAAGCCAAAATCCACTCCGGGAGTGGGCCTTGCAGGCAGTGGGGCCAGGTTGGGTTTCTCATGTCCTTATCTGGTCAACAATCAAGGCATTAACTGATTTAGTTGATGAATATGGTGTTACGGAAAGATGCATAGTTGCTAGCTGATGTGTTTAACTTGTTCAAATCGTAGTGAAAAGAAAAGATTAGTGTACATTGGGACGCTATAGCCTTAGGCAATGGATAATGATGCTGTATAAGACAGGAGGTATTTGTAAATGTGTGTTGTTACAGTAATGGTGTGTGTGTGTGTGTGTGTGTGTGTGTGTGTGTGTGTGTGTGTGTGTGTGTGTGTGTTGGCAGATGGGCGTGTCAGACCATGGGTTTATGGGCTGCTGGCTGCTGGATTTGGTCTCATTCTGCTCATCATCATCATGTCCTTCCTGCTGTGGTGAGAAGCTGCGCTCTCTCTCTCTCTCTCTCTCTCTCTCTCTCTCTCTCTCTCTCTCTCTCTCTCTCTCTCACACACACACACACACACACACACACACACACACACACACACACACACACACACGTACTCCAGACACACAGCCTCTTCCTCAGCACCAATGATCCCTAAAACATTCCATTGTACAGAGTCTCCTCATACTGATTCCCACATCCGACTACACACGTGCCATAATGAGTGCTAATGTGTTTGTGTTGGCTATGAGTGTATGAGACACAGGTGCAGCTGTCGCTGGAAGGGTTGCATCCCTTTTTATTATGATGACAACAACATGCGTTTGTGTGGGTGTACAGAGAAAATGTGATAAACAGGGTGTTGATCAGATAAATCATTGCAAACTCATCATGGGTATGCTTAGAGTTAATCTATGCATGAGCCATCGCTTCTAAAATCTTATCAAAGTACACAGTCCCTCTAGTGGTAAGATGATATAAGTGCGTCTGTGCTTTATAACACCTGACAAGTATTATAAATATTGTAATATTTATAACAAGGAAAAAAAACATTGTTTGGGATGTATTTGTATATAACATTCAAATAATTATTTAACCTTTGTTTCCATCTGTCTGTGCCTGTCTTCAGCAAAAGCATCAAGCCCAGTGCAGATGGTAAGAGTCACCAGAAGGCACTTACACTGTCATATGATGGAGATACAGATATGTGACCTCTGGCTTCAAGACCACAGAGTTCACTCCTCAAAGGACGTCCAGCTATTGTGCTCCAGCTTGGGGGTTATGGGACTCCATTAGGCACCTAAGGGACAGAGGACACTGCCTGGGCAGAGTTTGAAACACCACATTTGAAGAGAACAACAACATTTACATCCTGTGCCTCTCTGATATCTTGTTCAGCTACAGGCTATTGTGGTTTTGATGAAGAAGAAAAAAAACAGTATTTTAAAACAGTTCCCAGTGATTATGCAGGCCTGGACAAACCTGTTTTGATGCAGTTGCTACAAGCTATGGTCTGACTCCATTTGGCTGTTTTGCTAGACAGCTGGGCTCTGGACTCTGTTTGGCAGACTCTGCCTGGGCTGGATGGAGGATTGGGGAGCCTGTTGGACAAAACTGCATACCTGGCCAGACTTTCAAAACAAAGGATTTGTTTACATTCTGCCTCAGAGAAAACCACTCTGCAAAACACTGATGGAAAAGAATATGTGTTTTTGCACTATATTAGTGCTGAATGTTTTTTTTTTCTTTGTAATATTAATTTTTCCCCGTTGGCAGTGGGCTTGTGTGTATTTGTGTGTGTGTGTGTGTGTGTGTGTTGGGTGGGTGGTTTCACAGTGGATGTCCAGTGGTTCTTTTCCATTTTCAGTTTCCAGTTTTCACCATCCATGATAGACCACTAAACAACTAAACTACAAAACCCAGCAACTTGGGAAATGAGCAAGTGTAAGGCATTAAGTCTGTATTCCTGAGTTTGGACATGGCTCTTATTGATACTCTTTAATCGCTAACTCTATGGAGAGAGAGAGAGAGAGAGAGAGAGAGAGAGAGAGAGAGAGAGAGAGAGAGAGAGAGAGAGAGAGAGAGAGAGAGACTGCAGGCTTGGGGCTTGGAAACTGGCACAGCCATCATACTTGCTGCTGTTCATGTGGTCGCTGAAGACTAACATGCCAGTTTTCACACAGAGACACCACATTTTATATCAGCTAAAGTCTAGGCCTACTTAGTTTTTTTGTTTTTTTTTTAATGGGAAAAACCTCCATTTATTTGACATTGTAGGAGTGACATGTACTCACTCATGTCTGCTAAACTCTGCATGGTGTTAGAGAAATTACCTGGCAGTCTCTCTCTCTCTGTGTGTGTGTGTGTGTGTGTGTGTGTGTGTGTGTGTGTGTGTGTGTGTGTGTGTGTGTGTGTGTGTGTGTGCGTGTGTGTGTGTGTATGTGTGTGTGCATGTGAGTGCAAGTCTAACAGATTGGTCACACATTGATCAGAATGTGTCTCTGATATTGGTAAATTGGATCAAGAGTAAAGCACAATCTGACTTTACAAGATGCTTTCAACATCTGTTGTGGAAATGTGGGTGATGTTTGGTGTTATTATGTGCTGAAGAATTTATTAATAAAATGAAAAATCTTGTGTGCTGTGGTGTCATTAGTTGTAGTTTGATGGCTTTGCCATTGTAAGTGCAGGCCTATTGCAGAATGCCTCTGCTTCTGATTGTTAAATCCCTAAAATGGGATTCTGTTAATTATTTTGGTCTGCATTGCCAACATCACAAATACAGTACAATACAATACTGAAAAATAAGACAAGCTCTTTTCAGGGATAACTGAAATACTGGTCCACCTCCCTTACCGTATGCCTACGTAGTTGCCATGGTAATGACGGCTCACATGGCGAGTTCAGGGACAACGGCACATGCTGGTGGAAGAGCGGCGTGGCGTGAGGTCGAGACGCAGATGTAGTCATTAATCAGTACGTAGCCCGCGGGCTGTCAGCTCTGTTTACAGTAGACGTGACACTAACGGGGGCTGGCGTGCGCACGGCAGCAAGGCGCCACAAGCCTGTCATCTTCAATCCATCCAGAGGAGTCTCCTCTGGTCCAGCTGGTGTCGGGATCCCTCCGGATGGACGTGGGAATGCGGCGTCTGATTACACTTCCAATGGGTTGGGTCTGCAAGAGCTGTCCCTTCCTGCATACGAAACAGATCATGACAGAGATGACGTAGACTTGATTGGATTTTGACTTCACAGAAAGTTACTGCTCAGATCATTCTCACAGACTCTGAGCTCAAGTTGTATTGGTTATATGGGAATCTTTATTATTGGCTACTCAGCCTTGGCCCCCATGTGAACCGCCTTGGCTGCCATGTCCACCCTGTAAGATGTAGATGTAGGCATCTACGGAACTTGTCAAGAATGCACAGCACGTCGCTTAGTCCAAGATTTATCTGCAACAGGTGTTTAGGACTGTTGCCTTGTGGCAAAAAATCAGAACTAAATGGGAAATCATAAATAAGCAACTCTCATCATCTTATATCTCTTATTCCACCTACCTTTCAATCCCCTTTGTTTTCTATTGTGGAACCAGTGACATGAAAAAAATAGAAACAAAAACTTGTGAATATGACTTCAGAGAGTAATAAATTCACTGCGGACTTCTACTACAGGCTTTATGAGGACTCTGTGATAAGAGCAGAGACAGCACATGTGAACATGCTGTGCTGTATGTTTAAACTGGCTTCTGACTGCACAGTACAGGAAGGGCAGCCAGGTCCTCCACTCTGCCACATAAAACCCTGTGTGCCACTAGATGGCGCTGCAGATTCAGCAGGCAAGGGTAGACCTCTGGACACCGCAAAGTGGCCTCAGACGACCGTTCATCTCCCTCCATAATGCGAGCTAGAAAATCAATCCAAGCTTATTTGGCTCCCTAAACATCTGCATTCAGACAACATGAACTGTGCTTAAAAAAAAGTCTGTTTTTTAAATTGAGCGAAGGAGGAGTTTATTAAATGAAATACTGTTTTATTGATTGAACAAGCCCATAGTAAAACAAATCTGCTTGGGACTTGAGGCAGTGTATTAACGGCACTGGCAGGTTATAAGTATTGACAGACACCCAGCTAACATCAGATACAGAAGCTCATGAGATTGACTGGATTGATTGTAGAGGTTAGGGGCGGGAAAGATGTTCTTTTCTTCTGCTGATGGAGTGTAATAAGGAGAAAATCGAGGCACATCAGCCCTTGACAGAGCCATCATAAATTCATCATCGATTCACGATAAACATATTGACTACATGATGCTGCAGGGGTGTTGAGCGATAGATGGCTTTTTGGAGAGTGCCTTTAGAAATGGTTCAGAAACGCTACTCCAAAATTTATCATAGACAACTTCACCTGTGCAGATGTTCTTTTTTTATGTAATTCTGTTTGACAGTTCAATGGGAACATTGTTTATTGTTTCATTAAAAGACCCCCTGCCTGTATGTGCAAACTTTGTTTATTTTTCTCAATTCTGAGAGAGAAAGAGAGAGAGAGAGAGAGAGAGAGAGAGAGAGACTTGGAGCAAGAGAAAGAACTTCGTGAGAAGAGGAGAAAGTGTGCTGGAAAAGGAGAGACAAAACTCTGTTGTGTGTATGTGTGTGTGTGTTTGAGAGAGA
Organism: Sardinella longiceps; assembly: GCA_027497455.2. Taxonomy (NCBI): domain Eukaryota; kingdom Metazoa; phylum Chordata; class Actinopteri; order Clupeiformes; family Clupeidae; genus Sardinella; species Sardinella longiceps. The sequence continues at coordinate 15,573,608 of JAODXP020000031.1, forward strand.
GAGAGAGAGAGAGAGAGAGAGAGAGAGAGAGTGTGTGTGTGTGTGTGTGTGTGTGTGTGTGTGTGTGTGTGTGTGTGTGTGTGTGTTTTGTGTGTGAGAGAGAGAGCAAAAGACAGAGAAGATTGTCCACGCTCAGTATCTCTCTCCTCTCCTTATCAGATGAGATAAGACGAAGAGAGTCCCAGTCTTAATGGAGTTTAGGCTCACTGCAATTCACATCACGCACCCGAGAACAAACAACACATCATCCACACCACTAGCCCCATACATCACCCATGCTACACACACACACACACACACACACACACACACACACACACACACACACACACAAACACACACACACAAGTACACATACACATTCTAACTCATTTGTATGCATACACATTCCTGCACATATAGACATGGATACCCTTGTATTATCATGTATACATTCACATGCATAGGCGCGCGCACACACACATATTTGGAATACCTTTCTTGCCAAAACAAGAGCACACGCAACACACACAATCAAATATACATGCTACAGCATACTAAATTTATATCACACACACCAAGGCCTATTAATGACTATTCATGTATTTGCCTCACTGTCACACATTAATCTCAATTCAAATAATCAACACACCAATGATGTTTATAAAGTGCACCCAGTCTCACTTACCTAATTTCACAGACACACACCTTAGGCACCTAAATGGAGCAACTCTTCTCAGGTTTGTGCCGTGATGTCTCTGGAGTTTAGTGCCATGACATTTTTACAGCCACAGGAGGAACTACAGAGCAGGTTAGAGTGAGAGAAAGAGTGAGAGAGACAGAGAGAGAGAGAGAGAGAGAGAGAGAGAGAGAGAGAGAGAAAGAGCGCGTAAACATGCAGTATTAACAGGGAGGGATAGAAGAGGCACGGGAGGATTACTCCCACCTTCCTTCCCCCCCTCCTCTGCCCTCCTTCTCTTCATCTCTCCATAATTAAATGCTTTTTTTCCCCAGCGCTGCGTTAGTCTGAAGGTTTCAGAGTGAGAGTGTGTGTGTGTGTGTGTGTGTGTGTGTGTGTATGCGCGCGTATGTAATTGTGCTATTGGAAGCAAAGTCTCAGACTCACAGTAAAGTACTAAGCCCTTCGGGACAGGCACACTACTGCATTGGTGACGTTTACATATGAACCTATTAGCCCCCTTCCAAAACAATTCTCAACGTCTTTGTGTAGGTTTGTAGGCATATTGCCAGTATTCCTTAACATGTGAGCTCAATATGCAATAATCCATTACCAGATCTTTAAGCCTGTTTGGTCAATCACTCTTCAATGTACATGGAAGCCTATTAAATAAATTAAATAAAACACACACATACTCTCTCTCTCTCTCTCTCTCAAATTCAAATTCAATTCAAATTCAAAGAGTGCTTTATTGGCATGACAAAATAGAATTCGTATTGCCAAAGCAGTAATACAGATAATGTATAGAAAAGCATTGTAATTACATACATTTACACAGTAACATTCTCTCGCTCTCTCTCTAACACACACACACACACACACACACACACACACACACACACACACACACACACACACAATAACTATGACAACTTTTACTTTGTGGACACTCAGCTCTCTGACACCAATCAGATCTTTAAGTTTTCTCTCCGTCTCTCGACACCTTTGGCTCGGCGTTTAATCAGCTGGGCTCTGCGACAGACACACGGGCCGGAATCCTGCCGATCAATGGAGCTATTGATGAGTACCAGATAGAGGCTGTTAGAGTGACCTGTCTCCGGGGCGACATTGATTTCATCTTCTCCAATCCATCTGCTCGCGAGAGCGGCCAGACGCCATTGTGTTTCACCTCCTTGGACAGGCATTATCAATCATACCTAAGGAATGGGGTCTTGTTGGAGGGAGGCTCCGCAGTGGGCAGAGTTATGGCCGGACCCTGGATCGTTTTGTTTGTCCTGGCTTCGTCCCAGGTAATGATGACACGGGTTATGCTTCACACAGCAAGAGCTGCTCAAATCTCCATTGAGAGCTGCTGGGCCTCAGAGAACCTACTGGGCTTATCAATGAGAATTTAATGCAAAAGAGGATGTTTCCTTTGAATTGGGTTGGATTCCTAGGTCAATGCGAGTAAAAAAAGATCTTGGGGGAATGCTGAATTGCATAACTCAGTAATAACTAATATATTAGTATATCAGCCAGGAATCAGTCATTATTTTATGCCTTGCTAATTAATTCATAACATGCAGTTTCTCTGCTTCTATTGCCCAGCACTGTTCAAACTGACTGATCCCTGATCAACAATTGATAGCCATATCAGAGGCAAAAAAAGAGGCAAAAAAAAAACAAGAAAATAGTTTTCAAGGTCCTCAGAATTGATGGTTTTAGTGCCAATATGCATAGGTCTGGAATCACTCACCAACCCACTGGTTGAGTAACATCAAATGATGATTCATGTGAAGTGAATTACCCACGCCAAACCTACTTCAGAAAAACAAAATATCTCAATGTGATGAATAGAACAATCCAATTATGAAACTTTAAGAGATATGACTTCCTAAGCATTCACTATGCAACCATCTTTTAAAAGGCAGCATTCCTGCTTTCTTCGGAGACACAGCAAAGACAGTTGTTTTTCAAGAAGGCCTTTCATGCCAGTCTCTGAGCTCCACATGTAAAAAGAGATCAACAATATACTGCATCTTACAGATGCCAGTGCCTGGTGTCATACGGAGAGATGAATGGTTCAAAATATGCACAAGAATTCTTTTAATTTTTATCTTTTGTTTGATGGTGTTCTGGTCTAAAATTAAATTTAAAAAAAGGCATAAAAATGTTTTGAGCACCATCAGTTGCTCAGAAACAAAAGCTGGAATGGACTGTAATATATAGTATCTTAATTATAGATACATACCAGTACATATCATTATTGTAGGACCATTTAATATAAGTGGCATGGATAAAAGTTTGTATTGTAGTATTTTATTTATTTTAATTTACAGAGTCTGTTTCAGCCCTACATAATGTAGCCTGGACAGTTAGGAATAACAAGGGCGCAAAATCCTCCTTATGACTATAAAAGTGAAAAAGTAGATGCACATGAAAAGATCTTTCAAAAGGTAGTTGCTCATAAAAGCATGCCTGAAAAGTGGCATATTGTTAGTGTTTCTTCCAAGAGCATAAAATTAGTCTCCATTTCATACACAGTAGAACAGAGAGAGGCATCTCTGAATAGGCTCTTGTCCGTAGATGCAGCCATTTATATAGATCACCAGCCTGAGGCCTTTTGAAAACAGGGAAATCATTCCATTTCCATGGTGAAACGCCTCTGTGATTTTACCACTCATTTTGCACACAGAGTGAAATGATCTGGCTTGGATGTACTTGAGCTTGTACTTTTGCCTGTGATTGTTTTATTTTTCCCCCCCAACTCACAACGTTAGTCTGGTCCGTTTTTGGTCCACTCTGACACGAGCGGAAGACAGTAATCTTAATTATAGGCTTCACAGACAAAAGGCGACGACAAAAAAAATTCCCATGAAGCGGATTCCCGTGCAAGGAGAGTGTCACAATGGATTCCCAAAATCCCACTTCGGATTTGATCCGCTCTCCGCTGGTGTCGGGAGAGCCGGCTCTTTAATTACTGCGGAACGTTACAAGTCCTTGACCCACTTCCGACATCTTATCGCAGTCAGCCCAAGTGCTCGCTCCAAACTTCGGCGGAAGGGTTTTGTGGGTAAATCTGCGGGTAAATGAGCACGATGGGCCGTTCCAGAAGGGGAGATTGGGTTGGCTGCGCTCGCTGGGTTTGGCACGGAATGTTTAGCCTGGCATAGCGACGCCTTACCGCTTCCCAGACACACTCCGACTGACTGCTAAACATTCAGCTCCTAAATGTAAAATCCTTATCCTCCAGCAGCCTCAAAGAATAACAGAGTAATGTTCCTCTTTCTCCCTCTCACTTTTTTATCATTCACTGCTTACTTCGGCTCCATAAACTATAGTGTTGGCTTCAGGCCTATAGATTTGTCCAGCCACTCCTTAATGTCTTGCAGTAAATGTTCAGAGACAGAACACTCAGGACATACTTGAACACACACACACAGACACACATACACACACAGACACACACACACACACACACATCATCCTCTTTAGCCTGCCGGAGGGCTCCATTGTGCACTGGCTCTCCAGTCAGGGTCCATTCTCTCTCCACCCTATTCTCAGCTGCGGATAATACTGGCACGGCCCAGAATGACTTCAGACGCACTGCGCTCAGGCCTTGCCTTGCCACGCTCAGACATAATGGAAATCTCTGACACTCGTCACGCCGTTGAGAGTGAAACCAGCACTCCCCAATGAGCTGGACCCCACCATTCTGATAGAGCAGGCAGGGTTTGTGTGTCTAAATATCGGAATGAAATGACACTTCTAAGTTGCGATTCGTCTGAAGTCAGAATCAGATATGATTACTCTGAGGATCAGTACTCAATCCACTCAGTTCACAGTGCTTGGGATGGGGAGCTCTCTGAGGAGCGGCGGAAAGCAGAGAGTGAGGGGAGAGACAGCTTGTGCTGAGAGCAGGGAGGGAGACATCAGACAACGTTCTGGAGGTTAATTAGAAAAATTATCAGCCCAGGCTGAGAGAGAAGGAGCGGGGACTGCGGCTGCCTCGCTTGCTAGCGCGGACAGACATGTTGATCCACGGGCGGCTCCGTTCGGGAATGCCGGCGATCCATCTCTGTCACTGGGCCGCCCGTCTCCCTGGGCTGCGACCGGCTCCGCTCCGACACTGCGCTGTGAGCTGGGTGCTAATCAGTGTGCCGTCCTCACTGCCTCTCCGTCCTTCTCTCTATCTTTGTGTCCCTTTGTGCTACTCCTCTGGTTTTGTCTCTCTATACAGTATGACTTTATATCTCGCTCTGTTTTCTATAAAGCTCTTTTCCTAACTCCTTGACCTTGTCTCAGAAAAAGGATTGGGGTTGAAAGGCTGTTAAGGGTAAAGGTGCTACCAAAAAGACACAAACACTTCAAAACCCTTGGGCCCAATCAGTCTGATTGGCTATGCTAAAGTATGCTAACTGGGCTTGGCAGCATAATCAGAAATATTGTTTCATGAAGGTTTTCTTTCATAGCCTGACAGGCCATAGGCCTACTATAACATAAAATGAATAGTTTGGTATCGATCGATAGACCAAACTCAAACAAAGCGGTTATCTTACAAACTGCTTTTGCACGCAATAGGATAGCACTATGACCAATCAGAGCTACGATCAAGATCTAAACTCCAATTCAAAAGTCTGCGGTTCTTGGCTATGCCCACCAAACAGCTCTCTAAAGACATAGAGCATTGTGATTGGTGAACATCAAACGTGTCTACCAATCAAAAGACTCTATAGTTCAATGCTAGACATAGTGGCTGAGCAAATCTATTTACTAGTTTACGTCTACATTTCTGGGCTATTTCTTTCCCTTTCTGCCTATAGTTTATAATAAAACAATAAACTTGCAATTAGAGGAGTGCCCGGGACAACAAAATTGAGCACCATAACTGTGAGAACAGAAAATTGGAGAAGCTAATGGATGGCACAGCTTTAGGCTACAACAACTGAAAAGCTCTGCTATAATTTAAGCAAGTCATCTGCAACTACCATCTCAAAAATGATCAGTTTTAAGATCTCCTGCATGACAAGGCAATAAAATGAACCATCATTGCTGCCTCATTCACACACGCGCAAACACATACACAGTACAAACAGATGCCCTCAAGAGTCTGAAGGGTTTTCCAATTAAACTTCAATAATGTAGCAGAGTGTATGGCTCTCCTCGTCAATCATCAGTGTGGTCCTATTCATAAGCATAAGTTCACCTGGTTGCTGTTTTCTTTTTCCCCCAACTCACATCTCATTGCCATACTACAGAAAACACAGCAACCTACCCAGTAGTCATTGCTTGTAATTAATTCTTTACATCCATGCATACACTGAAAGCGCAGACTGTCCTTAGGGGCAGCTATAAGCTTATGTCTGCACGCCTCTATGCTTCTCTAAGTTCCCTCTGCCTCGTGGCCGGATGTTTCTCTCTAGTTGTCTCTAGTCTGAACCTTGTTTGCATATTTTAAAGCCCTGTGTTACTTCTATACTCTGCTTGCAAATTGGCTATTGCTTGGCCGCTTTCTCTTTCTGAAGTAAGTATAACCTACAAGGAACATCTAAGCTGTCACAGGAAAAGCAAAAGCAATATTTTGAGTTGGGAGAATTTCAGCTTCACTGAGTGCACTAGCAATTCCTTCAGTTTTGGCTACAGACCCAAAGTAATGTAAGTGAACAACATTTCATTCAACATGAGGTTTCGGGAATAATTGGTAAGCTTACTTTACAAATAAAAGCAGGAGTCACATGTCCCTTGTAGACAGCACATCATTCTAGCAGATGGAAAGTTTGATCCTCTTCCAGCATGCAACTGCCAATTACTAAGTGAGTGAATCCTCAAACGTTCTTTCCTTGGCATATCTCAGTCAATACACTCTTTCAACCAAATTCAAGATCTCTCATCAGGGAAAAAAACAACATATTCTCTTACACGGTAATTTGACAAACAGTGATACAGTAATTAGTGATGAAAAGGTGGAACTGTTTTTGTTAATAAACTCAAGTTTTGAAAAGACCACACACTCTGATGCACCAGCTGTGGCCATTCAACATGAGCATATTATACACTGGTGAAATGATGACAGCCAACCTAAAACAACATTGCTAAAACCCTCTCATAGAAGATTCAAGATTCAAGATTCAAGAGTGTTTATTTGTCACATACATAGTCTACTATTGTAGGCTAGTAGTGAAATGGCATGGAAAAAGATAGATTAGGATACAGGAATAGATAAGCAAAATAAAATAAAATAAAGCAAAAATCAATCTCATAGCCATCTCAATAGAACTGGTGAAAAGTCAACAAAAATGTCAACAATAATACATTCTAAAGGCTAGATATAACTATAATAGCTTTATGTTGTTTGACTCATTCAACCACTCAAGAACAAACTCTTACAGACTGCAAGATAATATACCTTCCTCCCCCCAGACAAAGAGCCCTGGAACAGAAAAGTGAATTCTCTGCACTAATCAAGCTCCTGTGATAGTCACCCATTCCCCCTGTATTCATTTGTGTTGTTGTTGTCTGCTCTGCTCTGACCACCTGCTTCTGGTGATAAAGGGGTTATAGGGGGAGGGAGTAAATAGAGGGGTGTATGTCATAAAAATATACACAGATGTATGTTGTCTGCCAGGCTGTATGTGGGAATGCTCTGGGAAAGATTGTTCATTCTTGGGATGCTGTGAAGTTATGGACATCTGCTGGAATACGAAGAGAGGTTTGAAAAAAGATTATCCCTATGGGAGAATAAAGACTTTATATACCTATGTAGGCTACTGTATCTGTTGCAGGATGTATGGTATCACATTTTCTGACTTTTGTATTGCATTGTATTTAGGCTTTATTGGTTTGCTGTGTAGATCTTAAAGGGTTAAGAGCACTTTGGCTTGGTTTTCATGTGGACTAAAACCACTCCTGCTATCTCTGTCCCACTACTCCCCCCCCACCTCCCCCAACCCTGCAGCGCTTTGACAACAACCATCTATTTTCCCTTGATTGCTCTGATAAGGAGTCTTCTATTATTCCACTTTGTCAGACATTATGGTAAAATCCCTGAGAAAATCACCTTGGAGCCGGAGCGCTTTGTCTTCTCTCCAACATTCTCAAGCCGCTGATAAAGAGATATAGAGATAAGCACTTACAGTTAAATCCCTTTCAGCACACTGCTCCTCTCCTTGTCTGTGGGTCTGTCCGTGGCGTGCACTTGGTCTGGAATATCTGAGCATGGCCAGTATAAACACAAAGCGTATGAAAACATATATATGCACAGACAAAACACAACCACACCAAAAACAATATCCTTGTCTGAAGGTCTACAGTATGTATCAAATAAATCCAACAAAGAATTTCAGAATTACTTCATTGGGCCAAAAAAATATTGTGACATATAGAAATAAATTTATTTTCAGAACTTTTTATCATGGTAGTTGAAACTATTATTTTTGATGTTAATAATCTCCATGAACAGCAAAGTAGTAGGTTCTAATGGCTGAACCTCATAGTTTATCAAGCTGTGTTCAGATTTTATGTAATATAAAATGTTTTCAACTGTCAACAAAAATGGCGAACACAAAAGAAATTTCTCGTGGGGGGACATGCTGATATAATGAAATGGTCTTGTAGATTTCTTTACATTTGGGCGCACATCAGTACTCCACAGTCAGGATTTGCAGTACTCTGCAGAGATTAGAACGTACAACTCAACTTCTAGCCCTGCAAGACGTTGATTTCCAAAGTGTTGTTCTGAGGGCCCAAAGTATTCTGAAAGACTCTTCTCATAGTGGACTGTTCAAACAGAGAACAAGAAAAAAAGGCTATGCACTCACATGGCCAGATCTGAGAGTTCTCCTGAAACCACCTGAAGCTTAAACACTGCACTGACTGCATATACTGTACATTCCCCCTTCAACATCATATCCTAATTGCATTGCATCCACCCACCCACTCACACACACACACACACACACACACACATACACATATGCACCTGACTTGCAGCATCTCCCATGGACCCTTCATGCATCTATCATATCAAAGTTAAACCTTTTCCCCATAACCTCAATGCTGGCAGTTACAACTAGCCTGGCGATGCCATCCTACGTACCTCCGCTAAACATTTTATCTCCGCACATAGTCTGGAATAAACCCCCCTTCCCGCCTTTCCCTCGGTTACTCTACGGTTTAGCCAATCAGCACACAGTTTAGAGCGATGTCTCAAAATTCTCTCCCCCACTTTCGAATTACATTCACAAAATTGGTACATGGCATTAGCATCCATGATCTTGAGGATTTATTGCCACTACGATGTCAAAATAGATCAGAACTTGCGAGAGATCTGTTAATACTGAAAGCGAAAGTTGTAGGCGTGAGAGCCAGGCGAGGGAATACGTCATATCCAAGCGGAAACCTATTTCAATTGCGTTGGGCCAGACTGTATGACATAGTCAACAGTCACTTTCGCCCAGGTGCTCAGCTAGATGTTTATGGATGTTTGCACACACACACACACACACACACACACACACACCAGTGGAAATAATACAAGGCCCAAAGTCCTCAATTTGGAATGAAAATCTTAATTTCCGCAAAAAAACCTAAAGAAAAACAAAATCTGGCTAAAGCCATCTTAATTATAGATTATCATGCAAATGCCTCTTTAATTAATGAAGCACTTTCCACTTTATTTGATCCTTAGATGAAAATTAAGCAAACGTCAGATATGAACTTTACTTACAGAGGCTTCAGTCAGGCATGTCTGACTGAGTGATTCCATTACTGGGTTGTGATGGAGATATTTTGGAGATATTTACTCTGTGCCCCGAGATGACTGACAGGAGAGGGCTGGGTGTCATCTGTCTCTGGAGACTGAGGAGGTTTGCCTTTTAATGCCATGTAAAAGCTGTTCACAGGAACTTGCTTTCTTTCTGTGTGTGTGTGCGTGTGTGTGTGGCTATAATCCTTTTTGGATTTAGGTATGTCAGAAAAAAAAACTCTCCAGGGTGTGTGCAAAAGTGGGAGAGAGAGAGAGAAAGAAAGAGAGAGAGAGAGAGAGAGAGAGAGAGAGAGAGAGAGAGAGAGAGAGAGAGTTATCAGTTTAAGGACTGTATGTTATATGAGCAGTATGGTATGTGGTATGTCATTTGCAGGTTGTGCATTTAAAAGGTTCCAGTAAAACGAGGAAGATACATAATGGTGGTTAGTGAGAATTCCGGCTTTCACTGCAAAGCACTTTGGGTGTCTTACGAATATAAATGTAATGTGTTGTTTTTTGTGTGTAGATTGCTAGTATGGGTTGTTTTGTGTAAGTGTGTGAGTACACTGTATTTATAACCACACCTATATGTTTGTGTGTGTGTGTGTGTGTGTGTGTGTGTGTGTGTGTGTGTGTGTGTGTGTGTGTGTACATGTGTGCATGCACGAGCAGTGTGAAAGTGCCAAGGTTCGCCCCGCTGGCTCCAAGTCTTAATGTCAGAGCAAAATTAAAAGCCTTTGCTGTCGCCCAGGGGCTGAATCTTAATTCAGTCGCTGGCTAACTCCACAAAGCCGGAGATTACATTTGGGTGACAAGGTCACTGCATACTCATTAAATAAGAGCACTACGGTGGCCTTTGAATGGGGGGAGTGAGAGAATGGTGAGCAGAGATCTGGGTTCTGAAGCGTATACCTGCATGGCCCTGGGAGAACCGAGAGCCACTCTCAAAGCCGGGACCCTCGGTGCCGTTGGAGAGTGTTCAGGCCACGGGCTCACTTTCATTGATTCTTGAGGTTGTTGAAACTATGCTGGAATAGCAATGAGGTGTGTCCCCTTTTTTTGTTTGCAAATACACAGTGTGATGGCTGGAGGTGAAGAAGGATGTTGATCATTCTGTGTTTGTTTGGCTGTGGTGGAGGGTTTTTTTTTTTTTTTTTTTTCAAGGCAAAGCAGAGTTTTATCCCGATGATGAGTTTTCTCACATGCCTCTGTTTGGTGTCATCACTCTTTCCTGCTGTGGCATGTGTGGCCTCCTCTGATAGCTCAGGAAGAACAGCATCTATCTTACACACAAATACGCACATTCACACACACACACACACACGCGCACACACACACACACACACACACACACACACACAAATAGCGCCATTTTTTTCATCTCACGCCAGTAATGTCATATCGATAACCTATGACCTATAATAAAAAAATTGTTACAATCGACCAACTTTAAAGAAATGTCTCTGTCATTACCATTCAAGAGGTAAGGATAAAAGTGATCGGCTTTCATAGGACAGTCAGGGTGACAGAAGATCAGACGCCACTGAGATTCTGAGAAATGATGCCTCTCTTGTTGCCCTCTGTGTCAAATGTTTCATGCAAGTGCATTGTACCCAGGCTGGCAGTGGAAAGTAAAGACCATGATGAATGGATCACTGGTGAAACATGGGGAGGGAAGAGGAATGCATTCTTTCAAGCACTGTTTACCATCTCAACAATCAACTGCCACATAATGCCCACACCAATATGGTGAAACATCAGTTTTCTTTTTCTGCTCAGAAGAATTTGATGCCGGCAACAGTCATAGAACAAACATATTGCCTGGTTAGATTCTTCTGTCGATTTCACTAACATTGCGTCAATCTTCATAGGCCTACCGGTATCCCATCCGTTAGTTTAAACAGAGTTGAATAGATTACTGCTCGGAAATCAAATATTCTTCAGGTGACAGAATAGCTTCCAAGTAAGTAAACAGAAAGGATCAAAACAACCCTCATGAATCTTCATCACTGAGATGATGTCCCTTACAGGAAGGTGCTTTGTCAATTTCCTGAGGAAATACCAAGTTGGCCAAAGGAAACTGACCCGAAGGCCAACCATGCCCAGCATGCATTTGTCTAAATAAGGAGTTCAGAGGAGAACAAGAGAGCAACCATCAACTGGCATAATACAAAAAAAATATTACAAGGAGGGTTATGCACCTTTTCTCATTCTAATGTTCAGGTTTGTTTTAAAAACTAGCCGCTGTTGATGCAACACAGTGTGACACCTGAGCTGAACGCATATGATAAAGTGCTCAATTTACCCGCTCCCTGTCAGCGTGCTTGGGCTCTATTAAATGCGTGAAATCTCCAGCAGCTTTGCGGCTTTCCCAAACGTCTCCCTCGGCGGAAAAATACAAATTTAGACATAAATAAAACTGCGTCTTTAAAGCTCGCTGTCAGCCTTGGAGATGAAAGGAAAGCACCATCCGACAAATGTCAGAATGAAGCTTTCCCGGCAGTGAGCATGTTTGTGTGTGTGTGTGTGTGTGTGTGTGTGTGTGTGTGTGTGTGTGTGTGTGTGTGTGTGTGTGTGTGAAAGAGAGAGAATGAGAGAGGGAGTTATCTGTTCCACTAGTTTCAGAACGGAAAATTCACACACATCTTCTGACTGAATCACCGCCTTTTATTTTTCTCTCCATGTGCATCACAACGCTCTTTCTTCTGACAAGCAGCATAGCACGAGGAGGTTGAAATGAAGAGTCAAAATGCTCAAGAGAAGTTTACTTCCAGGAGGCACCGGTCTTTACTGTGATGGTAGTTTTCATTTGTTGCTTATCAATAGGCATAGGCCTATATCTTGGTGATTAACTTCAAAAAGCAGACATTTCTTTGAAAGTTCAGTGCATTTGCCAATTTCTCTTAGTAATTAATCACACCAAAGGATGCAACTATGTTTTTGTGCATGTGTTGATAATTCTTTGTGTTCATTTGAAACTTTTTTTTTAAATGGAGGTCTGCACAGCTCTCTATACGAGGAATTGACAGTTCAAAGCTGAATTAGTTGTGTTTAGAACATGAACACAGAAACACTAAAACTCATTCCCTCAAAGCTCTGTTAGAACATCTCCCTTTACATTCCTCCCTATCAAGAAACACTTCCAGTCAAAAGAATACCTTCCCAGGCAGAAAGTATGAAGAATTCTGCAACTTTGTAGGTAGAAAGTCAAGTATATTGAAGTCAGTGGTTGAAAGCAGGAAAGCTTTGAGGAAAATACAGTTTTACGTCTCGTATGGTTTTTAAAAACACACTGAAAGAGTATTTCTGTCAGGGCTCTCACACTAAACATCCCAAGGCAAACACGTGTTTATGTTTGTTACAGGTAAGCTGCCCTCATGAAGGTAAAGGTCAATAGTGGCTCTCTCTGAGGTTATTTCTTCAGTTAGCATACTGTAGTCAGTGACCCACTAAACATGCCAGAAGTGTGTGTTTGTGCTTCTCAACCTTTTCCCTCAACTCACACAGAGACTTACTTACAGCTGCAGGGGACTGTACAATGTGTGTGTGTGTGTGTGTGTGTGTGTGTGTGTGTGTGTGTGTTGAGGCTGAGACCCTGACATAGTGGATTACCAGGAGTCTCTCCTCGCGGCCACTCACTTCACACAGGCATATCCATGCACATGCATGTGTGCAAACTGAGACAAACAGACACACACACACACACACACACACACACACACACACACACACACACACACCACGCTTAAAAAGATTACAGGCTGCACACTCACAGTGCAGCCGTGTGATAGGCCGAGGATTAGTAGAGTAATCAAACTCATTACAGATGCCGCAACTCCTGCAAGCCTTGCCGCTCTACATCACTTGGAGTGAGAAGTGCTGTGTGGGGCTGACCTCCAGTCAGACAGAACTGACTTTAATCCAGTTAATCCACAATAATAAAAAAACAGACATAAACAATACACGCTTGAGTCTCAGCAACATGTGCGGCAATGTGTTTTTAAGGGGAAGTGTTATTTGCCTGGTATATTGAAGTTGAGTGGTGGGTTAGACTGTTTGATTTCCTCATGTTGTACATGTAAGTAATGTTTGTGAGCATTGTTATATGGTCCGTTTCAGCAGCTTTCCTAATTTGTACATTAAGCTGTGAAGTGTGTAGTATTCAATAGCATGTTGTGTTGCTCCTGGGCTGAAAGCGCTAGTCAAACAAAATATTATTTTCATGGTTAACTGGCCAACGCAACATGCTATAGAATACTTTGATGACGTATGGGAAACGCAATGTGCGTTTGGGGCGTTCAGGCGATATTTTGCTATATTCACAGCGCAGAAAACAAACTTTGTGCCAGCAAAGTTTAGACAGCTCGTCTAATCAGCTTTGCTTATTGACCGGCAGTCTGTTAACCGATGTAAACCCTCCCCAGAAGACCGTCTCCAGACCATGAATTCGGATGAACAGCCGTATTATGGGCGGGCTGTGTCAGGCTAGGTGTGTTATGGGTGTTAGGCGAAATTACAGATCAATCTCTCATTGCCTTTAAGAGCGAGAAGCGCGTTGAATTGGTATCACACTAGCAGATCTTCTCTGTGAGCATTTAAGGAAATGGAAACATTGAATACTGTAGCTTACATCAGGTCTAGTAATAGTAAATGGATGTCTATAGGCTACAAGACACAGATGAAGCTTATTTAGTCCTGTTAAGATATCTTGGAATATTAATTCAATGTCAGCAAAGAAAACAAAAGTAAGCATGATTCTCCTTTCAAGACAGTAGTCTTCCCCTCTTTCACCCTCAATTGTTTTTGTTTTTTTTTGTGTGTGTGTGAGTATTTTCCTGGACATCATAAAGATTTTCTGATTGTAATAATTAATGTTGTGGCCTTCGTTGTTATGCTGGAAAGAGCACTGCATTTCCTATTGCATTGTGTGCCCATAAAATAGATTTAGAGTATTGTGCCACTGACTTTCAACCAGTTTTTTTTTTTTTATCAATAGCGCAACGTCATTCATCTCTCATACTGTTCCTCCTATTACCTGACATGCCTGTAAGGTCATCTGCTATACAACGTGCATCTGTGGCTGAGAAATTATATGCACTCACCTGAAAATCGGAAAGACATCTGGCACTTTTCGCTAAAGCAAATTGCGCCAGTGCATAATAGAGGCCTTATTGTGCCAAGATAATTGTTGAAGGCAACAATACAATTAAAATATTGCATTCAATCTTAAAAATAACAGTACAGGATTAAATGCACTCAGAGAGTGCAGACCTCCACCAAGGCAATATGGTGACTGACACCCCCTGGGCTTGCAGTGTTTAAAGATGGAGCACAATAATTGTGGAATCGTTGAAAAAACTTCCTGTGTCCAGATCCTGATCTGGATCATCACCAAAATTTAATGGGTTCTTCCTTGGGCAAAGACACACCTCTGATTAAAATTTTACAAGAATCCATCTAGAACTTGCCATAAAGTTGCTAATAAACAGAGAAAAACAAACAGATGGACAGGTAGACAAATTCCAATGAGGGCATAACCTCCTTGGTGGAGGTAATAATAAAAAATCCAACAAAAACATAATCTCCATGGTGAAGGTAATAATAACTAGAAAAGTGCTCAGAGAGTGCAGACCTTCGCCAAGGCAATGCGGTCACAGATGGTGTTCTGTTAACTGTTCGCCACCAATCACTCCTTACTTATCCCAATACAGACGTTGTCCGAAAATTTCATCCAAATCTATGCAACACTTTTCGACGTATGTTGTACACAGACACACAGACAGACACACACACGCAGGGGTGTCGTAGTGGGGGGAAAAGGGGGACTGAGTTACCAGGGTCCCAAATGGTGAGAGGGCCCTTGAGGAGTATCGAAGTATATTCCAAGCGGTCAGGGGGGCCTTTAGCCACTGTTTGTGCATAGGGCCCACAATTTGGTGCAACGCCCCTGCACACACGTCAGCGAAAACATAACCTCCTTGGCGGAGGTAATAATTACCGTAAGTGTAAAGGAAAAGTCTTTAGGCTACACTAAATGAGCATGATATGTGCAAATGGTTCACAGGTGCACAAAACTATAATGCTGAATATGTCCGGGGCAAAGATTATCAGGCTGAGTCCTAGGCCTTGCTCTGACATTATTACCAGTACATGCTCCCATGATCCTTTGGGTGATTTGATTACTCTGTCTGCTCTTTCCTTGTGCAGCTGGATATAGAACATGATGATCCAGTATGGAAGAAAACACTTCCCAGTATCCACAACATGTTGTTTACATTTCACAAGGTGCTCCTGTGACTGACGAAATGCACTCTCTACACAACCTTGCTGACTAATTATAAGAGGAACTATGTATCCATCACATCATATGCTTTTCTAATATATTTGTATTCAAGTGAATCCCTAGGTTTAAACAGCTTTTAGAGATTGTGTTAAAAATGCCCCCCCCCCCCCAAAAAAAAATCCAAAAAAAAAATCCTCTAAAAGTGGTCTAAAGAGGTGCGACCTTTAAGTCCTCATCATGAATTCTACACTGAAGGTAAGAGAACAGGTTCATAAAACAAGAGCAGTACCCGGGCAGGTGAAGAAGAGGGTTTGTCAGTGGCAACTGAAGCTTACGTTTTCGACGATTAGAGCTGTAGCCGCGTAAACAAGGGACGCTATATCTCCTCCTCCCCTGTAAATAATTATCATCAATCATCTCCCTCTCTCCCCCTCCCTTTTTTCTTCACACTCCCAAACCTCTCTCCTTTTCTCCTTCAATCTCTCTTATAACACTCTCTCTCTCTCTCTCTCTCTCTCTCTCTCTCTCTCTCTCTCTCTCTCTCTCATGTGCTATCTCTTTCTCGCTAGCTCTTGCCAAAGGTTTTAAAACTCATTACTGCTCTCTGGATTAGAATCCACAGCTCAAACAATGGACTTAATTAAGACTGGTAATTATGACAGTCAGAGCGCAGGAACAAACCATGCACTAGGGGATGACTGATCTCTCTCAAACTTCCACATAAGACGTGCACTCAACTGTCAAACAATCCCTCAACCTTCGACCACAAGAACTCCTCCACAACAACAACATGAATCCATATGTTGTCTTGTCTGTGTTGTCTGAACAACTTACAAATGGCACAATTTATTTTCATCTCCACCTGTAAGTCAATCATGTTAATCATGTGGGCTTGAAGATGGTGTTACCTCGGCGTTAGATCAAGGTTGTTCTGCCTGACAGGAAGAGCAGGCAGTCTTTGAGCAGAGCGGCTGCTAGCTGACAGAAAGCTCCGGTCTCCTAAATGGGTTATGGACAGCCAGAGGGGTAAACTGGGAAAAGGCTTCATAAAAACTCAATCTTTCAACTCTCTCAATTTTTCTTTTCTCTCTCTGTCTCACACAATACAAACACACACACACACACACACACACACACACTTTACTCTCTCTCTCTCTCTCTCTCTGTGTGTGTGTGTGTGTGTGTGTGTGTGTGAGAGAGAGAGAGAGAGAGAGAGAGAGAGAGAGAGAGAGAGAGAGAGAGAGAGAGAGAGAGAATTGCACCTTCATCCTTCATAGGCAAAAGCTTCCTTTTGTCTTACTGTCAATCTCATACTGTTTCCCACCATTTGAACACTGCGGGTCATGTTACTGATATGGGCAAGGAATGAGGTGCAGATTCACACATGAAAAATCTTTTGAGACATCTGGGCCATTTTGCATTAAATAGTTTTAACTATGAAGTGTCAAGAGGTCTCCTTGTTAACAACCTCACAAGTCCTGCATATTTTATTCTGACACCATACCGAACAAGTTATAAAGGCTGTCATTTTGTCAGGAATAGTCTGTCTGAAATGGTAAGACCAGTTTCATTTCACATAATGGATCGAATTCTTGCAAGGACTTTTTCAGCTTTGCAAACAAATTAATTAATTTGTGTTTGTTTTTTATTAAGCAAATCTCTCTATTGACGAAATACAACAAATACAGGGCGCTGAGTGATGTGAGGGTAAAACAGAATGGTTAAGAAAAAAAAAAAAACATTCTAGGCTACACAGCTCTGTATCAGATATCCAAGAGGATTCATCAAAAGTGACAATAGGCTAGTCTATGTTAGCCTGGCGAATGCCAAACTAAAATCACAAGTGATATTTAGTCTGGGGACCTACCTATTGCATTTCTCGTAGCGGAAGCATCGTTTACAATTGTCCATAGCCGTTTATTGGGCGCTACGAATGTCTATCATAGCGTCTGTACATACTTCGGAGCCAATACCAGAGCCACCACGTGACGTAAAATGCAATCGAGGGCCGTACAAATCCCTTTTTGTTCTGCGATTGGATACCGAAAGTAAGCGAGAAAAATGGCCATGGTCACCATGCTCCTCTGCAGAGTGAAATGAAATAAGCGCGCAAAGGAGCATGGGAATTCCCAGGCTAAGTCTATGTGGAAAAGGCCAGTGTTCAACTTTGCATCACACCTGCCCTTACCCCACCCAACTTTTTAGTAGGCCTAGTCCTAGGCTACAGGCTAAGGCTACATGTCAGTGCCTTGACAATAACAGAAATTGTGGGCTAGCTGAAATAGCATCATACCCACAATTAAAATGAAATGCAATTTAAATGCAATCACTGTTGCACTGAGAACATAATATATGATAAATAGGCGTGTCCCATCACAGACAACTTACTATGACAAGAGCAGAAAACCAAATGCAAATGTCAGTCATATGTAGGCCTGTAGGTCAGATGTAGGCATTGACCAGTAGGTAGGCCTACTTAGCCTACACTAACCAACTTTTCCTTACTACCTAGGCTGCTAAATGCTTGTCCAGATGTTTCCATTCAAGAACACTGCAAGTCGTTGTTTCAAAGATAATCAACTCTTCTGAGAAATGGTTATTTATTTATTGCAAAATATGGTTCATATGTGGTGCTCGATTTGTTTAGAGACCCCATTTGTCTTCATAAGCATTACAGTGCAGTCTAAATGCATGACTTGGAGCAAAATTATGTTGTTCTACTGCCAAGAGGAAGTTCTGGAGCAGCTGTTTCAAGCACATGCGCAGTTTCTTTTGGAAGCTGCAGGACAGAGAAGTGCACCGCTATGTGCTTTGAAAACATCAGTCAATCCAATCAGTAGGGGTAAAAGTTCGGTCTTATTTTACGCTTTACGATTATGAAATAATACTTGTCAACTAGCCAAAAACTTAGATTTTATCAGAAGAGGAGGAGGGATGGGAAAGGTTTGTAATACTTCGTTTTTAAAAAATTTAGTTACCTTATGAAGCTATTCACGTCTGCAAATGTTAGCCGCCTAGCTGACGTTTCCAGCTAACTTTAGCGGTTCCATCTTCTAATTATGCTAGGTAACGTTACACAAAGAAACGTCGCCTCACTTTTTATCACTCGCAATTTTGATGCTACACTGTTTAATATGACAATGCCTAATATTACTTGTAACCATTTCAAGCAAAGTTGTGTTGTCACATTTCGTTTGGTTTTTGTTTTTGTTGGCAGTGGCAGAAGGCTAACTTGGCAAGCTAGCCAGTTACTTGTTTGGGCTGTTCAGAGAAATGTAGGCCAGGCTAAGCAGTAGCTTGCTAGCTTGGCGTGCTAATGGTACTTTTGTTATGTTAGTTAAAGCATATGCGTGGAAAAGAGAGAATGGCAAAACATTTGGATTGAATTGCCATCCCACAACCGTAGTTTTACCTTTCCAATGATCTGGTGGAATGTCTTGAAAGTTGTAAGATGGGTAATTCTTTGCTTTGTTTTCTGTGAAACTGAAAACAACACCCTTTATTCGACAGTTAACATTAGCTAGCTTGTTGGTTAACCGCACACCTTGCTTCGTAAGGTACTTTATCATTACCAAGCGAAGTTAAACAAACTAAAACAACAAAGTCGACTTGGTAGGCCCACTAACGTTAGCAAGCCACGCGATTTGTTGAAAGGGGCAGCGTAATCTAGTATTCAGGTAATTTAATAGCCGAAGTGAACAACCGAAAAGGAAAATTCATTAGATTTAAATTGATTAAACTGCATCGTTGGCCAATTAATATTTTGCGAAATACTTCAGCGTTGTTGCAGGTGTTTCAGTCCTACATAAAGTGTTTTGCATAATTATTTAGCCCAGTTCAGTTGGTATTGAAGAATGTCTACGGTAAAGGTAACCTCTTTACCAGATGCTTGCTGAAAAGCCATAAGTTCCCATTTGGATGATGTATTTTTAGATATGATTAAACCTTGCAGCCTACTGTTGAAGCATCTGGACTAGTGCCAGTCTTTTCTCCATTTCACCAACCAAACGCCTTCCCATTTGTTATGACTCACCCATTCTGAACTGCAGTCTCTGCAACGAAAGTACACAGCCTTTCTGCCTCACTATTAAAAACCTCTGAACCATTTGTAACTCTCTGGTTGCAAGAACTTTTGGTTTTGTTGAATGTAATCAGTTAACAAGTGTAAATCGAAGGGAATAAAGAGATTGGCAAAAGTAAATCAGTATCAGGAAGGGTTCTCAGTTGGGGTGTAGGATACCACAACATATTCCAACAAGCATAGTTTACATTTTTGTTAATGGCTTCCCTAAGGAAACCTCCCCTTGTGTGGTTGATGTTGATAGCATGTTTTGTTTGCCTGGGCCTGTGTTGGATGCTTATTGTGTTGTGTTGTGTGAGTGTTTTGTCTCTGTGGGCTATGGAGGGGATGGAAGTTCATGCGAGTGTTTGTGAGTTGAGCAAGAGAGAGATGGTTCCCTCCAGGGACTAGAGCAGCAGGGAGCAGGAGCAGGTTCATGCAGCAGAGCAGACAGAGGGATGTGCCTGAGCAGCTCCCCCGTAGAGAGGCCCACAGCGAGTGCAGCTCTCCCCTCTGTGCCTGTGAATGACACCTGACGTCCTCAGCCACACTTGGAACTTCATGAGAGCAGCACAGTAGAAAGCAATGCTTGAAGAAAGAAAAAAAAAAAAGATTTTTGGCCAAATTTAGCACTGTTATGTTTGACAAGCAGAGTCACACCGACACACCACTGTCTGTTTATGCATTTACAGCTTTACACAGGGCTGATGTGCCAAACTTGAGTGACAGTGGTGCGAGTTTGATGCTATCTTTGTGAGCGCTTGCGGCAGAGTGATGTTGCTCTCAAAGCTGGTGGTTGCAGGTCCGCTCCAGTCGGCTCAGGGCTGTGGGTGCCCATTTGGACCAAGTGGGCTTTAGAGTCTCGTGAAAAGCCACAAGTAAATCCATTTGTGCCACTAGCCAGGTGATGAGTCATTGTGATAATCAGCTTTGTCCTAGGTCGTTAACCTATACAGTAACATTATCTCTAACACAATAAAAGAAGGTGGGCAATTATTTTGGCCAAGGGGCCACATTGGCTTTCAGATTTTGACTAGCGGGCCAGGTGTTAACAGTTAACGAAATTATGTCGATAAATTGGGAAGTCTCAAGCCAGTAGCTTCACTTTCTTCAGAGGACATGTTAATATGCAGGTTTAAAAGGGTGGAATTTGCTTTTCATGATTATACAACACATTTGATAAGTAAGGCCTATAACCTACAGTAAGTCACCATGACTAGGCTAAATGAGAAATTATTTTATTTTGGGAAGGCTCCACGGAAATAGTATGAAATAGCTCCGCGGGCCGCATCTGGCCCCCGGGCCTTAGTTTGCCCAGGTATGGTATATCATCATCTGGATTTGGCTTACTGTTCATATCTCTGTGTTGTCTGTCTCTCACACAGTCTGGCCTCTAGTGCATCTGCAGTGAGCATGCTGTAAGCCCCGTACACTCTGTGTTTCTGGGGATGCCATCAAGGGTAGCATGAGAGCCCAGCCCTTCTCCAGATTCAAAGTAAGTAGACACACACATACACACACGCTTTTAATTAAACCTTTAATTTATTAAATCTTTTTTAATGAAGACGGAGAGTGCCTTGGATTTTTTTCAAATATATCAACCAAGTTACGTCTAACCAAAGAGCACCTTCGCACCACCAAACAGAACGCCGAAGCCCTCTGACCTACATCTACTTTGTCAAGTATACACATACACACGTAGTCATTTTTTTTTTATCCTCAATACTACGTATGGCTGTACATAAACTGAAACAGAAACTGGTTATTGAGGGCTGATTCGGTATGTCTGAGTGTTTACAAGAACTGTAGCCTATTTATTATGAAAAGTAAGGGGGTTTCCAGCTTGGTACTTTCGATGTATCAGCTGAGAAGGTTTGTACTGATTTTGTCAGATAAAACCTGCTTGGAAATCTACTGACCGTAAACTGTGACTTGAATTTCCTACAGGATGAATGAAGTAGTATCTTATCTTAAACAAACAAAAAATTCCTCAGAAAAATGCTTAGAAATTTTTAAGATGGAACTGAAAACATGTAAAATGAGAGTATGCAGAGTATTGTTTGTGTGTGCAGTATCTCCCGTCTTGGATCAGTAAATGTAATGAAGAATGGCAACTCAATTAGCAGTCATTTTACTGAGTGCATCTGCAAATCTGGTTTTGACTCTGTTCCTTTCCAGTACTGCCTTACAAAGGCAAAAGACCTTAACTTGAGTGTGGAGTTGATTATTTATTTATATATTTTTGGTTCAGCCAATTGTGTTATAGTAGGACTGTAGTTGTGATATGCATGTATCTATCATCTGCTGTTGCATTGTCTCAAGAACATCATACCGTTGTACCAAGGCAGAAGGCATTAAGCTCTATTTGGCTTTGTATTTGTCTGCAGCCATCTGCCAAAACCTAGGCATAGTTTGTGATGACAATTAAGAACTGCCAGACAACATTTTTGGCATAATTAGGGTTAATATGAGAAAAATATTAATGTTTGAACTTACACTAAGCAAGCTGTACTGTAATGCACAACGCAAGCAGGCTCTAAACTCACATTGTGGATTTAACTCATTCAACTCTGATAGCATGAACAGTTTCATGTTCATTTTTTCTACACCAAAACAGGCCTGATTTAGCTAAATCCAACTACTCTTCAATTCCCTGTGCAGTTTGTGCTTTTTCAAGCACATTTGCAGATAGCTGCATGTATGTTTAGTAAAGCATTATGGTCTTGGATGTATTCATTCATAGTTATATTGAAGAAAATGAAAAGCTGTGATATCATTCACTAACTTTTGCCACTGTTTGGTGTGTTTGTTTATGTTTGAAGGTGGTGTGGTCATTTTCGTAAGGGAAGTCAGCTGGCGGCAGAGCTGGCCATGTCACGGGTCCCCACGCCCCCTCCTCCGGGGGAGATGACCGCAGGACCTGTGGCAGAGAGCTGGTGCTACACACAGGTACATGGGTGCAAGTCTGACCCTGTTTCAATAAGCTGCTAACCCTAGAACTAAGGTTAAAAGGTGCCTTTTGTCTCTTCTTACTCAAACAGGCCACTTCAGAAACTCCAAATCAAATCAGTGTAGGGCAGCATAAGCCACCTTGTTGAAAAGCTTCTGCTTCAGACTAAACGCTTCCAAATGGGAGGCCCAGTCTCAGTCATCACACAGACTAAAAGTAGCCCAACATTGATATTACAGCAAAACTAAATTCTGTTGCGCAAATAGGAACAGTGCCACATATCTTTATTCTTTTAATTGGTATTTACATAATATGATGTTCCTTGGTTAGACAATAGTAGCCTATCTTATTTACATGTGTTTCTAATTCAGTTTGGGAAATGCAAGAGATCTTAGGCTTCAAAATGCTGATTACCACTGAGCTACTTTATAGTGTTAAATGTGAAGCAGTGCACAAATTTGTGTGTTCAAACTTTAAAAGCTATGTATTTGTTGAGACCAAAGTGAGAAAACAAGGTATTGACAAAGAGAAGTGAAAAAGAATCTGGATGTTATGACCATGGCAGAATTGACAATGGCATCAGTATAGATCAATTCTTAGCCATTTCCAGTCTGTGTCTTTGATATTTCCATGTGACGCCTATAGCAGTGTGACTGCTACAGATGTTTGTTGTTGTTGACAGTGCTTAAGATAAATCTTTCATCTAGTCAGCACTTCAACATTGTTATGCGAATGCCTTTCATACCATACAGCAGTGACAGCTGTAGCCTGTACTCAGGTAGGTGTCAGTTTGTTTATGTGTGTGTGGCTCATTGTCGTGTTTCTCCCTTAGGTGAAAGTGGTGAAGTTCTCCTACATGTGGACCATCAACAACTTCAGCTTCTGCCGAGAAGAGATGGGTGAGGTGCTCAAGAGCTCCACCTTCTCCTCTGGTCCCAATGACAAGATGAAATGGTGAGCGCACACACACACACACACACACACACACGCACACACACACACACACACACACACACACACACACACACACACACACACTTTGCACCAAGAAATAATCCACTTTTCTTTTGAAATACACCTGACAAAGATATTGATTGAAACACATTTCTTTTGAGACACACTCCCAAACACATGCTGTGTGCTCCCTGGATTAACTGCAGTGTGGACTCCCCCTAGTGAGTTGGCTCCCTGCACCCTGTGTTTAGTCCCCACGCGTCTGGACTGTTTGGCATTCCAACTTGTTTTATCATCTCTGCTTGAGGAAGGGGAGAAGAAAAAAAGTGCACAACTCTGCCTTCCTCCTTCATTTCTCCATCATCTCGCTCATTCTTTTTGCCCACTTATTCTTCCCTTTTTTTATTCCTCCCATTGTTCTCATCTCTCTCTCTCTCTCTCTCTCTCTCTCTCTCTCTCTCTCTCTCTCTCTCTCTCTCTCTCTCTCTCTTTCTCTCTCTCTCTCTCATGCTCTCTCTCTCTTTCTTTCTTTCTTTCTTTCTTTCTTTCTTTCTCTCTCTCTCTCTCTCTCTCTCTCTCTCTCTCTCTCTCTCTCTCTCTCTCTCTCTCTCTCTCTCTCTCTCTCTCTCTCTGCTATGTGCAGGTGTTTGCGTGTGAACCCCAAAGGGCTGGATGAGGAGAGCAAAGACTACCTTTCACTGTATCTACTGCTGGTCAGCTGCCCCAAAAGTGAAGTCAGGGCCAAGTTCAAGTTCTCCTTACTGAACGCCAAACGAGAAGAGACTAAAGCCATGGGTGAGTGAGTGGCGTCTAGTCAGTCGGTGCTCAGTCATGCATACAAACTGCACAGGGATTGGATTTAATTGGTCTTACCATTGTGTACAAATCCATTGTGTTTTTTGATTTATTTATTTTTTTAAATCCTCCTTTCTGAACACCGAAAAATAATGTTTTGTGCTATCTGTCTGGCACAATTTTTTTTCTTGCCGGTGTATTTTTCTTTTCTTTTATTTTTCTGTCCATTGGTTCCCTGCACCTATGAAAAAATCTTGAGCTGATTCTGCCTGATTGCTGAGTTCTCCCTCCTCCTCCTCCCTCAGAAAGCCAAA
Organism: Sardinella longiceps; assembly: GCA_027497455.2. Classification (NCBI taxonomy): domain Eukaryota; kingdom Metazoa; phylum Chordata; class Actinopteri; order Clupeiformes; family Clupeidae; genus Sardinella; species Sardinella longiceps. The sequence continues at coordinate 15,598,365 of JAODXP020000031.1, forward strand.
GAGCATACCGCTTCGTCCAAGGCAAGGACTGGGGCTTCAAGAAGTTCATCAGGAGGGACTTCCTCCTGGACGAAGCCAACGGCCTCCTCCCGGACGACAAGCTCACCCTCTTCTGTGAAGTACGTAGATAGGCACACCCAACACAATTGATGACTAATGCATCCATTACGTGATGAGAAGCTCTGTGATGGTTTGGTCCCTGTCTAAGGAAACCTTAAGAATTAGCAATAAACTGCAGATCCTGTTTGGGAATGACTGATGATACTTTAAAAGCTTAAAGCTTTAAAAGCTTGAGAAAGTGGGGTTTTGAAAACGTGACTTTTGACAAGGGTATGCTTTTCAAAAGCATCTTTAACCAAATCAGGCCCGCACTCTGGACTGTTTAATCATGCTTATTACACTCTCTCTCTCTCCCTCTCCCTCTCTCTCTCTCTCTCTCTCTCTCTCTCTCTCTCTCTCTCTCTCTCTCTCTCTCTCTCTCTCTCTCTCTCTCTCTCTCTCTCTCTCTCTCTCTCTCTCTCTCCTCTCTCTCTCTCTCTCTCTCTCTCTCTCTCTCTCTCTCTCTCTCTCTCTCTCTCTCTCTCTCTCTCTCTCTCTCTAGGTGAGTGTTGTGCAGGACTCGGTCAACATCTCTGGCCAGTCCAACGTGAACGTGCTGAAGGTTCCAGAGTGCCAGCTGTCTGATGACCTGGGCAGCCTTTGGGAGGGCTCAAGGTTCACCGATTGCAGCCTTTTTGTGGGGGGGCAGGAATTCAAAGCACACAAATCGATCTTAGCTGGTAAGCCATGTCACACCTGCGTGTGTGTGTGTGTGTGTGTGTGTGTGTTTGTGTGTGCACACTTGTGTGCTTGTGCCTGTGTGCTGGACAGATTGGAATTAATAACTGTATCTGTATTTATTACAGATATGTTTTTCACAGCATATATTTGATTATATATAAACATATGTTTGATTTTTTTACCGGCAGCAAGGTCACCAGTATTCAACGCCATGTTTGAACACAAGATGGAAGAAAGTAAAAAGGTGGGTTATTAAAGCTGATCCCAGCCTGACACAGTAGTAACACTCCATTACAAATGCCTGGAATAGTTTAGTGTTGCCTTCTTTGTGAACGTTGAGAAACGTAAAGCAGATGCGTTGTGTGACGTGTAACTGCATGTTGAGGTGTTGTGTTGTAGAGTCATGTGACATGTATCTGCCTGTTGGGGTGTTGTGTTGTAGAATCGTTTGGACATGAGTGATGTAACGTGTAACCGCATGTTGGGGTGTTGTGTTGTAGAACCGTGTGGACATGAGTGATGTAACGTGTAACCGCATGTTGGGATGTTGTGTTGTAGAATCGTGTGGACATCAGTGATGTGGAGCCGGACGTCTTCAAAGAGATGATGGGCTTCATTTACACTGGGAAGGCGCCCAACCTGGAGAAGATGGCCGACAACTTGCTGGCAGCAGCAGACAAGGTGAGGGTAGCACACATACACACACGCTCACTTTCAAACATGTAAGTGTGTATGCACACATGCAGCATGCTGACGGCTACACATGAATATTTTCTTCGGAAATTCTTTAGATTAGGGTACACATATTTAGCCTGGGCGAAAACGACTGTTGACTATGTCATGCAGTCTGGCCCAATGCAATTGAAATAGGTTTCCGTTTGGATATGACGTATTCTCTCACCTGGTTCTCACGCCTACAACTTCCGCGTTCAGTAAAAACAGATATCTGGCAAGTTCTGATCTATTTTGACATCGTAGTGGCAATAAATCCTCAAGATCATGGATGCTAATGTCATTTACCAATTTTGTGAATGTAATTCGAAAGTATTGGGGAGAATAACAAACGCGTTCCTTTGCTGTTCTGAGACATCGCTCTAAACTGTTTGCTGATTGGCTAAACCGTAGAGTAACCGAGGGAAAGGCAGCTACGTATGGAGATAAAATGTCTAGCGGAGGTACATAGGATGGCATCGCCAGGCTAACACATATTCGGCATTAACTGCCAGCTTATTACCATGCAAATTAATAAACACAACAAACACTAGCCATTTGTTAATTCTCCATCCCTGCCATGGAAATGCATCAATTGCTTTTTATATTATTTACTGACATGAAAGGGGGAAAAAGACTGAATGCACTGTTGCTTTTATTTTGAAATGTATATGACAGCTCAGATGCCCATCATTTGCCTTTTTTCCATGTCCACTGTTTTAAGCAAAAGGTTTAAAGGGTAGCCCATTCCAAAGCAATGTTGTCTCTGAGAGTTGCAATATGATGCACCATGTCATGAGTGCAAGAGAAGGTTGTGTGTATTGGAGGAGGCATTCAGTTGCTTTTAATTTAGGTGAACGGTAAAGGCAGGTTTTTTAGCAATTTATATAAATGAGCATGCGTTATGTCTACTTTTACTCTTCAGGGATTTATTAAAATCGTTCATATTTTCCAGCAATATCAATTTAAGACAGATGATGAGGGTTGCTGTTAAAAAACAATCCAGAATTCTAGTATATTTCAAGTAGTGAAATAAAATCTGCTGATGAGTTGCCTGTCAGAATTAAGCGCACCTTTTGAGATACCAGTATTATAGAATATATATTCCAATTATTTTCGCATCTGCAATGACAAACACCCCCTAGATGCTGAGTGACTTTGACAGGATCTTTCACCTCCATCCCCCTCTCACTTACACTGGTCATCTCTGCAGTGGACTTGCACTTCAGCCCCAGCTTAGGCTCTCTTTTCTGTGTGTGTGTGTGTGTGTGTGTGTGTGTGTGTGTGTGTGTGTGTGTGTGTGTGTGTGTGTGTGTGTGTGTGTAGTACGCTCTGGAGCGACTGAAGGTCATGTGTGAGGAGGCCCTGTGCAACAGCCTCTCCGTGGAGAACGTGGCCGACATCCTCATCCTGGCCGACCTGCACAGTGCGGAGCAGCTCAAAGCACAAGCCATAGACTTCATCAACAGGTCAGTCTCTTCCTTAATCACTGCTCCCGCTTACAGCCCCACTGGCCTGAGGGACTCCAAATAGCATTGCATCCTCTTTTGGATTAACAATATGTGTGTTTATGCAAGTCCACCCTTCATCATGTTTGTGAACACACACACACACACACACACACACACACACGCATACACACTTACACTCACAGTGTTCTTTGTGTGTTAAATGTGCCTCAGTGTCAAAGATAGAAAGATTAATGCAAGAGTTTTGTGTTTTTCTGTGTCTCCTCTGCAGATGTAGTGTGTTAAGGCAGCTAGGTTGTAAAGATGGGAAGAACTGGAACAACAGGTGAGCACATTAGCTATTTTTAAAGCCAAATCCTTCATTTTTAATGCTATACTAAAGCCAGCAAAGTCTGCCGGGTGTGAAGTGTAAATGGATTATTCATGGCTGTGGTAGCGTGACAGTGTTTTAATGTTGTGTCCCTGTGTTTTGGGCTCTAGTCATGCTGCTGACATCATGGAGACTGCGGGCTGGAAGGCCATGATCCAGTCGCATCCCCACCTGGTCGCCGAGGCGTTCCGCGCGCTGGCGTCCGCCCAGTGTCCTCCGTTTGGCCTCCCTCGGAAGCGACTAAAACAGTCCTGACCCACATTGCTCCCACAGACTGCCCAAAGACACGACAACAACACAGCCCCTTCCCCTGCACTCCATTCTCTACCCCCATACACGCCACCCTGCCCTGATCCAGACTAGGTGGGTGGGGTCGGAAGCCCCACAATGCACTCCTCCCAGCCAAAAAAAAAAAAAAGAGAGAGAGGAAGAACTCTGACAACATGGCCGCTTCTGCGTCAGCTCCGCTCCCTGACTCAGGAAAATAACATTATGGTCATTTCTCCACAGGTCATTTCTGACATGGCCTTATCAGACCCCCATAACCCTTCAACCAACCACCCTCACACACACACACACACACACACACACACACACACACACGCGTGTCTGCACACCCCGTTGTCTCTTTGTGTGTGACCCTGTGCCTGCCAAGGCTGACTCCAGGCCTCTCCAGATTGCACTAGTCTCCCACAATGCAGTAGTTGAAGATATGGTGTGGCGCTTCTCTGGACCTTGTCACACACACATCAAGTAAAATGGGAATGAAATGGAGGGGGGGGGGCCTGTCCCCTGTCCCCTGTCCCCTGTCCCCCATCCTTGCTGTTGACAACCCCTCCCCTCCAACCAACCCCCCCTTCCTCTCCCAAGCCCAGATGTGAGTGAACAGAAACGGGAGTGTGATGTCATGGCAATGTCATGTCCCAACCCAACGCTCTGTCGCACAGGACCAGTCTATGGTGGTGATGCTGCTGCTCATATTGAATACAAACTCTTCAAAAGTTCCTCTGCAGTGGCCATAGAAGTTGACACTGAGGACCTGCATTGCATATTTGGTTAAAAAATGTGATGTATTACAAGTGTATGTAATTATGAATATTACACATGAGAAAAACTGAGATGTCTGTATTTTGCACCTCCTTAACTATTGGGTAAATATGAAGATTTGTTTACCGACTTCTCTTTTGGTTTACAACGTTTTATTTTGTTTGTTTGTGTTTTCTGTGTGTGTGTGTGTGTGTGAGAGAGAGTGTGTGTGTGTGTGTGTATGCGGACGCGTGTGTGTGTTTGTGTCTCTTCATGTTGCGTTCTTTCTGAACTTGGTCTTTTTATTTCCGTTGGATTCTGCTTTGCTTAGTTGATCAAACGGCTGAGTTCTTTGTCTTCTGAAAAAGCTGTATTGTGGTTTATGAATTATTTTGAATTATGATTTCATGCTTTGAAATTAAAAATGCAGAAAAAAAAACAAGTCAAATGTTCCTGCAAGGCTTCTTTTCTTCTGCTGAATGTAATCTCCTATTGTGGTTAGCTAAGTTAGTGGGACAGATTTGGGAAGCCCAACATGGACAAAAGGCCACAAAGGTTAGCTCCTCACTTAATTGGTTCCTAACTTGGGGCTTTTTGCCTTTAATCAGATAGGACTGTATAGAGATGGACAGGAAACAAGTGGGAGAGAGAGATGGGGTGGGATCGGGAAACGACCCCCGGTCGGAACCGAACCCGGGTCCCCGGATTATGGCCTGACACTCCAGCCACTGAGCCACGGCGCCCCCTTCACCAACACTTTGAAGTAAAGGGAGATGAACAGCTTCTGGCCTTTTGGTTGTGGAATGGAGGAAGCACGATGCTGCCTGGTTTGTAATATAATTAATGCTGCTTACACTTACATCTGAACATGGAATTTGTGTTCATTCGTCTCACCTGTCTAATATCTGAACTACATTCCTAATGTCACTGATGTCAGGCGTGTGCTGTTTGTGGCAAATCTTTTTGTGTGTCCCTCCTGGTAAAACTTTCTAAAACCCTGGAGCAGTAGTCAGGAGGAGATAGCTCAAAGGTGATAACATGTATCTTTATCTTAACTGCCTGGGGTGCCGCTAGGGAGGTGAAAAGTTATGATTCTAAGGGCCTGATTCTTTAAAGATATTTTTTGAGCTGTTTGCCTTTACTTAGATAGGACAGTAAACAAGTGGGAGAGAGAGACGGGGTGGGATCAGGAAATGACCTCGGGACGTAATCGAACCCGGGTCCCCGGAGTAATGGTCTGACGCTCTAGCCACCGAGCCACAGCGCCCCGTAAGGGTCTGATTCTGCCGTGCCCCTGCTGAACTGTCCTCAGTGTGACCACCATATAAGGGTCTTGTGACGGTATAATGATTTAAGATCCATATACAGTACAGTATAATGTATTTCAACAACAAAATTATGTTTGTACTGATCTGGGTAGAATTCATAAATGGACATTTCCTGAGAGTGTATGAGACATATAGTAAAAAGCAGAACCAATCCTATGGACCTCCAAATCGCTGTCTTTTGCTCATTATTGGAACCAGTAAGTACCGTTAGCAGCCAAGCGGTCTATCATGCACCATTCATTACTTACAGACCTTGTTATAAAACAAATTAAATAAGGGAAGTAAAGTTTAAAAGTATATGGGTTTTTGTTTTGTTTGCACAAAACGTCTAAAAACATCTTAGAAACAGCTGCTGTACACAATGTTTGAAGATTATTGACTTGGTGCCATTACACGCCAAACGCATTTGGGGTTTTTCATAGATTTTAGAAGTCAGCATCAACATTTTAGTGTAGTTCAGTTTCTGATGCAATTTAACCCAGAGCAGACCCACTGTTCATAAGAATGTTGAGGAAATGAAGTCTATCCCCATGTCAAACTCATTGGTATTTTTATATATTTTTTAATAGTGATGAAATTACACAGCATGATTTGGAGGGAAAGTCTAAATAAATAACAGTCTCCAGTTCGCTAAGATCAGTCAGTATTTCTTCTCATATCCTCTTCCCCATACAAGCACTGGTGAAGAATAACACTTCTGAAAAATTAGTACAAACACACAGGCAACATGAATCACTAGTTCTGAGCATAGACTTTTTTTACTTCCAGCAGGGAGAATAGAATGGAGAAGATTCAAATCACTTTTACAGGGTTGGTGCCAGTGCAAAATCTGAGAGAGATCTGAGACACCAGCAACAACAGCTGGGGAGACCAGCTATGATGACATCATAAGGGGTGAAAGGTCAAAGAGGAGAGACGTCTAATTGTATTTTGGAGTCAGAGGGCCCTCCGAGTGCCCCCTCTAGAGGCATGCAGAGGAGCGCAGTGAAGGGGAGGGATGGGGCCCCTGAGGGTTAGGGTGGGGGTGTTAAGTCACCCCATGGAGGTGTAGGGTGTGTCGCTGTGGTAGTTGTAGTCCGGGCAGACCTTCTGCACCAGCCGGTAGTCTTCGCTGGAGAAGTCGATGTAGATGCAGATGACTTTGAAGGGTTTGGAGCAGAGCCAGGACAGATGACTCTGTGTCTGCTCCTGGTAGCACACGCGGGACGGGTCGGTGCTGCACAGCGACGTGCGCTTGCTGCGGTCCGTCTTCTCGTACTCGATGCGGCAGTTGAAGCCCTTGGTCATGGAGTCCTGCGTCTCCATGGCAGCAAGCTCACGCAGCTGGCTCTGGAACTCCACCGCCTTGTTGGGCGGCACCAGACTGACAGACACGTTGCCCAGGCCCGTGGAGTTGTGGCGGAAGTACACGCTGAACGTACCGTTACCGTGGTCGACGATCTTTCCAGTGATGAGTAGGTTGACCTTCACCGTCTTGATATTCGAGTGGAAGTCGCCCCAGCCAAACATCTTCTTGAACTTGCCTGTCTTGACGATAGGGCGTCGCTTGGAGCGCGCCAGGGTCTCTGCGGCACCCGTGAGATTGGAGAGCCACGCCCAGAGTTCCTGGGGACTGTCCTCCAGCCGTGAGGTGGCGTTGGGGCTGGGCTCCTCGTGACGAGCTGGTGACTGCGGCTGGGCGAAGAGCCGTAAGGAGCCAGGCTTCAGGTCTGCCTGCTGGTGCTCCTGGGAGGAGAGGCTGCTCTGCTCGTGGGTCTGGCTCCACTCAACCAGGCCTTGCACCACGCCCTGCTCAGCCAGACAAGACACCTGCAACAGGGACATGTGTCAGCAGCGTCAAATCTGGTTAATGTTCATTCATGTTCATGTGTGTGTCTGGAAATGAGGAGGGATTATAAGAAATTGTGTTGAATATATCCTAGTGTCTGGGTTGGAACATTACTCATTGTACACTGTGTGTGTGTGTGTGTGTGTGTGTGTGTGTGTGTGTGTGTGTGTGTGTGTGTGATAAGACCTTGCAAATGTGTGAACGTATAAAGAGGAGCTTTATACTCCATTGTGTGTGTGTGTGTGTGATTGGATTGCTGCCAACATTTGACAGAATTCTTTGTTGCAATTCATTACCCTGTTATAATTTAAGTCATTTTTTCAGGTTTTTCAGGACTCGGCCAATATTACTTTTTTTTTTAGATTATGCTGAGCAAAAAAAAGGAGCTCCCCCTACCATGAGGATATCACTGCTGTGTCTGCTGTTGCAAAAACAAACACAATATCATAATAGGCCATGTCTCAAATTGTGTACTTGAACACTTCAAACACTATACGTTTAAGTGCATACTGCATCCACACTAACACCACAGCAAAACCACAGTCATCAATCTGAATGTTTGTTTGAGTTGGTGATTTAAAAGGCGATTACATCCATCACCGCCGCCTAGAGAGCAGTGATCCATTGGGATCAACACTGAATGTCCAAAATGCACACACTGTGGACTATATTGCAGTGCAGTGATAGAAGTGTGTGATTTGAGACAAGGCCATCGTGTTAGCATAGAGTGCACGCATACACAAACACGCACATGAAACCAACAATGCTTCAGAAGGAAGATGTTGTTTGATGCAAATAGAGTTTGATGTTGTTTTACATTCTGTTTTGGTCCCCCATCTTCATTTTCCTCAGATGTCCAAATAGACACTGAGTATAGGTGACAGCCACTGAAATGAAACACACACACACCTCTAGTTTCTCATTCCTAAATATTCACCTGGAGTCTGCAACACACTCATGGCTTGTAAGGGGAAAACATTGTGGGAATGCGGAAATCTGTCACCTGAGATGATCAAAAGATTACATCATCAATCAAATGAGAAGAACAAGGTGTTTGTCTCCAGCTGCATTCTGAAGCCTGTTGTGTTGTCCTGGTCAGACTGCAATGACATCCATTGCTATTAGCAGTGAAAGCATCTCCACTGCTATTTTCCAGACCTAGCACAGGCCCATGGGGCCACAGGCTCACCAGAAACTTCCGGCTTCTCTCTTCTCTCTGCTGTCTCCCACTGGGTGCCCCTTTCCTTCTCTTGGATTCAGTCTCTGCTTCTCCATCCCCTCTGTCCTACCCCCCCAGCCCTGCCCATTCTCTCTCTCTTTTCTTTCTTCAAGTAACCTTCAAACTCTCATCCGATTCTTCTCTCTTCAGTTCAAAACACAATCCCCAAAATTGAGGTTTCTGGGAACAGTGTCCTAGTGTCAAATTACAATCCCAATACATGAGGTTAAAGAAAAAAATCCTTCATCAGCTAAATCCATGGAGCTTGGAATTATATTCTGTTTAAGCGTCTGAGACTGATTGGCTAATACGCAATGATTGCTCCCAACACGTAGTTTGGCCTAATCCTGGGCCTGGGCCAGTTTCACTCTGCCTCTCTAAATGGCTGGGTCAAGACAATGATCACTTTACCTGATCCCAACCCATTTAGACTAATGAGAGCCGTTTCCCTGCAGAGCAGGTGCTCTCTACAGCAAACCTCTCTGCCCCTTTGGAGGGGAGCCTGGGAGAGAGGGAGAGAGAGAGGGAAGAGAGAGAGAGAGAGAGAGAGAGAGAGAGAGAGAGGGTTTTTTTTCATCCAGGGGAAGGATGGCCTTTGAAGTTCAGGACCATCCCCTCTCCGGCTTTCGCACAAACCTCTCTGCCACAACGAAATGAACAGTGCAGGAGAAAGGCAGACTGAGACAGACACAATCAAACGGCGGATTAATGTCCCTGACATAAGCTCCCTGGGGAGGCGGAAAAAAAAAACTGAAGGAAAATAAAGAAATGAAAGAAAAACTAATCAATGAGGCAGAGATTAGGGACCTTCTCATAATCCAGCTGCATTTTTTATTACGTTTCGTGGCAGTCCCTGGGCTTGAAAGCAGGGATGGAAGGAGGAGAGGAAGAGAAGAGAAAAAGCATGATTGAGCTGAGAGGGATTGGAGGGGGGGGGTACAGGTCTCCGGAGGGGTGTTGGACCAGTAGCACTTCTACGCAGCATCTACAGCAGCCTAAAGACACATGGCTCTTTTACACACTCAACCACGGCCAAGTCTTTTCCATTCCATTTACATTTAGGCTTCTAAAAAATAACACCCAAGGAATTGTGTCTGAGACAGTAAGCGCATGAGAACGGTGGATTAAGATGCGACATGAGAAAACTGTCTGACTGAAGTCCTCCCAACTATACAGTACCTGCACCTACTGTATATGAGCAGTTTGGGGGAAAGTCTTAATGATATATAGCAGTCCAACCATCCTCTGCTCTCATATTCTTCACCTCTGCCATTGCCCTCTGCCTGAATACACACATTCTTATCCAATCTGAATAATTCTAGAAATTGCTCTGCCAGGTATGCTTCCTTGTTTCTATTAAGCCCTGGGATTTATTCACTAGCCTATCATCCAAGCAATGTCTGGTTTTGGAAAATATTACATTGATTTTTATATTATGTTGCCAATGATTTCCTAATTCTGTAAACGTGTTAGGTCTAGATATTCACTAAAAATAGGCTCACTGACAAAATGATAGGCTACAAGGTTGAGCTATTTGGGGAAAAAAAGGGTAAGAGAAAAACTCACCATCTGTACGTATATCACTAGTGTCAGCTGAAAGAGCTTTGCCATCTTCAGATTTTTCTTCAACATTCCTTGACAACTTCAGGACTGAATACATCCACGTACAGTGCACAGACTCTGCACTCCGGGCACCATCGCTGATCTGAACTGCGTGGAATAGACAACAGAACAGCAAGGATTAAGGACATCACAGGGGTAAATAATTCTGGCTTTATCAGTTGAATAAAAAAAACCTGATGACATTTCGAAATGAGCGAGGATTAAAAAAAAATCTACAAATGATTTTAAAACGCCATGCGTCATGGTCGGTTTTATAATGCCATACTGAGAACTTGCGTATGAAAGAAACAATAAATGACACCTACAACACATTAACAACACGTTTTTTTTTTTTTTTTTTTACTCTTACCGTTTTGTTTTAACAGTGTCACTGGCACACCGTCAGTAGTCCACGGAGCGCATCCCTTTACGCGCGAATGGCGACATCCAGGCGGGACATCTCCGTGCAGGACACCCACGGGCGTGGATTGTCTTCGGTGCCCCTTGAACAGCTTATCCAAGAAGTGCTAAAAAATGTTACGGCGAATGTGCATTTCTTTAGTCTTGATTAAAACAATATAATCGCCTTCTTTGCGCGGGTCGGCTCAAGTCAGTCCCAAATCCTCTTAGACTTCCTCATCTGTTTGCTCGTATTTGAAAACGCAATAGTTTAATATCATATAAAGTGCTTACGGAAAAGTAATTCTCTCAAAAGAAAAGTATTTAGTCTACAGTCCTCAGAGGAAAGATCAAAATTTCCGCGCGCCCTCGTTCAATTCCATTCCTGGTGCAGATGTTGGCTGCTGACAGGGTGCGCATCCTGCACGCGCGCTGCTCACCGCCTCCGGTCAAGCGGCGATTGAGAGGCAGTGATAGCACAGTTCACTGTGAAGACCAAACCTCTATGAGGAGATATGGGTACAGCTCTGCGCCTGCACAAGCAGCCTCTACAGAACAGCAAGTGGGGACCCTTTTATACCCATGTGAGGTTCCCACGCTACTGTGCGCGGCCGGTTACATTCACGACGTCATTTCTGTCGCCCTTGATCGACAAAATTTGTAACAATTTGGACATGCTAATTCTTTATTGAAACTCGCACTGATCATCTTTATTTTCAGAAAATGTGTAGCCATTTGATTTCTATTATATCATTAACTTTTTATTTAATCGCTTGGGATTCTTGGTTTGCTGCACTTTTTCTTTGTCTAGTTTCATTTCATGGCTTTTCTCGTGTGGTGGAATCAGCCATGTGCATGGGCACCTACACCGTTTTAGTACAAGTCTGTGTACAAATACAGATTTGGGTATTCTTTGTTCAGCTGTTGCCAATGGACCCCTACTCAAAGACTGAGGATATGGCCCCAACATCTTCATATCATTTGCAAAGTTTTGGCGCCACCCTGTGGCCAACTCAAAGAACAAGAGAAAGCCTTCTTGAAATAAAATGAATTTACTCAATTTTTGTTTAACAAAAATCTATTCAATGACATCCTCCCCACTGAACAATTCTGTCAATACGAAATAGAACATAAATACAATTCAACCTTTTCAAAATGATTAGTGGTTTTATGTTGTTTTGTTCCTGCTTCTGGTCATTGCCTACTCACCAGTTTGGATGTCTAAGACAGCGCTCTGTTCTGACAGCCACTCAAAGACACTTTTCCAAATCAGCAAATTAAATCTAGGTCAGTTACATTCAAGGGCAAAGGATCAAATTATAAATAATATATTACAAAATGTTACAAAACAGCAGTTCAACAACAATAAATACTTTACAATTAACCTTTTTTTACCAACTAGGGTAAAAAATAACAAAAAAAAAAGCAGAGAGAACCTGGTAACAAAAACATTTACAATAGGAGTCTATCAATGGCTGCTATACGCAGCTTATGGGTCAGCTTCACAGACCACACGAGGGTGTGCCTTCTCCAAAGACCGAAGCATGGACTTCAAGCCTTCCGCTTCAGTCCCTTTGCTCTCATAGGTGCGGGCAAATGGGCGGAGTTTCCTGATCAACTCCAAGCTCTGCGTTCCGGGAGGTGTTGGGGTGCGGAATACGTATGAATCCTTGTGTGGGGACACTGCAGCGCCCACCTCTGTACTCCCTGACGACGCCATCACTAGGGGAGCGGAGGAGGCAATCAGGGATGGGGTTGGGCGAGGTTTCTTCACCTCTTCAAAGGAGAGGGCTCTACAAGCCTGTGCCACACCCGCACTCAAATCTGAATCACCTTCTTCACGTCTGGCCACACGTCTGTCTGGACCAACGACCATTTTGCCTTTCTTCACACCAGAAGGGCCATTTGAGTGAATGTATGGATCTCCATCTGGAGGCCTGTTGAAGGCACCTTCTGAGGGACTTTTTGTCTGTCTCTCCACATTAGTTAAACATCTGCCTTGTTCATCTGCATTCCCGCTGAGGTCAACATCTACACCGCTGTCTGTGCGGCTCTCTGTCCTCTGTGGACGTGAATGTCCTTTGAGCTTGACTTTGGTAGGTTTGTGTCCTGACTGCCTGAGCTCATCTGCCTGCCTTTCTGTGCTGGCATCCCCATTCACAGAGTTGCATCGAAACAGACGGATCACAGGTTGTCTGACCGCACTTCTTCTTTCGTCTCTGCCTGCACTGACACCAGACTGGAACGCTTTTATTCCACTGTGTCCATCTGCAGGCAAGACTGAGTGTGGGCTTGAGGACAGTCTCTCTGTGTGTTCATCGATATGTCCATCTGTCCCCAGGTCCGCTAAGCTGTCCTCTCCGTCATCAGGGCTACTGCATACGTAGTCTGTGTGTCTGTGGCGCTGGCTACCTTCTTTAGCATCTGTCTGCTTATGTGAGTAGAGGGAACGCTTGTCAGGGGATTCGCTTATCTCTATGTCGCTGTTCATGTCCTGGTGTCCGCGTGGACTCACGCTTGCATGTCCCTCTGTGCTGGAGTCTGCAGTGAGGTCAAAGGTCAGGGGCTCCTCATCCTGCAGCTCGTGGTCTCTGTCCGTCTCTTCTCTCTTCGGTCTCCCCCTCCTCCCTTGTCTCTCTTTCACCCTTTTCTTTTTCTCCTCTTTCATGGAATTCTCCATGCTCTTGCTCTTCCTCTTCCTCGCTTGTCGGGAGCCTATTGGGGGCCAAAGGTTGTTTGACCTTCGTCTCCGCCTTGATACCGCCCTATTCTTGGCCCGGGTTTGAGAGAGGGACTTTGGACGAGGCCTCTTGCACTGTCGAAGGTTTCTGAAACACACACATGTACACACACAATTCCAATACATGAATATTGATCAGAACACAAAAAGCTCCACTGAATGAAGAGGAATTCATTACATTAAGTTCTTATGGGATGGATAAAGCACCATCTTATCTCTTGGTGAGATCCATTTGTATGTGCTTCTATGGCTATGGCTCTTTGGCATGGCTGCTTACCTCTGCAGGAATACATGAGGTCTTGTACAGACCTCATATTCATTCTGAAGATCTCCCTCAGCTTGGACTTTTGCACGCTGCCAGATCAAAGGAAGATGCTCAAACAACTTCCTGTCCGCCATTATACACACACACACACACACACACACACACACACAAACAGATCAGTCAACTGATACAGAATCACATCCATGGCACATCAGAAAATATAGCACAAATGTCAACTACACATCAGCTAACAGTGACACACATACACAGCACAAAATAGTTTGTCAAGACTTTTTTTTCTACTCAAACACACAAACATTACCAACACTATTTCAATCTGCACACATACTGTACACACAAGGATCAAACCAGCCACATGCTGGCAAATTTGAATTTGGCTGGTAGATTGCAGACCAAAAACACTGATTCACTATTGAATGTCTGGCAACCTTCACTATCCTTGTTTTCAAGTTACCATTAGGAGGAATGGGAACCGTAGCAAAACATTTCAAAACACAACAACCGCTGAATTTGGCCCATGTTTTCTGCTTGGGCTGGTAGATATTCGCATTTCAAAAACTTAATTTTGACCCCTGCATTCCTTTAAGCTATATTCCGGTATTTACTGTAGCATGTTTAGCCCTTTTTCTCTCTAGGAGAAAATAGAATGCTTCACAATCAACAAACACCTCTAACCAGTCGGTGAGTTGTACATGTTTTGAAATAAAGGTTTAATGTTGTTTTAAGAACAGGATTGAGAATGCCCATCCCGAGCCATTGTGAAGCAGGATGGGGAGATTCTTAAATGAGCCAAATAGACACAGGACCAATCATGCAGATTTTGGTGTTAATCATTCTATTTCATCCAAGACACCTCAGAAAAGGGGCTAAACATGTTAAATACAGGAATACACCTTTAAGCAGAAAAACATCTTCTTACCCTTTCATTCTGCGAGGGCAACACACTCCTTGACGTCGCCATGGTTTCAGTAGCCACCACTGATCATAGTATAGACACGCCGGATCTGAGTAAACAGTCACCAGAGAATCAGAGAAAATGACCCACAAGATGTACCCTATAGGGCGCCGAAGTCACACCCTCTTCCGCATTAGCCTATGGTCCTATCGAGCCTATTAAAATGAATGAACAGTTACATATAACTTCTGTACCGCTTTGGTATGCGTTGTGGGTTTCACATATCATTTTTATGTTTAAACTTACATTTTGAGCTTCACAAACATAAAAAATAAATTGATTGTAGACGAACTTCAAAAGTTACGTTACATAAAACAACAAACATAGTCTTGATTGGCATGAATGGTTATCATTTAAATTCACAAGCAACATGTGACTCAAGTTATAAATCAAAGTGGACCAAAAAGTCACGTTTATTTGTCCATTCACTCTCCGCTCAATAGGTCCCATATGCTAATCCGGAAGTTAGCGTGACTTCGGTTCCCTATACCACAGGGCCAGGGCAAAGCTAATGTTAAGTCCATGCACCTTTCAGAACTGACAACTTTGATGCAAATATCCTTTTTGACGATTTTGTACAACAAATACCTTTGATATCTGTGATACCTTTCAAAATAATATTTAAATACATATATCAGAACTCTGCTCTCACCTTTCACTAAGCTCTTAGTCCAGTGGGGTTGACTTTTCACCCTCATGCACAGCCTTAGGCAGTGGTTGCATGGACCCTGGGCCACAGGCTGAGATGGCTTGCTGGGGCCAGAGGCGATAGAGCAGTGGGAATCATCAGATACATTTCCACCGTCCTCAGAGTCTCTACAGTTCAGTGCAGACAGAGGGCCTTGACTGTTAGAGAGGGACAGGGTGAGGGACAAAGGAGTGGTAGACAGTTCAGGGGACACATTGGGCCCCGAATACTGCGACATACTCAGGTTTACAGGATGTCCATCATCGTCACTCTCGGAGTCGAGGACCAACTCTGACATGGTGTCCGAGCGTGCTGTATTCGACTCATCACCATCTGACAGCAGGACCACATTGGACATGACTGGGGACGAGAGTCCATTCAATCCCCACAGAGGACTTTTACCATTCTTTACCCACTCATGTTCACATTGACTACGAGGGCTGTCAATAAGGTCGATAAGATCATGTCCTCCCCAATCCTGGTCGGACTCTGGGCATTCATCATCTAGAATGTTGTTTTCAGAGGGAAGTTCCAGTACGCCATGCTTTGCAGTCCATCTGCTGCTTAGACTTCTGAATGATCCATTATCTGCATGTCTGGGTGGGTCCTTACTTTTGAAAGACTTTACTTTTGAGAAGGTCTCTACATCAGTCTGAGACTGCTTGCCTGCTTCAATCTGGTTCATGGTGAGGTACTTAACATTGGTGCGAGTCTCCACTTCCTCAATCAGATACTCCACCTGCACAGCACAGAGAGATCATGCAGCACGGTCACAACAAAAAGGTCACAAACATCAAAATAACAAGAGCAGGCATAGGCCTACACAGCAACTTCCTACCTTTACTGTGCCGTCTGCCTCCCGTCTCCTTATGTGCTTTATGCTACAAGTATGGTGTGATCTGCAATGATGGTGAATTTTTTAACAATCTCAGACATTGGCACAATGGTGTTGGCATAGTCAGCATTCGTGGGAATTTACAATTATCATAACGTTACATACATTCATTTAAAAATTAAAACCAAAAAACAGTAACGTTAACTGTCGTATTCCACGAATCGACTTTTAGTAACGTTAACACCTCTAACATATCTGGTAACTGGTATAGTAAGTAAATAATGGTATAGTAAGTAAATAATAAAATTATGAAGACGTAATCCCGTTCTCCCATCCAGCTGTAAAGTGATCAGATTTGCTCTGGCCCGAAGCCAGATTTGAGTTTTGCCCCCTTTTTCTAAAAATAACGTACAAGTGAAAAACTGAAGAGAAAAGTGTATTATTATGCCTCCCTGGTATTCGGTGCCGTAGGTGATCGCCTATCTCGTCCGGCCCTGAGGATGCTAACATTAAAGGAAAAGTGTCTCTGGCTAAAGTTACTTACGAACTCAATCGTAACTAACGTAGCTTGCTAATGAACATTGAAGCCTAAACAAAGTAACGTTAACGTTAAAGTCTGGTACAGTTCATAACGTTAGTGCCATGAACCTGTGTTTAACCTGATGTCTTACGTTTCATGGTGTTCATCAAACGTTTTCAAAGCAGCCATTACCCTAGCGTTATGTTACTTACAAATTCAAATATATAAACGAAAAACAGCTATCACAGCTCATTTCAATCATCTCATGCAGAACTTTAGCTAAACTTACAACAAGCGCGCTCACCCCTGACGCGCCGCCAGTTTTCGCGTGACTTCTTCTGATGAAACCCGAAACTTGAAATACTACTATCGCCACCTGCAGGGTAGATATCGCACTGATGTCAAATATCGGAATAACCGTGTATATTATCTGTGGGAATAACTACGGTAGCCTATAACACAAATAATTACATGTATTGGTTATTTTATGTCCACAATATTTTGATGAACTTGTGACTCTTATGTAGATCTTTATTTATAAATGGTTTGAAACTGCCTTAGCTTTTAGCCTACTGAGCCTATCATATTCAGTGATTTCTTTGTGTTGTATTTTACCGATATTGCTTACCCCAAATCAATCTGAAAGCTATTTTAAGGACACATAATGTCTGGGTAAATCCAATGTTTTTAGGTTTAAAAAATGACTGAGGTGTTGTAAGATTTTAGAGTTACAAAATGCATTGCGCAACAACCATGTGTCCACTAGATGTCAGTATTGGCCTTTTTGAGAAACTTTTAAAAAGGATACCGAAAAGTCAACATTGTATCAATAAGCAAGTTGTTGTTCTGATTTTGGATAAAGTACACCAGAACCAGATAGCGCTCTGGGCAAGAATTGATTGTTTGGAATTTATGACGGTCTTTCCCTCCCACTTCAACGCTGTTTTTTGCATTCAAAGGACCAGGACGTATGCGCGCGTGTGTGCGTGCGTGGAGTCAGAGAAATTTCATACGGGTGGAGTGGTTGTGCTTAGGGGTGTTGTGTCGGTGAACTTTGTCCTTGCGAGATCAAAAATCTGATTATCCTGAAATGTTCCGGTAGCCTACATCATCAGGTGCTGATAAGAAACTAAATTCTGGCCTTGTATGGTCATGCCATAGGCTAGGCTAGACAGTTGGAAAATAAAGGAAATCAAATTTCACACTTCCCACATAGCTTGGTTACGTCTGAAACAACTGCGACCAGAGACTGACCCTGCCATGACCGAAGAATGGCTGACCATAATAACTATGGACTGAAGTAGCATGTTCACATAGCAGTGTTTCCCCAATGGCTCTAATCCAAGGAAATCACCTTCCCGTGACCTTCTCCAGACTTGTCCTGTAGCCATGATGGCTAGCAAGAAACCACGGTCGCATACAGTAGCCTAACTTTAACTGTCTAAAGCTCTTTTATTGCACTGACAACTGCTCGTGACCAGGCCGAAATTAGTTACGTTTTTTTTTTGTTGTTCTTCTTAACGCCTTCTCTAAACTCCCCGTGCGCTGCACTCTTTAATTCACGTGAGGAGATTTAAGTATTTAAGTACATGTTTGAGCCGATGTGGATGGGACCAACAGGACTTAGACAGTCATGTTTCCCATGCACAAGTGAATCATGTATTGTCACCAAGTTAACCAGTGTAGACTAGAGCGTTGCAAAATATCATTAAATAATCATTCTTCTTCTATTTAAAAGTAGGTTGCTGAAATAACTGATAGCCTATGACTACAAGTGAATCTATTCAATTTACACTCACCAGAAATACTAATTGAGACTGTGAGGCCTGAAACAACTTATTTCACCTCTGATCTTCTGAATGGTGTTATCCCAGAAATAGCATTCGAAAGTCATATGCACAGCCACTCACGTACAAAAAAAAATCCCAAGATAACAAATACACACAAAATATGTGTTTAATTGACAGTTCAATTCCTTCAGGATACATAACCTCATTACAGCCTCTAGCACACCCCCACTTCTGCCATCCAATGCAATATCTGTGCCACAATATAATATCTGTACACTTTCAGAATATTAAATAATTTATCTTCCATAGACTCCTGTGAAACCAGGGGATACACGCTGCTATTCCTTCTTTCAAGGAGGGAATCCAAAGACCAGTAATGATATACCTCTATGAACAGTGCTGACACTGGTATTTAAGTCAACACATACAGTGATGAGACTTTTCTCTTGCATTATATGAGAAGTAAGAATTGCACCATGAATAACATCCAGAATGTCTGTCCTTTTGATTTTGTTGAGGTTATTGAGAGTTAACATAGAAAAAAACATTTAAAACACATTAAATAAAACAGTTTCCCATTCAAATACATGTAACTTTATGATGTTGCAGATTTCAGATATGCAACTAGGTCAGCACGCTCGCCCTTCTTCTTGATCCCAGCGAAGATCATCTTTGTCCCGGGAATGTACTTCTTGGGGTTCTCCAGATACTCCATCAGAGTGTCATCTCCCCAAGTAATTCCTTTGAGATAGTAAAGAAAGAACAGTGAGGTCTCAGTACACAAGAACAGCTCATTGTTAAACATAGGACTACCACAATGCCATTTACCTTTTCCTTTGTTGGCGTCTGTGTAGGAGTAGCCGTCTGCCTGTCCAGTTTTACGACCGAAAAGCCCCCACAGGTTAGGGCCTACTTTGTGCTTTCCGCCGTCTTCGACCGTGTGGCACTGAGCGCACTTCTGAACAAAAACCTTCTTGCCTTTCGCTACATCACCCATGGTAACCTGTAGAAACAGACGACATGTAAGAAGAATACAAAATATCAACTGAACAGCAATAATGTTTCCATCCAGGAATATTAATGTTAAAGCTCATTGCGCTTGCCCCGGCCTAGCTAATGCCGAGATGATGCCGTCCTGTCGCCTAAGGTCATACTGGTAGAATTGTAGTTGTTCATCCTCAGTCCAATGTCACCTTCGTATACGTCCCGCTAACAACATTTCATCATCATCAAAAGTCCTGACAGAGCTAAGATAGGCTGAGCATAGGGTCGTATCGCTTTATAAATGCATCAACCTTTTTCCAGTTGATATGATTTACATCAGCCTTTTACCAGTTCGGCTATTTAAACTAATTAATTATAGTAATTGTATGTAGTGTAATATGATACAACCTATTTTTTCTCTAAGGCCTCAATATCCAGTTATTGAAATATGATGAAAGACTTGTCATAGCGTTAGCTATGCATATGAGTAGTTACCGTTAGCTATGCATTTTTGAAAGACCACTTGATAATGTCCCCACCAACCTTCAGCGGCAGACTGTTAGACAACCAGTAGTGCGGGTTATATAACGCGCGTTCAACAGCGTATATAAAATATGCGTATTTTAGTCCAACATCATCTATTAGTAGATACCTCCCAAGCATCGATAAGGCAAGGCTAGCTTATGGGCATCCTCTGATGTTAACGTTGTGACATTATCCATTACCGTTACATTACACAATGCAGGTGTATAAGATAAAGGACAATATCTGTCGATACAAAACACTTTCTGCCCAGTAGAAATATTAGCTAGAACGTTATTCAATCGTAAGTACATCGTCGCTACCTTTCAATATCAACGTTAACTGGGACTTCCAACCTATGATGGTCCACAAAAGCCTTCTCTTGATGCTGCGGGTTATCTTACTGACGTTAGCCAGAGACAGCTAGCGGTACAGTTTCGAATGCTCTAGAATCCTCCTTGATACTAGCCTATGGTTAACGGTGTCACATAGAAAAATGCTCAAAATAAGTGTTTATTGCAGCAAAGAAGTCTATTGTAAAAAACATCAACTGAACAATCGTCGTCCGCTGCATGATATATAGACAAGACTATTGCTGATAATCCTAAAATCTGAGATCAGATGCCGGTCCGTTTTACGCAATGTGCTATTCTTTAAAACGGTTGCCCAAGTTACGGCCATTGCACTGTTACCCGTTTTTGATAGTGTAATTACAATGTTGTACTAAAGAGGAAAAAACTAAACACTGACAAACCCAGTTGGGTCTCATAAATACAAACAGCCTTTCGTTCATGAAAATATGCCTACCTTAGGATTATAAAGGACGACGTCTAGATGCTAAGGATGGAGTTGAATGCTGAGGTCCGTAGAGCGCTTCTGTTCGGTCGCGGAGGAAGGTCACTTCATTTAGAGGCACCGGCAAATGACATCACAGTCAGGCGCTTCTCCATCACGTGCTGGCTTTCGACGAATCTGGATTGTTATCCACTTGACTTACGTCTACTGTTCGCGCTGAGGCTCGCATCCTTGTAGGGACACAATCTAGGAAGAAGAGTAGTCCAGACTTTGGGTAGTCTTAGTAGATTGTTAAATACTATTGTTAATTGGTTTAGATCAAGTCGAGCATTGATATGCGTCCACTCTACCTTATTTAAAACACAGGACATCAATCTCATTTGTTAGAGTATAGAGGAGGTTAGAGGAATTAGCACTGGTTGGGGTAGGCTACCGAGTCGAGCAGAGCGACTAAATTCTTTATTTTTCATTCATTTCAGGATGTGATTTGTGATGGGTTTTATATACATATATATAAGCCATTTTTTATTAATAATTTGTTAAAGATCCATTGTAGGCTATGGTAAGCGGCGGTCAAAGTCGTATTCTTCAATGCCCGTTCCTTCACCGTAACGCAAGTGACGCAACGAAGGGCTGCAGCTAGGGGTCTTCTAAGGACATCCAGTGCGCCTGTTTCCACCACATGGAGTAGCCTAGCCTAGAATTGAGTCCATTCTGCAGGGAGCAGAGTTCTGATTTCAATGAGTCTTACTGTTTCCAGTCAATTTTAAAGAAAAACGCATGAGTCCCTACTTTGGAAGGCTTTTGATGAGGCTGCTTAAGATTCTTGGCTACTTGCTTTTTGGTTGAGACCATGGTCTAGGTGTCATAAACATGTTAAATATTGTAACAATATGGTAAGGCCAGATAATGAATGTTATCTTTGGGCTAGGCCTATTAATTCACCCACCAGATGTACCATGTGATTTTCAATAGTAGAGCAGCTGGTGTGGCTGTAGGCCTGATATAAATTCAGCCATAGTTTAAATTACAGTGATTTTCATTAGCTGCATCTTGGCTACAGGGGTGTCTCAGGCCAATTGAAAACAACACAAGAAAAAAATGAAGTTCCCAATCCCATCCCTTCAAAATAAAGTGCACAGAGGTAGAATTTCTAATAATTTTCTCCATGATATTTAGAAAACAACAAACAACTTAACATATTGTTTTATAATTTCTGAGATCTCAAATTGTCACATTTAACCAATAGCTAACTTAGGTTGATATTCTAGAAGTTGAATAGTCCAGTGGTCATCCAATATGGTATTTCCCAGATAGCAACAGTATCAGGCTACAGTATAGCAAAATAATGGTGGACCACCAGTGAACCAACAAGCAAAATGCCAGAGGACTGCCAGCATCTAACTATCTGAGTGTTTGTCCCCCTCTGTGTTGCTATAGAATAATAACTGTGCATTCTGCATTACATTACATTACATTATCCATGCTCTCTTAAGTCTACAGCCAGGCTTTGGGCCCTGGGGTTAAGCCCCTCTTAGCCACGTTGATCTGGTCCTGGTGCTGTAGGGAACCTGTGCCACAGAATGCATAGTTCCGGAGCATAGGCCTACTCCAATGGAATCTGCCATATAGATTATGCACGTGCTTTGCTTTCTTTTCAACAGCTGTGTAATGAAACTGGACTGTCAGGACTATTCTGTGGGCAGCCAACAAGAACAGTCTGTAGTAGTCAGACGTGAGACCTTCTGCTACATTTGATATGAGGTTAATCAGTAACGTCTGGGTGCAATGTGTGTACCCTAGTGACTCCTACAACAGCTGATATATAGCCAAAGTAATCCAAATCTCACAAAGTAATCCAGTGATTATCCTTAATTGTCCAGCAGAGCTCAAAGATTGATTTTAGAAACAGTGTACTGTATACTGTATATCAGTAACCTGGTAAACCTATTTTATTAGGTTAGTACTTAACATAACACCAAGGTGCAGATATATCTTCTTTTTTTTGGTGTGTGTTATATTAATCAGTGGCTGTTCGAAGAAATGCTGAAAACGATATAGGCTAAGGAGCAAATTTCAGTGAGGACATAGCAGATAGTCTGCTAAACTGAATGTAAGCTGTCACACTTACCATGTCGTATTAGAACAAGTTAGATACTGTACATCACCTCACATTCACAGACAAGCTCTGGCATTGCAAGTGGCCTAATAGATCTATCTCAGCAAAATGGCAATGGATTTTTATGGACCAACCTGGCAGTCGAGGCCTATACAACATGGTCATCAATGTAGTTTGATGCAACTCTTATCATATTATTTATTTATTTATTTATTTATTTAGTACCAAAAAATCATACTTGAGTAGCCTAAAAGTATAGATACCCAGCAAAAAAAAGTACTTTGGTAGAAGTTCAAGTCACCTGCTAGCATGTTACTCTATAATTACTCTGTAATCTATAATTAGATGTAGCCTACTTGAGTAATGAAAGTAAAAGTAATAAGGCTAAATATAAGCAGAATGTCAGCAAATATTAACTGAATGAGGCTTATGAATATGAGGCATATGAATATGAAACTGAAAGTGAGTTTCTGTGCCCTATTTAGGGTTAGCTGCCAACTCACTAATGTTCAAAATGTTGTCATTCTGTCCTTCAGAGGGCATTCAGTGACCTTGAACAATAGACATATAGATTGATTCACACCACATTTGTTCTTAAATGAAGAATTTGTTTGCACTTGTTCACTGACAAATTGACTTCTTCAGTAAAAACCTTGTTGCTGTCACTCAGTTGACCACTAAAGACAATTTTGTCTGATACTTGTAACAATGTTGCCAACTGAAAATGTAGTGGAGTAAAAGTATGGAACTTTTTCAGGAAATATCTTGAAATAAAATATTTTTTAACAACTCAAGTGAAGTATAGATACTCCCAAAACATACTTCAGTACTGAAGTATTTTTACTTCGTTACTATACAGCACACACTGAATCTACTGTACATGAGACAATACATAATTGTGCAGGCGTAATTTGAGGAAGGTCTTCATGTGACTGGTCAGACTGACACAATATGCTCAGTGAAATAGGAGTTTGAATTAGGTTATGTTTTATTATTTCATAACAGTATGCGTGTGCCCAAGGGTTTCACGTGTCATAAGCATGTCATAAAGTGAGTCTTGGAGGACAGCCCAAGTGGAAGGGGTTGCATGCTTTGGATATCTGGGATAGCTCAGTCTGGACACCTGCCAGCCTATGTCATATGAGTCTCTTCCCATAACGTAGCACCCACCACAGTTTCCACCTCACACACGCACGTCAGACTGTTTACAGTGAACTGGCTGGGAACCAGGCGGGCCAATACATAACACTTGGGCATACCATGAATGAGCTCTAGGAAGAGTTGGACCTCTAACACCCATACCTTAGTTATGCTGCCATAGCCTAGCCTAGCCTAGCTCTGCCATAAATGTCACATCTGTCATGTCCTACAACTCTCTCTCTCTCTCTCTCTCTCTCTCTCTCTCTCTCTCTCTCTCTCTCATTTATATATTCAGTATATGACACGTATATGCTATGAAGTGCTAACCTCTTAGACCTGCCAGCCTAACTCTTTTGTTTCTTCTGCCCCCATATACTATAACTATACTATCTTTGCTGAGTACCAAGTCTGCCATACTCCACCTACCTCCATAAGGCCAAGGCCTATGTGCTGAGGGATAGTGAGCCCAATAAAGATGCCCCCACCCCCCCATGAGAGGTGGGCTTAGAAAAGATTTTAAAAGTGCACACAGAGAAGAAAAACGGTGCAAATCTCTTCACCCCACTTAACACATAATGTAAACATAGCATGTGGCAGTAGGATATTTACATTACAGAAGCACTGAGCCTGAACCCACTGACAGACCTGAGGGCACTGACAGTTTCTACACATTGCAGCACAAACACGTGAGCATACAGTCTCTCTCTCTCTCTCTCTCTCTCTCTCTCTCTCTCTCTCTCTCTCTGTGTCTTTCTCTCTCTCTCTGTCTCTTCTGTCTCTCTCTTGGTGTTCTATTTACAGTATAATTTCTTATCAGTGAATTAATATAGCGAACACCCTTGCATGTGTTTCTCAGAACTCTTGGTTGGTGAGGCGTGCGTGTGTGTGTGTGTGTGTGTGTGTGTGTGTGTTTGTTTGAGAATGGTTGGTGGTATAGGGGGCGTTTCTATCTGTGTCCTCAAATGACCGAAGATATTTTTACTCCCTGATCCCCCTATCATTTTATGCTCTGAAGGAACTGTTATGTTTTACTCACAATCCCAAACTGGTCAGACAGCCAAATGACCAGCAAGGCTCCACATAAATAATGTGATTGTGTGATTGTTATTCTGTGAGGGAAATGCGATCCCTGTCCTTGGGAAGTCAGGCGAGCCGGATGCCCGCCTCACACTGCAGGTGGAACTGCTTTCTCCTTGAGAAGTGCCTGTTTTTCTGTTGTACACCAGTGCCACCTGGAT
This sequence comes from Sardinella longiceps, assembly GCA_027497455.2. NCBI lineage: Eukaryota > Metazoa > Chordata > Actinopteri > Clupeiformes > Clupeidae > Sardinella > Sardinella longiceps. Next base: position 15,623,709 of record JAODXP020000031.1, read on the forward strand.
GCCAAGTAGAGTACTGCAATACCATTTATTTTTTGTAATCTAATACGTGTGAACTTACACAATGGGTTACCAAACGTTTTGTTGGGGCAGTTGTACAATCATGTAAAGAACCTTCAGAGAATCTCCAAGATGGCTGCAGTGCTGACACACTCTCATACGAGTGACTTCTCCCCATGCGGCCAAAGACCCAGAGGGTAGACATTTGGGGACGTTTGGGGTCTGCTCCACTCTAGGGAATTGAATCTTTCACAGAGCTTACTCTGTACAGTCTCCCAGGAGCTTCAGCTAACATTGCAACAGAGGCCCTGTCCCTCAACATCTTGTTGGCCTCGGAATGAAGGGATGTGGGATACTGAATGGAATACTGGTTGAGAATAGAATGGGAATATGTCCTTTGGCCTCATTTGGAGGTTGACGTCCCACTGAGAAGATGACAGATCTAGGGCATTTCTTCTGGCAGGAAGGTCGGCATCTTTTCTGCAATGGCTGTATTTGCATGTGAAAATATATACTGCAACTGTAACAGTATCTCTGTATAAAGCTCAGTGGTGAGTGAGTTCTGTGTGGGGGATCATATTGCCTACAATTTTATCACATCTACATCATCATTGAAGGGAACTGCAGATCTATACCACTACTATCCCATTTAAAACCTTTTCTGAATCAAAATGTAGGAACCAGTCACAGAGGTTTGTCTAGGCTGTGGAGGCTGGTATGCCAGTACAGTCATGTAACCTACAGCATATAGACGGATAGAGCCAAAGTGCCCCCCTCAACTCCCACCCACACATAAACCCATGTGTGATGTGATTTACTATGTCGCTATCAACAGCTATCAATGCCTTAAACATATTTGGGGTGTTGGCAGGCATACATTTAGGTCCATATAGGTACAGTATTTGGACACATACTGTTGATTAGGGCCGATTTACTACTTTCACCCCACACTCAACTTTCACCTTGACTTAATGTGTATTTAACCATAAAAACTAAAGCCAGTCATTACAGGTAGTATAGACCATGAAGTAAGCATGGGGATAAATATCAAATTTTAGGGACGATGACAGACTATATTGAAATTCCATGATTTTCCAGAGATTTCAGAACCAGAGGGAGTGCTGCCTTTCAACTCTATTACCGGACCACTAGATGGCAACAGTGTTGCATCTTCATCTAAACCAGTAGACTGATCTGACTTTATGCAGTGCTGCCCAGTGCTGAATGTGAACCATGCTGGACTGCCTAAATTAATGATGGTAAGAAATGCTTCACACCTTGAAATACACTCTCATTGACATCTATCAAAAATTAACAAATTTCCCAAGACACAAATGCAGAAATATAATTCTACTGAAGGGATACTGACTCACATGTAATTTCTGCAATAGTGGTAATGAAATCTAATATTCTGTTATCTGATGCTGTGTAGAGAACACAAACATATACAGACAATACAATGTGTTTTTTTTTCTAATTTTTTTCTAATGGTTTAATGTTCTTTTCCTAATGGTTTAATATGTCCACAAAACCTTTGTGTTTCAATCCTTGTTTACAGTACATGTTAATCACAAAGCCTTCTATTCAGGCGTTATGTTGTTTATGAGCCGTGAGGATGGCCAGAATGGTTTATAAGAGACATGTTTGTATTTGCTCTGGGAGTTGAGTCTGGAGCACTGTAGTTAAATCACTTCAAGTTCTGTTAATTCAACCCAAGATGTTACCATTGCTCAGTTGTGGACCATTTCCACAATATTGGTATTTGAAAAAAACAACAAAAAAAAAACACTACCACTAAATGCTGAATTTATGGTGCCTGTTGAATGCGAGCCAACATTGGTTGAGGTGAAGAACATCATAATTAATTTAAAGCGACACTTTAAACTAGTAAACTAACAAAGGCAGACAAAACATTTCAGTCTTATTGTCACTGTATGAAGATATGAATTAATGGCAATTTAGTTGCAGTACAACTCCAAAACCATGGGAAATCACTTACATGACCTTCCTGTGCCCAAACTGTTAATATTTTGTGTGAGCGCTTTGTGACGGAGTACCGTTACTGTTGAGTATGCACTCTGACTGCCACACTAATGTGCCCAGGAGAGGGGTCACTGTCCTCTCCCTTCGCTACAGCGCCATTATGCCACTATGCACTCAACAAATTCACCACGACTGCCAAGCTTTCATGAGTACTTTCCCAGTCCTCATGACAACATCAGAGCTGGTGGATAGAAACCATGCTTTCCTCCACAAAGCGATTCGCCACAGATGCTCAAAAGACAAATTCCTGTATGTTGACTTATTTTTGCAGGACAACAAATCTATTCTGTTAAGCTTTACTCTGAATACCTTTTGAATTTAGATTTTAATTAACAAAGTTGATACAAGCTTTATAAAAAAAAGGAGTCAGTGTAAAGCTTGTATCAGTATACTAGATTTGTGGCCCTCTGAAAAAAGAAAACTCAACATACAGTCAATAACAGTCTAAACAGCCAGCAACATAGTGCCTTCATCGATGGTTGGTGAGAATAACACTTGTGTTTATCCACCCTTTGCACAGGAAACTTAATTTGGAGATTACACCAAACGCCTATTAAAAATTGTTTCTCAAATAGTGCCAAAAAGTTACAGTTGCTTTATTATCAGGCCATCAGGTTCACTTTAATGAAATGGAAATAAACTGTTTTGTATTCAGTGCAAATAAACGTTTGCAATATCTCCTGTGTGTCACGTCAAGTGACTGCAGCTAGAGGTGTCAGGGACCATCTGCTGTCTTTTAGACCCCCCTGGCTGATGAATCTGATTGCGCTTAATCACATAAACACAGCATTAATGGCTGGTTGTCATCTTTTTCAAATCTTTAAGGTCTGAAAGAAGTCTGACAGGGAACGTATAGCAAAGACATGAGAATATTAATTGGTTTGGTTGGTCGTTAGTTATCTCCACAGAGACCCAGCAGAATCTTCTCAAAATGGCCTTTTGTCTCTTTCTGCAAAAAAATATCAGAATATCATATAATTAACAGATGGCCAATAATTTCACATAAATAGAAGACAAGACGTCCAAAAGTCTTATTCCCAGGGCTATCAGATGCAGTACATTATATGGCAGAGTCAAGTCACTTGACATTTAAAAGACTGGTCTATTTTTTTAGCCGTCACCGGTGTAGCCACTTCCATTGATTATTGTGAAAGTTATGGAACTGTTGAATCTTGGCATTGCATGACATTGTATTCACAATATATCCAGTATAATTATTGCTCCCTTATAGTTTCTCAGAGAAAGATTTATTGGGATTTCTGGGCTGTATGTTTCTGTTTGTGGTAATGTGTGTGTGTGTGTGTGTGTGTGTGTGTGTGTGTGTGTGTGTGTGTGTGTGTGTGTGTGTGTGTGTGTGTAAAATGGTATACTCACCAGGATATCCTCCTGCAAGCTCCTGCCATACATCTTCTTGTATTCCTTTAGGATCTTCTTCAGGTCCAGCTCAGAACGACTAACAATGATTCTAGTCAGGGTATCTTCATTCGTCCCAAAGCCCTGTAAACATGGTTTTTATATCTGTTACTTTTGAATTCCTGATGCTATATTCGACTGGACAGTTGCAACACTATGCAGTGTAACAATGTATTTTCATAGCATTACATTTATTTATTGGTACATTTCAACCTCATTGATTATAATGAATTATAGATTTTTTAAAACAGTGATACCTTCATTGCCCGGTGAAGCTTCTCAGCAAAGTAAGCAGGCTTATTCCAGGCACACTTCACTACGTGAAATCAAAAAAATGCATGATGAAGTACTTTAAAGTGTTGTTCCAGAATGACTTCAAGCATAGCCCTGTTGAACGAGTCTGCTAAATGCACAAGTGGGACTAAAGAATTTGGAACAAGAGACTGAATGTGAGTGCAGTCATCTGAGCCTCAGATTATTCGAAGCCAAAAGTAAGATCGAGGCTCTGGTGACTCAAGTAAAGTGCTTGTTTACCAGTACTTGTTTACCAAATTCTTTCATTACACTAGCTATCTACGGCATTTAGAAGGCTCGTGCAAAAGGGCTTCTAAACTGATTTAGTGACTGTGGAGACCCACAGACAGAGCCTGGCCCAGGCCCGGGTCGAGCCTGTCCAACTGGCTGGACAAGCAGAGTTATGTGATTGCCAATGCACACACACACGCACAAACACACTCTCTCCTTCTCTCTCTCTCTGTCACACACACACACACACACACACACACACTACTTACCCAAGGCCATGAGACAGTCATCAATGTCTCCACTGTGCTCCTCATCAACTACTTCAGCCATTGACGCATCTCCATATCGAGTGTAGATCTGAAATACTGAACAAACATAAAATAATTGTAATGGGCGTACTCACACTAGGCAAATCGTACCTTACCCGAGTACACTTTACCCCTGAAGTCCGGTTCATTTGGCCAGTGTGATCGCATCGCACCGTACTGGGGTATGGTATGCTAGTACCACAGATTCTTTAGAAGACAGATATGTTGTGGTAGTATAGTCTGCCGTGTCAGGCTAGCAATCTTGTGCGTAGCACTCTAGAATCTTTGATCCTAACTAAAGATTCCAAACACTTGCCTCGACCGTCCTTGGGTACAGAACAGTGTGAATGCAAATCTGGGAAAGGGGACAATCGTACTCGGGTACGGTACGAGTGAACTGTGAGTACGACCTGGCTTACTACTGTTTTTTATTAGGATGAAATTAAATAAACACAACCATAACTTATAATAATAAAGATTATTGTTGAACAAGTTATCATAATGGCATAGGCCAGTCTATGTGACTTGTTGCATGTATAGACTACATGAATACTAGCCTGACACGCCAGACTATATCATAAGAATGTATAGTCTGTAGACCACTGACTGCCTTAATGGAGGGACGGGTGATTGCGTTGTCTTTCAAACTGCCTCTCCACGTAATAGGCTAGTGTTCCGGCCAGTGGTACCAGCTGGTATATCAAACTTTTCCCGTAGACGTTTCAGAACGAAAGACTTCAGTGCACTTTCTTGTTCCACTTTCAAAGAAAATGACAAGTGCAATTCCTCCAAAACTAAAGCCAAAGACGATTCTCTATATAACCTACGGCTCTGGTTTGAGCAGGACTGTCATCATCGTACTAAGCCCGCCTTACGATTTCCTGTACACATACCGCGCTGTGATTGGTTATCCGCCGCCAGAGTCAGGATACAACGGTTTTCTATCGGGGGTCTCTAGACGTATCCGCTGTGCAAATTAAAATTTGCTACCGCTAGGGGTACGTCTAGAGTTCTAGACTACATGAATACAACATATAAAGACATCTTACTTTTACAGAGCTGGGGTTCACTTCTGGACGTGAAAATATCAATAAAGACAGACTCGTCAGTTCCTGTTTTGTCCTCTCCTGCTTCAAACAGAGTCTGCAATGCCACAGCAAACAAAACATTACTCTTACTTGCATGGTAAACAAAAGGCACAATATCAATGTTCCAGTCTTCTCCTCTTACAGACTCTTGTTTACCTTGGCATCACTTTTAGCAATGCTGTCCTTAATATCGACGTCCTCACTCCGGTCCGCCTACAGCAGTAAATAACAATGTAAATAAAGGTTATATCCAGACATCCTGTCTCCACGGAACTGGTATTTTGATGTGCTGTCAACAGTATAAGTACATGGTTTTCTGTCACTCACCTTAGCAAGGGCTAACAAGGCCTCTTTCAAGTATCCATCAGTGTCATCCTTGATGTCCTCCTCCAGGCTTTCATCATAGACTACAACAAGCCACATACATGCACACATGCATTAACACATGCAGGCATACGCGCACACACACACACACACACACACACACACACACAGGCAAGAATGTGTACAGGCATGTATTAGAATATGCTCCTCATAGGTAATGAGTACAATGTATAACTTCATTCTGATGTACACACCATCTTTGAAGGTCTTCTTAATTGCTCTGATGTCCGCATTTGATCTAGAAACCAAGATTTCAATCAGGATAGACTCACAAGTACCAAAGCCCTGTGGTTGGAAAGAATAAATAACTTGAGAACTTCACTATACTTACATGGGAGTCCAATCAAACAAACAAAATAAAACCCTAACCCATCTGATATACTGTATCTGAATGCACCAAACTCTCACCCAGTCTCCTTAAAGGACGATGTTTACCTTCATAGCGTGTTTCAGTTCATAAGCATCATATTGAGTTGGTGTCATCAGTAAAGCCAGGACCACATCTTCGAAATCTGACCTCAATGCATCCTTTATAGCTTCCTCCAGAGGCTGAAAAACAAATGCAAATACACAGAATCTTTAACCAATTAGTCATAGTGTTGCAATCCAGTTAAAATTTGTATGTGTTGAATGCAAATTAACCATTACATTTTTAAGAATAAAGTAGTGCCATCTCATTTAATCAGAAATTGTCAGGATTAGTCATGATTAATCACCTTTAATCTCAAATTAATAAATTTCTTCCAATAAGAATTTGAATATGAAGTTGCTTCCTTATTTTTCCCTGGTGAAACCTGGATGTTAATTAGCTGGCTTTGTTCTTCTCAAATAGGGAAATTCCAATTCCATACACCCACCAATTCCCCAAACATTAGTTCACTTTTTGAACAAGATTTGCAGTTCAATCATTTGCAGATCCCCTAATGGAACCAACGGAGAGCCAGTGAATGTGCAACTCTAGTAGCAGGGTGTGTATTTTACATCTCCATTATTTCTCTATTGATAATTAAGAGAGAGTGTCATCTCTCCATACCTCTCCAGCCACCTGCTGGTACACAGCTTTGATCTGCTGTCTCTGGGAGTTGGTCCTCTTCACCAGAACCTCCATGATGGTGTCCTCATTAACATCTGTGTGATGAACAGTATAGGTCTATTAGAGTTAAGCTGAGGTGAATTCTGCCAAAACTAAACAAAAATTTAAACTGCTTCCAAATTCCAAAAAGAATTAATCAGGGCTAGAATTATCACTGGATAAATGTTACCAACTAAACACAGAAGTGTTTATAGTTCACGAACTGTCAGGCTAATTTCACCCAAAAATGTACAAACATAGGCCTACAGTAATTTCCATATGTTTAAATTGCAGGTCAGTTTTATGTAAACAAACGAAAAAAGAACTGTGTATTGACCACACCCTGACCACTATTGACAGTGTCTATATTGCAGCTTTTTAAATACTATAATGTATCAGATCACAATCAATGAGTAAATAAAACTAAAAACAAAAACCTCATAGATGATAAAAAGATAAAACCTCTTAGATGATAAAAAGAAATAACCTCATAGCTGAAGACGTTTTGCAAAATCTCTGTATTAATCTCCTTACTCAGGTAAGGTACATGACATCATCAATTACACTGTGAACAATTCTGCAGTGTGTGCACAGAAAAATACAGCCATACAAGACGGACAGATCCATCATAGAGTTCCCAGTTCACCCAGAGGTCATGTGTCGTTCTCTACCTGGTCACAGGTAACACATACAATCTTACCTCTGGACTCGATAGCCTTGCGTAGGGTGGAAGCGTCAGTGCTGGGATTGAAGTTAGGGTGTGGGGTAATTGTTCCATGATAAGGCTTCACAGGTAGTTTGCTTTCATGTCCGTCCTATATACAGAAGATTGAGAAGACACTGAAAGTCAGAGTGCCTCTCTGTAATCTGTTACAGTGGACAGGAAAACTGACAATAAGAGTGAACTGAAACTACAAGAAGACAAGAGTAAGAGCAGATAAAATTTATGCATGACTCACTGCATCATCGTCAGAATCATCGTGGATGATTTTCTTGAAGACTTTCTTGAAGAATGACATGTTCAGATCTAAGGAAAGAGGATATTCACATTCAACCCCAAATATATACAGTATATATAAAAAAGTCATTACAAATAGAATGGACAGACACTGCAGATACAGCAGTATACGTGAGATAACCTTTCATTTTAATGGACCTTGATTTGATCAAACAAAAGCACCCAGCTCACAATCAAATACTGTACAACACCATATTGTAACTATTTTTTTTAAAAAAAACCTAATCAAGATCTTTTAACTTGAGAATAGTGAGAAACCTTACCTGGTTGTCAGGTCCCTCAGCCTCTGCACTGTAGGCTAGTTCTGCATAGATGTCTGACACACCTGATCTGACAACACCCACATACTGTATAATGGGTGGAGCCGCCAATCCAGTCTGTGCAGTTTCAGTCATTCTCAAAAGCTTTGTCATATTATAGGCAACTCACACACACACGGACACTCAATCATTTGTGAAATGTCGTAGAAATTACGATGAGAAATTTTCCTGTTTATTAAATTGATTTTCAAAAACAATCAACAGTAAACAACAGTCATTGATGCGAAAAATGATTCAGATGAGATCCAGATGAGAATAAAAGTTGATGTGCTTTAGTGAAATAGTAAAGGGTGACTACGAGACTTTGAAGTTACCTGCTGCACAGGACCACAGTGAAAATGGTGAAAATGGCATTGATTATTTGGCAAATCCATCTGGGGAGCGCATTCCCTAAAAGGATGAAAGGTGATCAAAATGAGAGAAGAGGAGCTAAACACAGCCAGAGAGAGGGGCAGAGAACGAAAGAGAGAGAGTTTTTTCCACACACTAACATATTAGAGGGTGGGGGTGCCTCACTTAATTTTTTGCTCATAGAGCTTGTTCTTCTCTTGTTAATCGCCTAGAACCATACTGTACCTCCTAAATACCTATTTCATACATATTTCATTTAGATTTTAAATGAAACAAATCCAATTTTAAGTGTAAACCAACTCCTGAAACAGTTTGTGCTTCTACCATATCTTTTTTGCAATTTAGCAAGATTCAATAAAATATTTAGCAATTTACTGTATGCATGTAGGCTATCTCTATAATTCCTGAAATCAGAGTGAAAATCATTTAAATCACTCAAAGGGAATATATCTATAGAAAGTTCCATGCTGTGAAGTGACTCCATGCCAGATCATGCACGACATTTAGCATTTGCTCTCCTACAAATTATAGGTTCACTGGCGTCAAATACATATTTGACTGAGGTGCATTTTGTTGAGTAAATTTAGCTTTATTTTCTACATTTTTGGTGACATAAATGTATAAAGAGCACCACTAGAGGGTGGCCCACGCCAATGTATCACCCCATTTAATTTTGCCTAGCTCACCGGTGTTTGCCACCAGCCCAGATTTCATGTGACATAAATTGATCAAACCCTGTGGCTTGCTTCATCCATTATTTTTTAACATGTTACACATTCATGTAAACCATACTCAAGTCATGGCTCCTGTGGATTCACATCTAATGTCCACTAAGCAGAGCAGACCTGGCTATATGCATATTGATCCTGTGGTGACCGACTGACCACGTCAGTCAGCTTGACTGGACAACAAGGCAACTGCCCATGATAATTAAACCAGTCACTATGTTTGTCTGGATTTGAGGAGATGGAAGAGGAAGGTAATGTGATACCTCTGCAGGATATAACACATAGGGATATAATAGATGTGATTTGTGATTATACAGGTGTGGATTGAAAAGAAAAATGAGGTAACGCTTTAATTTACAGCCCGTGAAGTACTGGGTAAGTATTAGTAAGTATTAGGTAAGAATGGTGTAACAAAAAAGTACCAAGGGATAAATTACTGAGTACTTACAGCGTAAGTTTGCTGGAATAACACACGTTCACGCTTTATTTTAGAGCCCGTGAAGTACTGGGTAAGTACAGTATGCGTAGTATAGCCTACAGGAAAGGCATGTGTTGATTCACTTTATGTTACAGCCCCCACATCCAATATTAGGGTGTAGTTCGAAGTAGTTTGGGGGTATTTAGGTAATTCCACTGTACTTGTTCTTTACTTTTCAATAGGGTAGCCTACCTAAGTGGTGTAGCATCAGTGTGCGCGTACTATCTATGCAGAAGGTGTGTGGAGGCCGAGAGCGGTATTGCAGACAGATATAGATTATCTCGCAACGGCAGCAGCTATGTTGTTTGATCACTAAGTTGTTTGTTCAGCGTTAAACTAATGAAATAAATTCTACCTTATTTAGTGGCTCACGGACAACCGCGAATGATGTAGGGTAAAATCTCCCGCGAGTTGAGAGAAATAGTCTTGTTCCATTTGGAGTAGAATAATCAGTGCAAGTGATTATTCATGCGAGGGATTTATTAGTTTCATTTCATGCGAGGGAATTATTCGTTTCATTTTCCATGTTGTAAATAAAACACATCTTTGTCAAACTGTTGCCTCTGACTAACTATGCATGCTACTATACACCACTTACTGTAGGAAGGCTACCCTATTGAAAAGGAAAGAACAAGTAGCCTACAGTGGAATTACCTACCCAAAACTACTTGGAATTACACCCTAATATTGGATGTAGGGGCTGTAAAATGAAGTGAATCAGTGATGCATTTCCTGTTGGCTATACTGCGCATCTAGGCTATACCCATTTTGTAATTATGGCAATATTACACATAAAGTTCTATTTTGTTATGTTGTTCTTACCTGTGCTTACCCAGTACTTCACAGGCTGTAAAATAAAGCGTGAACGTGTGTTATTCCAGCAAACTTACACTGTAAGTACTCAGTAATTTATGCCTTGATACTATTTTGTTACACCATTCTTACCTAATACTTACCCAGTACTTCAGGGGCTGTAAATTAAAGTGTTACCAAAAATGATTACTGGCAATAAGATTTATTTGTTTGTTGATTTTTTTTTCAGATTCTTTGGAAGTGTATGTGCTCTATTTTCAGCTATCAGCATTATACTGTAGATATACCAAATCAAATCTCCAACACTTAAATGGATTAAGTGACTCTGAAGTTAGATGGCGAGAAAGGGAGAGGAGATGGGGTATGTTTCAACAAGGAGAAGAAAATCCTGAGTTGCCTCAGGAGTTGCCTGTCTGTCCCCTCTCAGTCAAGCCACACTTCAGCAAACTGACATTTAAAAAAATGCCTACTACGTACTACTTGTATACTGTTCTGCAGAAAGCCGTGTGAAGTATGTAGCCAAGTGCATGACAAACAGCCCATCAGCAGTATTGTAAGTCGTTAATTAACTTTCAGTCAGCTAGAGCACCTGTAGTCCATTAATTTAGGAAGTATTGGTCATGTGGTTAGTAGGCCTCTTCTGCTGCATGCACACCATGCTGGGGAGTCATGGGGCTCAATAAACTTTGAGACAGTGAAGTAGAGCACATTAGATAACTAATGAATTGGTCGAGGCAGTAGTGTGTGCTGCATTCTGTACTAAGGCACATGCAGCAAGCATAGCAGAATGCCATTTCACAAACAGCAATAGAGATTGCTAATGTGTCGTCATCACCATGGATAGCCGCAATGCATTCTGGGTTTGCCCCGGAACTAGACCCTAGCAACAATCTCTGACTAGACTCGCAAAATCCAAACCAAAATGCCTTTCCACTGTTGTGTGATTGGGTGTATGAACCGGAGCTACGATGGGGCCGTAAAAAAGTTACACGCTTAACTAACCACTATCTCCGGGTCAAGATGGAGCCGTTGATGACGTTTATGACGTATCTTGGCAATCTCTATATTGTTCTACTTGTCTGCACTGAGGCCAGGCCAGGTGACAGTGCTCTCTGTGGAGGAAGCTTTGCTTGCTGTGTGGGGTCTCAGGCTACACAACTTCGTACACATGAGAACAAGGGATGAGGAAGAAGAACTTCAGCAAGTTGTTATTCCCCCTCATTAAAAATGACAGTCTGTCTTGGTGCTCATTTTCTCCCACACATGTTATCAAACGGAGCAATTAGGTGACACATCGGACACACATTTGGCAATTTCCTGTTGAGAGGATTAGACAGGTGTGAATCTGGAAGAGGATGTGACTCTGCACTGAAGAGACAGAGAGCACACAGCTACACTGATTTATTTGCTGGATTCAGGATTTGTTATTGAAGAAAATGAGAGTTTACATGGTTTTGCAGCTGAGTGGCAAAGCTGGACAGATATGTCACCATGCAGAGAGATTGTGTGTGTGTGCGTGTGTGCGTGCTTATTAGTGACAGTGTCGGTCTTTTAGTCACAGCTGTCCTGCAGCATATTAAAGGCCCAGTCAGTTATGCTGGTGGAAATCATATTTGTTTTTGTTTATATTTATACATCTAAGTAGGCACTCTTCAAGGCCTCCATTCTATTTAAAGGAAAATGCTGTGCAAATCAAATCATTTCCCTGTTATTCAAACTCACCAAGTGCTGGAGGTAGGGAAAAGAATAAGAAAATTTGATACAACATAGACCGAGCAATGAACCAGCAACTAACACTAAATGAATGGGGCATAACAACTTACTTTCAGTTTCATTTCCTTATGCCCCATTCAGTCAGCATTAGTAATCGGTTTGTTATTTGGTCTATGCATCGAATTTTATGGAACAATAGGCTATTGACAGATTCACTCCGGATTTCTCCTTTAATCCGAGGACTGGACGAAGAACCATAGCACACCCCTGCCTTCAGGCCTCCTGGAGAAACTATTATTGTTTGGAGGGAGAGGCTGCCCATTGTTTGTTTTCAGCTGCAGCCAGGTGTCATTTATTTAGCTAATTAGATAAAGTAGACATGCAATGTGACTGAAATTGTGCTGGTAATGTGTAATGTGTCAATAAATAAATTTCAGTTTTCCGAACGTATCATTAAAAGAGTTTTTTTATACAAAGATTCAGTAGAATGAGAAGGCAGGTCATAAGGAGACATTATCTTTAGTATTATGTGTTTAAAAACCACATAATATCGCTGACTTACCTTTAAGACCTGTCAGAGAGAGACGCAAGAAGCAGATATAAGCAGCACAATAAGCAGGTAGACTGCAAAAGAAAGCAACAGAGCAAGATATGGGTCATGTTGTGTAGCACAAGCAAATGGACATCTAAGCAGACATCTGCACGCACACACACACACACAGACACACACACACACAAATAAAGGCAGCACTCTACTGTACTTTGCTGTGCTGGGCATCCTTCCCTCTCTCACTCAAGTTCTATGAGTCAGGGCTGCCTGGTTCAAGCAGTCATTCTGTCTTTCAAACATGCAGACACTCCCTCTCTCTGCCCCCCACCCTTTTCTCTGCCCGCCTGCCTGCCTGCCTGTCCGTGTTTTCATGCTTAAATATCTGATGATTATTCATTGTGCAAAGCAAAGTTGAAGAATCGCTGGTGGTATCTCAGATGTATTTAACGCGCCCCTGCCCCCAGGTGTGCTTTTTATGTAATGTGAAGAGAAAAGTCAGAGGAAATTGGAAGAAAATTCAGGTAGGCTAATGCTATAGATTATAGTCCACATTCACATTCACGCATTGTGCAAAGCATTCTTTTTTACAATTTCAAAATGACTGGTCAATTATTATAAAATGATGCATGTTCATGTGTGTGTGTATGACAAAGGGAGAAAAGAAGAGCATCTGTCATTAAAAAGACAGTTACAATGAGGGATTGAAAGAAATCACTAAAAGAAGACCTGGAAAATAGTTTTGAAACAAACAAAAACATTTTTTGCTGCAAAGGAAAGACACATTAGCTAATTTGATCATTCTTTCTACTACTTACCTGTAGAGGGCACTGTTCAATTCCTTAAAATATTACTGCTGTTTTATCTTCTTTTTCCCTTCTTTTCCATTGTGTGGTGCACTGACTTTGGCATTGAGTAGATATACTTGTGGAATCAGACTCTTTCTATTGCATCCAGCCTGTGGTAAGAATGTGCTCAGACACTGGCGTACAGCACTGCACTGGAAACGGCAGACTGAGGTATTTGGCTTGGTACAAGGACACTGACAGGCCACATATCAACTGATTGGAGCTGTTGACTTCTTTAACTTAGCTTGAGTGCTGAAATTGGGTTTACCGTTCCCTGTTAAATGGAGTGTAACAAAACAAATGAGTAGGTCTGCCACTTAGTATCCCACAGACATAAGCAACATGGACATTTATCTTCATCTTCTTTTTTTTAAAGATTTGATTCTTCCCCTTAAATTCCTGCAAGAGGAAACAACAACCTCCTATGAAAGATCACCTCAAGACCTAGGCGCAGACAGAACCCCAGATTTCAGTGCTTTGTGCGTCCATGTTTGTACTGCGGCCAAAGTTTAAGAATCACTGGTGGTATCTCAGATGTATTTAACATGCCCCTGCCCCAAGGTGTGCTTTTTTTGTAATGTGAAGAGAAAATTCAGAAGAAATTGGAAGAAAATTCAGGTAGGCTAATGCTATAGATTATAGTCCACATTCACATTCACACAGCCTATTCAATTTCAGGTGTGATATTCCCATGATTTCTGATGCTCCCCGTCTCATCAGCAGTAATCTTGAAAGAACTCCAACTGCATTTTCATGTTGTTTCTGTTACTCCAATGCAGTAAGTACAAGTATAATTTAACCTTTGGTGTTTTTTCGTGCCTACTCCTCACCCAGTGCTTCACCCATTTTGAAGCTATAGCAGAGATTCTTGGGTTGAACTTACATTAGAGGGTTAATCTTGGGTGTTTGGGTGTAACACGGAATTAACCAATGAGAGAGCCAGCTTCCATTCACCTTTTTCACCTACGTCACTATGAGGCACTAGAACGAGGCTTGGGTGGTAAAACTTCCGATGGGATGCCCCTCATCTGCCCAACTTTCCACCTGACCAACAGTAGGAGAGGGGACCAGCAGTAGATTTTCTGTCCGGCATCTGTGAGAATTTTTTTATTATATTTTTATTTTTTATTATATTAATTATTATATTTATAAAGCGAAGGAAGTTTTTCCTTGCCCCTGTTTCTCATGAATGCTTCCTGTACTGCCTGTAAAGCGCCGCGAGACAATGCACTGTATTTGAGCGCTCTACAAATAAAATTGAATTGAATTACATTAACGTTTCGTCGGCACTTCCTCTAGTTTTACCACCCGAGCCTTGTTTTCGTTCGGAACATGGCGGCAAAAAGGTGAATTGCCTTTAAAAGTCAGGGTAAAATAAAGGTCTAGGCCTCTTTGATTTAAATCTGAATAATTAATTTTAGTGTCAGCCACGGGCAAAACCCACTATTTGGCCTCTACAACCTTGAAAATTTTCTCGCATATCCACTTTAAAAGTGGTTCTGGCGCAGATGGTGTATGTGAGCTAGCCTAAAATCAATTGATTCAGTTTAGCATTGCTTGGATTTAGTGCTGTCAAACTATATAAAAACTTATCTGATTAATCACAACATTTTGCCATGATTAATCACTTTTATTCTCAACTAATTTCTATGCAAATCACACCTATCCCCTACCCCCACAGATTCCCCAAACATCAACCCTCTGCTAGACCATAATCATTGTCTAGTTTGATTTAAAACCCTAGCCATTTTCTATCTGAAATTGAACATACTACATACCATGAAAGTTGAACTATATCCATCAGGATTAATCTAAATTATTTTTTTAATCTGATTTAATCTAATTCATTTTGTTGGGATTAACACTTGAGTTAAAGCATTCATTTTGCTAGCGTTACTTGGATTGCATTGATGAAACATTGTTATGTTATAGCTGAACCTTTAGAAAACCTAGGTACTTTGTGCAACAATCGGGAGAGGGGGTACCCTACCCGAATTTTGCACACTGATTAAGTCATACTGATTGAAACCACTAACTTTCCAAATTCATTTCTTACCAATGTTACAAAGCTATTTCATAACTCTTTATAGAGCTGAGGCTTGTTTTTGTTTGTTAGTACCAGGAGACATGAAGGATTCTGAGTAAGACAAAGAATGAACCACTTAATTCTGATCTTCAATCATTTCTTGTCTTCTTATATGCATCCCCAGCTATGAATGAGGCACATTTTCTCCACCTCATCTTGCCATAGAACCAATCAGAGATCTCTCATTGGCTCTGAACCCAATCATACTGGATTCCAAGCTGACTTCACAATCACTGAGCTACATTCCCCTGTCACAGATGGGGGAACTATCCATGCTGGCAGAGGTGACCATGGCTAGAGATCTGATTTGAAACTGATGGAGACTTAAAGGAGAAAGCCGGTGTGAATCAACACGTAGTCCTACTGTTTTGTAGTGCCAAGCGCTATTGTTAGCCACCTCAATCACTGGATTTCATGCAAGGCAGACTGAGATAGCGAAACGGCAGCTAACGTTAACAGAAAGGGCCATTTCAAAACGAAAGCAAATCGATTAAGTTTCGTTTTTGACATGCCTCATTCAGTTAGTGTTAGCTGCCGTTTCGCAAACTCGGTCTACGATGCACAAAGTTTTATCATTGAGGTAGCTTTCAGTAGCGCTTAGCAGTATAAAACAGCAGGGCTAGGTGTTGATTCACGCCGGATTATACCTTTAAACAGTCATTGGATGAGGTAAGTGCCACACATTCAAAGAGAGAGTAAAGATATAGAGGATCGCTCTTTTGGTTTGATGCAAATATGAATTTTCAGTGATTTGGGATTATATTAGTTTGTAGTTTGTTGTGGCAATGAGTTAGCCTGACATGCCAGACTATATCATAAATATTCAAATTTGCTACCGCTAGGGGTACGTCTAGAGTTCTAGGCTAACAATGAGTAGTCATAGTCAACTTGTGGGATGTGGAAATGAGAGACAGTGGCTTCGTAACCATAATCTACCGAGCCAATTCAAAATTGGACATCTGCGATTATCCAGGTATAGCCAGCATGTGTGGGGGAGGGACTGAGTGGCACACAGGGGTTAAAGTGGGGGGGGGGGGGGTACGCGGGGGAACACAGTACCGGCACCTCAGATAAATGAAGAATATCACCTCATTCTTCTTCTATACATTTTTCTTTTTTTGAAGGAGAGTTCCTCCTCCTGCCAAATCCCACTTTAACCACTGGTGGCACATGAGTACAGGTAAAGTCTGGAACCTCATTCCATTTACCTTGTTGACTTTGAGCTCTCAGCATCTCTACTAACACTACACTGCTACATGATTGCGGCTTCCGCTCATTTGTTTTGAAGACCGTGACCCGATGATCCTGGTCACAGTCTCATTATATTTGTTTATATGGCAGCTACGCAGGGGGCCCCATGCATCTTGTTTGTGTCATCTCCCGCTCAGACGCTCAGTCAGTAGTAGCGGCGGACAAGGCGCGGCTGAATCGAGGGTGTCAGACTGAAGCCCACACTGAGCATGTGTGGCAGAGGAAAGAGACATGGTGGCAAGTTATATCAGCGTTTTTAAATGGGTTTGTGGAAGCCACCATCGCTCTTCTGAATCCAAACAGAAGAGTGGATGAGGCGGTAGACAGAGGGAAGGCAAAAAGGAAGGAAGGAATATGGGCAGGTGGGCCCTGTATGGGGAGGGTTATGGCGGCTGCTACAATGCAAAAAGACAGAGACATTACTCTAAAGTGTCTGTTGAATAATTCACACTTGCATCAGTGGAGGTCTGTGTTCATAGGGAGCCTCTG
>JAODXP020000031.1:15643680-15654421 GCA_027497455.2 Sardinella longiceps
ACACACAGGTACACACGTGCTGTGTTGTGCTTAAATACACACTTGCACAGTTCTGCAGGCATACAATTAGTCTCTAATCATGGTAAGGTAGGCTCTTCAAGTAAACACTCACACTGTAATGAGCTGAAGGTCTGAAACACGCAGGCAACCAAAGCACAATGAAAGCTTAATGACACACATTACAGAGTTCACAAACTCAATTTCAGTGGTGAGGAAACAAATCAGCCTTGATTAAAGTTTAATAATGCATAAACACACTTTATGCTCTTGAAACTAACCACAACATAAACACACACCCACACACACATAACAGATCAGATCAGTGGTCATGCAGACCCATGCCTCCTTTGAGGCCTCCTGACAGAGAGAAACTTCTGGTAGACTGGAACTTGTCTCAGATCACACAGTAACCTCTCTCTTTCATAAATGACACACACACACACACACACACACACAGCTCTATTGAAAGGGTAAAAAAAAAAACAAGTTGAATGATAGCCTCCAAGTAGATTGGAGCACTGAATACAAAACCTGTCCTGCGGTATGACAAGACTTCATCTGTTCTGTTTTGATGTGCACACAACAATGGCCTCTCCAGGACACAGCACCCACTATGGATTTGTACATCTCTATTCTTTTGACAGGACTTGACTGATGTGAGACTGATATGCTATTTTTTTCTTCTTGTGTTCAAAGTTCAGTTGGGAGTTTCATATGAATGTAACATTCAGGCCGACAGGATCAGCTGGGAGGGTGGTAATTCGGTTAGCCCCATTCATGGAGAAATGATCTCTGGAAATGCTGAATACTGGTATATGTGTGGCATTGCTGCTCATTTGCAAAATAAATAAATAGATAAAAAAAAAGAACGACAGACTTACATGATTCAGGTTAATTTGCGATAACTCCAGCGCCATCATCAATGGGTAGTTTTTTCATTATGCTTCATTCTATTTATTTGTCTTCTTTCAAACAACTACTGCATGACACACATCTCTCACAGAGAGGCTATTTGGGATA
This sequence comes from Sardinella longiceps, assembly GCA_027497455.2. Classification (NCBI taxonomy): domain Eukaryota; kingdom Metazoa; phylum Chordata; class Actinopteri; order Clupeiformes; family Clupeidae; genus Sardinella; species Sardinella longiceps. The sequence continues at coordinate 15,644,701 of JAODXP020000031.1, forward strand.
CATTACAGATGTGTTAAGTCAAAGAAATAGGCTCATCTACTGTAACTATATAGGTTTCACTATAATCAGTGGAACGGCACACCAGACGTGATGGCGCAGTGAACAATCCTTAAACTAGACTATCTTCTATCAGACTATCAGAACAACAGGCACTCTTTCTACTTTCAAGAGACTTTTGAAGACCCAGCTCTTTCAACTCTTGTCCTTAAATTACTTGGAATACACTGACCAAGCACTTCTAAACTCTTGCACTTGCTCTCCTATTAGCAAATGGCACTCCTAGTAGGCACTTAATTGTATTATGTTGCAGTTTGATTGTTATCTCTCTTTTGTAAGTCGCTTTGGATAAAAGCGTCTGCTAAATGCATAAATGTAAATGTAAATCTTCTGTGTATTTCAACGCGGTTTGACTTAACGTAGCCTTAGGGTTACATCCTGAAACGAACACAAAAAGCACACAAGTAGCAGGAGCACCACCACCAGTACTATATTCTGAAGCAATTTCACCTGTATAAGGCAATACTCTGTCCAGCACAGCTTGTCAGTTTGTGTGTGTGTGTGTGTGTGTGTGTGTGTGTGTGTGTGTGTGTGTGTGTGTGTGTATGAGAGAGAGAGAGAGTGAGAGAGAGAGAGAGAGAGAGAGAGAAACTGACCTTATTTGGACCACTGCTTCTGCTCTCCAAGAGCAGCATCTCTGCAGTCACGTCTCCAGGTCCACTCAGCAGATTGAGAATGGCATGGAATTGCTTTCCAGTGGGTGAAGATTTTCGGTCTGTCTCCAGCTACCTAAATTGCCATTGAATTTAAGTCCAGACAGAGCTAACTATGATCTCAATCTGTCTAAATCTTTCACCATCTGTCTCACTCTCATTGCACACACACACACACACACACACACACGTACACACACACACACACACACACACATGCATACACACACGCTTCACCTTCATCATCAGCCCTATTGATTTAGCAGCAGGATTATATTGAGATAATGGATACAGCTCTGACCTATAGTGTTCTCCTACAGCAAACTAAGTGCCCTGGCGATCCTGTTATAGCTTCCACTGACGTCTTCTGCACTGGCCTCTAGCTCCTCACTACAGTATAGATTTAAAGCCTGAGTGCTGATACATCACTTGGCTTGAATCACCCCTCAGTGACTTTTGGACGGAGGGTCTGACAATAACGACTTGGCCAGATGTACAGTATGAGTGCTTGTGCTGTGTTGATGAAATAACTGTGTGTATATATAGCAAGCATGGCTACCACCTTCCGTTTGCAGCATTGCCATAGATACCGGTGAAAGTCAACAAAGGTTAAGAGACTCCGTTTGGGCTAATAGTAGTGAGTTAAGATGTATTATGTTGTGGTGTGCATTTGTGTGTGTGTGTGTGTGTGTGTGTGTGTGTGTGTGTGTGTGTGTGTGTGTGTGTGTGTGTGTGTGTTGGTTACTGTATGATGAAGGCATTATAAATACATAACAAATGTATGATATATTTTATATAAAAAGTGTTTTTGTGTGTTCTTTGCAAACCAAATAATAGGAACCACTGAAGTGTTATGTTGAGTAAAGGTAATGTTAACACCATAGATACCATAGAGGTTTATTTCGTTTCTGTTTCACGGTCATTCTGCAAAAGCTGTTACAGTATGCCTAAAGAAGCTACAGGGGGATCTGAGAGAGCCTAATTCATTCCACCCACATTGAACTGACTAGGTGTTAAATTAACCTAAAAACAGCATTACATACCTTGTCTCCTTTTAATCAAATTTATAGCTCATTAAATCATCCTCACAATTGACCATTATATATGGCATCATAATCACTGTATCAGCTTAATGCCAGTCATTTACCTGTAATGTAATATTCTCTCAATATTTCATGGCTAGAATAGTAATCCAAACACTAACTCATTGGGTCTAATCTTCAGAATCAGAATTAGAGTGTGACTCCCTCATGTGCTTTTGAAGCCCCAGCCACAGGCATTCATCTCTTATCAAAGTGAATTTACGGGTAGGCTGCTTTTCTTTGGTGTAACTTTGGTGTAAAGAATATACCATGATGTGGTTAAAAAACTATCTATTAAGCATATGTAAATATCTTTACTGAATAGAGTCATATTCATCATTTAGTTGTAAAGATTTTTGTTTGGAGTTGGTTAAACATAATTTCAATTTTTTTCAGCATAATGTGTTGTTATCAATTAAGGGTACTGACATAATGCCTATAAATGAAAAGTTTTTCAAAAGTATGTTTAAAACGGAACCCATTTTAGTATAGAGATAATGAAAAGGTCCTGAATGTCACACACTCCAGGTTCAAGTGTCTCTAAACACCAGCAAGGCAGATTTTAAATCGCCCCTTCTATCCATCCCTGCTCAGCAAAGATGTAACACACGCACACACATTTTCTGAGTGTCTCAGTGCATTGGTCTTGTCATAACTCAATGCTGGCCGCTGCTCATCCTGTTATTGCAACGGTTAGGGAAGGAAGATTGTTTTCCTCCCAGGACAGTAGTGATAATTTGGTTGGGGATTTTATTATTCTCTGTACACATACAAATAAACCACCCCTCCCTCTCACATACACATACACATACATACACTGTATACAGTACACACACACACACACACACACACACACACACACACACTGCAATCTATCATGCACAGTCTAGTTAACAAATACACACAATGTCGCTCTGTTTCCGTCATGACATACAGTAATACACATAAGAATACATGATGAGGGAGGACAGATACTGTAACTCTTTCTGGATTTTAAGAGTCTTCAGATGTATATTGCCAGTGTTTGTTTTCAAATGAAGTATTAGAAGTACTGTTTTATAAACAATTACTTGGCTATAAAACAATAATTTCAGTGTAATTTTTGCCATGAAAAGTGAGTATTTTTTTTGTTGTTGTTGTTGTTGTTGTAGAGCAAGGGCATGCCTGTTGTCTGACTCTTATTCTCTACCATTCACTCTTTAACTCCCACTTCTGCTTATTTTGCTAAAGGTTTATCATGTGAGGAGTTACAGTTTGTGAACTATAGCATCTGGAAAAACTTGCATGATAGATGCAGAGTTGCAGAATGTATGAAATTTGATGTGTACATTCAAATAAAATTTCTATTACAGCAGTGAGTGATTTGCCTCACTGGAAAGTTCCGATTGTTTCTGTGTGATGAGAATGTCAAGAGCAATTCCACAGAGATGTGTGTGGATTTCCATGCACTGTAATGCCTGGTGTCATACAGTATCGGCCATGATGTGGAGACTGCTGACCTCCCTGCAAACTCTCCAGTCTGCCACATTCTCTAAAATGGATTCACAGATTCCATGATCCTGACAACTGACTACTGACTGCTTGAACCAAAAAATTCATAAACCCCTGCCTTAATTAACCACGTTCCATCTCTCTCTCTCTCTCTCTCTCTCTCTCTCTCTCTCTCTCTCTCTCACACACACACACACACACACACATAGAAAAAGAGAGAGAGAGAGAGAGAGGGGGTTATTGAGCAGTAAATCCAAACCACACTCTTGAATTATTCACTATGTTCTGTTTAAATAGAAACCAGCAGTAGAGGATCCACAAAGCTAATTTTATCAATCCTTCGTCAGGGCACAGAAATGTTTTGTTTCTTTCTCAGTCCTAGACTGTCATAAACCCACCTTTGAACAGTGAATAATGGAATTAATGTACTATTTATTTATGAGAATTTATGATAAATTCCTCCTAACATTGTACATTCAGCCTTTATTAGATATTGATTGTGCTTTCCCTACAAGAAAAAAAGATTGTGTTGTTCTACTATGCCAAACATGATCGGTCACGACCTGACGACATTTGGTTGACCTATAATGGTGAAAGGTCATGCACAAAAAGATCAATTCATCACTGGATAATCTATTACATTCAGTCCCCTGGTACAGTTACTACTCCCTGGAGGGTATAAAGTAATGAACTTTCATAGGATTCCTTCACTTCTTCATGGAAGGATTCACATGGGTAACTGTCACTTAGGCTACTTACAGTAATGCAGTTCCACAGTTTTCCATTTACAATATATTCGGATCAATGTACAAAGTGGGTACATGAAAAGAATCTCTGATATTTTTATTCTTGTGGGTGTTTGTGGGCTTATTCAGAATGGTGAGCTGCCAGGTGTCATGCTGCTCACCAGGGGCATAGCAGTTACATTGGGGTTCAATGTCTTGCTCAGGGACACTTTGATGGGGTTAGGAGGAGGTCAGGAACTGGCAACCCTCTGGTGGTCGAATGGCACCACATCACCACCATCTCCTAAGCCACTGCAGTATCAATTTTGAAAAGGTTAAAGGGACACACAGGGAAGTTACGGTTAATTTACCAGCCTCGCAGTCACTTTGATGATGAAACGGCTCACAGGTGAATCTGTGACTCTCATCCACCTCTAGCATGGATTCTGCAGTTGCTAAACTTGCAGGGGTTTCGGGTAGGTGGAAATAAAACTGAAAGTGGATATAACCGAAATTGCATTTATTACCAGCTTGTCAGCCAAGGTAACACACGAAAATGTTCATTCCCGTTTCCTCTTTGGTTTGCAAAGCAATTCACATCGATTGGTGAGAATGTTCAATGTAGTTGTAGCAGCTTTGGTAAAAATTCAGTGAGTGTAGGTTGAGCTCCAGAGCTCCAAAACTGCAGTCCTGCCTGGTGCCCCTTTCTGAGCTTATGTGACAGTTATGTGATCATGTGATCATGAGCAATCATGAAAAAATTTCATTAACCCCATAAACATTGTGTAGAGTGAATAAAAGAGTTCATCTGTGCATAGAAGTCTCTTACTGTATGTTCTTCACTCATGGAGTTCAGAGAATGATGGACATATTTCCTTTACCTTTAGACACCTTCACTATTGAACGTTGCCCTTTCCCTCACAATCACAAACACACACACACACACACACACACACACACACGAGTGTGCAACCTTACCAACATCCTGCAAGACAGTATTTCCTGCCTGTGCATATTTTTTATCATCATCTCAAATCTCAAATCACACAATCTCTCAATCTTGTCCGCTCCTAACTAACACCTAACAGCTAAAACAAACGGTGAGCCAAAGATCGTCATGTTACTGAGCAGAGAACAGGTTTGTCTCCTTCAATCTCTCACGGAAAAGGAGAAAGACAAACACGTGTCTGTCCAACACCCCAGTCTCAAGGTGCAGTTAGTGTGAGAAATGCCCAGCGGTGCATCCAATGGCCACTAAATAAAGCCCTCACTCACTCACATCATCATCAGAGCTGCATGGCCTCAGCAGGAGCCAATGACGCCACTCTCACTGCGTCAGCTGCAGCTTAGAGGAGGAAGGTGGGGAAGGAGGTGAGAGGTAGGTAATGTAGGCGCTACAGACACACACACACACACACACACACACACACACACACACACACACACACACACACACACACCCATACCATACACACACACACAGTCCTTCTCTGACAAGCAGAATGAGGCATAAAGACACAACTCAGCTGTTGTAATGGAGCCTGTACTGTATGTTTGTAATTCTGCATTATTTACACCTCGAGAGCTTGTGCAAAAGCAGCCTGGAGCAGTGTGTGTGTGTGCGTCTGTGTGTGTGTCCGTGTTTGTGTGTGATTGTTTAACTAAATCTGAATGATTGAATGAATACATATGGAAATGACATGTGAGTGCAAGTGTGTTTTCTGCGTCACTGTGTGCCTGTGCGTGTGTGTGAGGAAAGAGGACGCAGTACTGACGCAAGATTCTAATGTATTGCTTTCTACACCCTGACGCAGACACGCACAGATTAATTGCTGTGATAATTAATGTAAACCGTCTGTCTGAGTGTTTGGACATGCCTTTTTGTGGCTCCACATTTGAATAAATCTATTTATATTACCATGTCATACCATCTCAAGTGGCTTTGAAACCAATAATTACGGACCTGGATGTATCTGTTTATGACATCTTGGAGAAAAATGTATTAAAATAAAATGAAATCTGACGAACCACTCCACTCTGAATTACCATCACCATTTTGAGCCATCAAGTTTGTCAGGCCTGCATGCTTAATGTGCCTGGTGAAGTGAGGTGAGTGAATCAAGAGTGGAAGAGTGGGCCAAAACTTTCTTTCCCTCCATTGATTTGCCCAGCTTTCTGAGAATCTGCCAGTTTCAGCTATAAAATGTGATTGTATTTCCTCCAACTCAGAAAATTATTTTTGCAGCATTACAAAGGCAACAATTCTTCAACTTCCACCTTTTTTTTACCTCGCTGTCAAACTGTCTGCGATACTGCTGAATGATGCTTATACCCAAAATCAGACCTGCCTACCTAGTTACTGCATGAAGAATGGAATGGTATCCAAAGTGAGTCATTCTCAAGCATACACCAGAGAGCCAGGCAGGTATGTCAGAAAAACTATTTCTCAAGGCCAATCACTCAAGGCCAGAACTGAGAGATTGAGAAAGAGCTTCTCCCCTGGGTCTTATTTAAATATTTTTTATTTACTTTTATCAGAATTCTTATTTAGCACAGTGGGAAATGTAGCCTGGGAGAACCTATGCTCCTTTACGCGTGATCGCACACGGGTCTCAAACCCGCCACCCCGCAAGCTACAAACTCCCGCCATGGGAGTGGAACACTCTAACCAACTGAGCTAAATGCCCGAGCTTCTAAATCAGCATGTTAGAAGCGCCCATGGAATTGGGTGATGAGGATTTACACGTACTACCGCCGAGCTAGCTGGCCTCCGTTACACGCGATCCATTTAATTTGACTAAATATCACTTAGTATAATGATGATTGTTTAGTTTGCGCGATAGCCAGGCTATGGTAGATGTAGTCACAAATTACATTTCTTTGCTTTTTGTACAAGTACACATTCATGCATATGACAAATAAAACATTTTTTGATTCTTGCCTGCCTGTGTTTTGAGTTATTGTAATATTGCACTGAAGTGAAGAAGAAAATGATATTGCAAATGTTAATCCTTGCCCAGTGGGTGTTGAATCAAACTTGATAGATAGGCCTACTTTATCTAATGTTTACCCCAAAGGAGCAGAGAACATTAAGAGAATGAAGACCCAAATCAAAGGGCTTGTCTGAGTGTGTGCAAAGAGCTGTACAAACTGTTGAAATAAACACAAACAAACAACTAGTGAGACCTTGATTCCGTCAGGCCAACACTGGATACTCACTGGACAAGTCTTCAGAGATCTGTGGAGGTGGCCAAGCGAGAGAGGAGGAGAGATCACTCTTGTGCATCGGTACAGCGCTTTCATGCAAAGTTTGCAACCACTCACTTGTGTTGTTATTTATGCTCAATCGCTCATGGCATAAACATCCTGGCCTGGATGTGTGCACAGGTGCACTCAGCCTGAGGACACAGTATAGTGTGTGTGTGTGTGTGTGTGTGTGTGTGTGTGTATCAAAGGACAGTTTGATCAGTAACAGTAATGTAAGAGTATGGATTGGCATGGATCCCAGATGTCTATTGATGCATTGTTTCAAAGAGAGCTGGAAAAAGCTCCTGTGGCTTTGACTCTGACATGTTCTATTATCAACACTTCACACTTGCAAATGAACTCAAATCTTTTTCACTCTCTCTCTCTCTCTAAGCCCCTGCATAGTCAAATGAATCAAATATGATTTTGCCCTCCGCTGTGGCCCATTCAAACCTTTGTCTGACACAGATTTTAGAGAATAACTCAAGAACCGTACCACTTGAGCCAAGTAAATTTGGCCTGTACGTAGGTCTCAAGAAGCATCATCAAAAACCTACAATATGTGGTGTAGCGCCTATTGCACCTATTGACAAACAAAACATGGATTGAAATGGAAATTTTGGGAGTTCTCTTAGTTCTAAAATTGTCATCACTGATAAATTTACTTACTGTATGAAGGGCCCTTAAAACTGAATGGGCTTGTAGCTAGGCCCTTACCCTGTGGTAAAGATTGCTCCCCCTAGCATCCATCTGGCACTGAGAGATAGACCAAACTCAATCGTGGGCAGAACAAGGCTGTTATCTTTCAAACTACTTCTGCACGCAACAAGATGGCAAGAGGAACGAACAAGAAGTAAACACCAATTCAAAAGGCAGTTGTTTTCGGCGAAGATCGCCCTAAACACAGAGCGTTGTGATTAAATGTCGCCAACGGTGTCATCCAATCCTATCGCTTGCTACTAGATGTACAGGCTGAGCATCTATTTGCCGCCACTAGGGTACGTCTAGATTTCTAGGCTATGCTCCCCCCTCTCCCCGGGAACACATGATGGGTGATCAGACACAGTCTTTGGGGAGAACCTAGTACCTGAGCTGGGTGGTCTTGGAAGCCACATCAAACAGGCCCCACTGTGCTCTAGTGGCACCTATTGAAAGCTAAATAGGTGCTCTTTTCCCTTTTATTTGAATGGTACATGCAATATCAAGGTGTGGTAGCACATCTGTTAGCATATGGAACTGATCTTGTATCATTACTTATCATTACTCATTATATTAATGACAAACCTAGTTAAATAAATCACTCTACATGAAGTTCTATAAACTAAATATGCATAATTATTACTTTCCCTCAATCCAGTTGTCACACTGGATTGAGTGGTAGTTGTGCTGTGTTAACTGTCAATGCAGAGAGGGGATCCAAATTTACCACTGAATCCACATCCTCCACTTTAGCAAAACCTTCTAGAAAATCTTTTTCCAAATGAAGGCCCTGAGGGTCCTCTCCAGTCATCTTTGTCTAACTATTCTAAGCAGTCTATTTCCATACACCATAATTTCGTTTCACCTCCTGTCGGAGGCAGTAAGCTTCCGCTTGTCGTTCTGATTACAGGTGCGCACAGGGACACATTTCTGGAACATTCTGAGTGGGTGCTGCTGATGGTAGAATAGGCGACTTTCTATTACACTCCTGCAAATTGGCTTCAGGTTGGAGAGCCAAGTTTTCCAGCTTACATTTATTTCGCTTCTCACCACCATAGGCACCCATACCTGCCTTTTATCTCCTCGTTTTTGAGCCTGTTTTTTATTATGCCCTTCCTCCTCCCACCCCCGAGTTCCTCTCAGTGCCCTTGGCATCTGTGGTCGGTAGTACTTTTAAAAAAAAATTGTTTTCAATTTTGTTTTTCACTCATGAAACATCTGTCACTTCTGTGACATTTATGGTAGTGGAGCCAAAAGCTGAGAGCATTCATCAGCATAGACAGTTCCCTCAGGTACTGTGTCACGTCAGAGGCCATGGTAGGATGGGTGACTCTGAGAGAGCTGGGATTTCCTCAGGGTTCCATCATAACAATTAACCGCCTGTCCAAAAGTCCAGCTCAGAGAGGACAAGTATGCCAGAAGCTTGAGTCGTTGCAAAATTACTTTCAGTCATTGTGAATGACAAGAAGGGGTGTTTTCTGATATGGTTATAATGGACCATTGCCCAGAGTGGTTTGGGAGGGGGCGGGGGGAGGGAGGCTGTTTCCCGATCATGCCTTTGAATCTATAGTTTTATCACCATATACAGAGAAGCAAACCAGCACCAAGCCATGTATTTAGTGCTACAGCATTTTACTATTGGACAATGCATGCTTTCTTGCATGGCGCTTGGTTCCATTTCATAAGTGATATTCAAGCGTGAATAGTGAAAAGTGGATACTTATTTAGTCATAAACACTACATTGGTGTGTTGTAATGTCTCTGATGA